>MU225318.1:225837-255946 GCA_018584345.1 Thuja plicata
AAATCAGTTAATTATTAGTTATCTACTCTTAGCTTAAGTTAGACTTAGGAAGTTTCTATTTCCTAGTAGTTTCCCTTTTAGGGTTTCGGTATCCTTTATAAGGATTCACCGCATTGTATTTCATAAGGAGATTGTAATTTCATTATTTTTGAATATAGAAGGTTATTTCTGTCAACATGCTTTTTCAGTCTCTGGCCTATCGGCCGCCATAGCTGATTCTCTTCTATCTCTGTCTTCTGTCTTCTTTCTTGTAGCAGTGTTTGCATACAAGTTTCTTGGGAAGATTTGATGGTTATCAAATCTTACATGGTATCAGAGCTGATCTGCTATTCGCTGTTCCTGTTTTATTGAAGCACAGAGGGTTTTAAAAGCTTTTTCAGCTTTTTTTTGTGGTTCTGGGGGGTCTCTATTTTTGGAGGCATGTTGGGCCCAAACGGACACTGTCATTGCGTCCAAAAGGCCCAAAAACCCCAGAATCCATATAATATTCATCCATTTTGGACACTGGGGCCTCTGGAGAATTTTTTTCGGCCTTCTAGAGCCGTACGGGCATGCAAAATGATGCAAAAATTAAAAAAAATTATTTTTTTTGCATTTTTTTAAACGCGTGCAGTTAAAAATGGGACGCGCCACCGGCGCACCACCGCCGCCGACCAGCACCCGGCAGCCACCCCCATTCACTGCCGCTCTGTGCTCCGCACGACCCATGCCGCCCTCCGCTCCGCCTTCCCGAGCTCTGCTCGGCCTCCCTGCCACCGGCCGCTCCGCCCGGCTCTCCGTTTAGACAGGCGCTGCTCCACTCGGCTCTCCCTTTTGCAGTGCTCCGCCCGCCGAACGCCCGGCCCGAGCGCCGCTCCAACAGGAACCCGCCACCCCACCGGCCGCCACCGCTCCCCCAACGGTGGCGTGGTTTTTTTGACAGCCTTTTTCGCTCGGCGGTCAGTTCTATGCATGTCCATGGGTTAGGGTTAAGCCCCCGGCATGCGCCATGCGCCCGGGGGCCAATTTTTTTTAGCCCCTGGGGCTCATTTTCAGCCTTTTAGTGCTTTTTGGGGGTACCTGGGCCTTTTTTTCTCTACAGGGAGCATACAGGGGTCTTTTTCTGACTTCCATATACCGTCGAAAAGCTCTTTCCGAGAACTTTCCGATGGTGGAGGTTAGGGTTTTTGGTTCCACCATTTCGATAGTGATTTTTTTTGTTAAAATCCGATGTCTTATTTTGCCTTCTGGGAGTCATATCTGGCTCATCCGGACTCCTTTTTTGGCAAACAAGATATCATCGGAAAGTTGATTCTGTGTACTATTCAGTGGCAGAGGTATTTCTTCCAAATTCTGCTCCAGGTTTTCACTCCTCTGCGTTTGACAGTTTATGCCCTCTGGTGGTTTGCTTGGTTCTACAGGTCTGGGGATCTCTTCTTCTGGTTTCATAGTTCACTCTTCTTTCTGACATCTGAGCTTGCATGCTCTTTCTGTTGCATCATTTTTCTGTAAACGCACTGAGATAAAGTGCCTTCTTCTACATTTTTGGATCTTGAACACCTGGTTCGGTTGATGTACTCGCACTGTATTATAAAGTGCCATGGGAGAATTATGATGTATTTGCCGCTTTAGGCGCATCCACTTTTTTCAAGTGAGTATACCTTCCATGACACTATCCCATGTAGTCTGTGTCTGTGACACCGCCCTTTATTCTATGTGTGTACTTCTGTTGCACTATTGGTGTTCCTGGTTCTTCTTCTGCAGCTGTTTCTTGTACTGTATTTCAGTGTTCCTGTCACCTCTCCCAGTTCAGCATTATGGGGGGGTTCACCTGTTGGTTCTATTGCTTCCTGGTTCGATTGATCAGCTCTTCAGACACTTGTTTTCTCTACCTGATCATGCACTTTAGTGGGGGTTCCAGCAGTATCTTCTGACAGAGTTTTCAGACATGCTTCGGAGGAGCTTCTTTCTCTCTTCTTGTTCCTCTCTCTGGGACTTTTTTTCCCTTTATGTTTTGGGTACCTGATCAGGCCTAGTTGCCGGGACCCATCTTTCCTGCTTTCTGTTGTAGTTTAGCAGTTTTGCTTCTCCCTAAGTTACACTTAAGGGGGGGTGTTAGAGTAGTCGAGTATTGCTAATAATTAAATCAATTAATTATTAGTTATCTACTCTTAGCTTAAGTTAGACTTAGGAAGTTTCTATTTCCTAGTAGTTTCCCTTTTAGGGTTTTGGTATCCTTTATAAGGATTCACCACATTGTATTTCATAAGGAGATTGTAATTTCATTATTGTTGAATATAGAAGGTTATTTCTGTCAACATACTTTTTCAGTCTCTGGCCTATCAGCCGCCATAGCTGATTCTCTTCTGTCTCTGTCTTCTGTCTTCTTTCTTGTAGCAGTGTTTGCATGCAGGTTTCTTGGGAAGATTTGATGGTTATCAAATCCTACAAATTTAATTATTTTTAGAAGGATAAGGATTAGATTAGGTTTTTATTATTGAATTTTAAACTAGTGGTTAATGGTCGAAAGAGAATTGGGTCTAGAATTAAATTAAATAAGTTGTAACCAAAGTTAGAAATAAAGTGGTTACCAGAGAAATCTAATTCAATGTATGAATCTTAACAATAGACTATCATCATGATACTACACATAGATTAAAACATGAGTCCAGAGTTAAATCAACCTGACCCAGGTGTTCATGTAACCCGTATGACTAGTTGATGCTCTAATTCTACATCTGTATGTGGGGTGACCCTAATTCAACCTATGTATATACCTTGCAACTTGAAGACTAACCTTAACATGATATCACATTACCTCAAATACATCCTTTGTTAGTGGTATGCACTTGCGTTTTAAAAAAAAATTATATATGTGTTTTGCCCTAGTTTTGGGCATGACATTTTGGTATCAGAGTCGTGTTTCGACACTAGGAACCTAACCCATTACGTTTCAACTCATTAAAAAACTTAAATCATTATGTAGGATGCCTGCCGTCACCAGAAATAATCGATGAGGTAGAGGTCGTAGAGCTCCCCATGCGGGGGCAGGACAGGAGGATCCACCACCTCCACCACCACCACCTCCACCACCTCAGAACCCTAACCAGGATATTTTGGATGTTCTCCAGAATCTGATTGGGGTAATTCAGTAGAGACTACCACCCATAGTTCAGCAGGAGATTCTGGAAAGGGAAGCACATATTTTAGAAAATGATAGAGCAGTCAGCAGAGAGAGAAGTAGGAGTCCCCCACCCAGGTCAGTTGAGGGTCATGATGATCAGAAGGGTGAGTCAGTTCATCAGGTTGTTATACCATGTGAGCATGAGATACGTGCTAGGGAGAGACCCCCTAGAGATGTTGGAGATGAGATCCAAGAGTTATTACAACTCCAGCCACCCTTGTTTTTGGGATCCACTGATGGGTTAGTAGTAGAGGCCTGGTTATAGATTTTACAATGATGTTTTGGATTGCACCCTTATAGGAGTAATCTAAAGGTATGACTTGCAGTCCATCTCCTATGGGAGAAGGCTTCCACTTGGTGGGAGAAGGAGGTGTCCATAGGTGGAGTGAGTATTGACACACTCACTTGGGAGTCTTTTGTGGCCCATTTTCAAGAGAGGTATCTCTCTGAGCATTTCAAACAGAGACAGATAGAGGAGTTCCATGATCTCTAGCAAAGAAGCCTCACAGTGGCCCAGTATGAGAGTCAGTTTCTCGAGCTCCTTCCCTATGTTGATTACATGAAGGATGAGAAACTACGTATTCACCATTTCATTAAGGGACTTAATATGTCTCTTCAGAGCACAGTACACCTAGCATTCCCTACCATGTTCAGAGGGGCAGTTGGGACGACACTTGTAGTTGAGGATATCTGTACTAGATAGGAATCTTGAGATTGATCCTAGCACCGAAACCCCTCTTCCCAGTAGTCAAGACAGTAGAGACCCCCTTGGAAAGGGAAACATAATGACTCAGTAGGATCCTTTAAGGGTCAATAGTCTCAGCAGCATAGATCTCAGCAGGATTCTAGATAGAGGCATTCACAGGGTTATCAGGGCTCTAAGCCCAAACAGTGGGAGTCTCAGGGTCCTAGATAGGATCAGAGGACATAGACCCCTTAGGCACAGCCAGCTAGGACTCAGCAGTCCTCTAGGGGTGGATATAGTGGTTCTAGTAGGACCGGAGGATCATAACAGCTCATGACATAGGGAGTACAGATTCAGACCCGAGGACCATGTTACACTTGCGGTGGTATGGGTCATTTAGCGAGAGAGTGCCCATAGGGATAGTCAGCCAATGGTTAGAGAGGGGCTATTTCAGAGCCTACAGTTGGAGATATGGGTAGATCCCATAGATTTTTTACAGCGGTTGACAACCGCTAAGCCAAGCACCAGGCCACGGTCATAGAGGCCGTAGGTATGATTCAGGGTATCAGTGTTTCTATCTTATTTGATTCAGGAGCCACAAACTCTTTTATATCTCCCTATGTAGTGGAGTTTTGTGGGCTAATGGTAGTTAGATAGGATGTCAGTTGGGAGGTTGAGTTAGCTTCAGGAGCTAGGGTGTCTGTTAGTTCTTTAGTTCGCAGTGGTCAGATTCAGATTGGAGACTTAATCATGATGACTGATCTTCGCATTACCACTCTAGGTTCTTATGATATAGTCCTTGACATGGATTGGCTATATGCCCACAGTGCCAAGATGGATTGTCGTCAGAAGAGGGTTGAGTGTGTTGATGATCATGGTACTTCTATGGTGATATTTGGGGTACAACAACCCGTATCCTTTCGCATGATTTCTGCTATGCAGCTTAGGCGGTGCGTGTGAAAGGGATGTTAGTTATTTGCCATCACCATTAGTGATAGAGAGGAGGATTCAGAGGGGGATCCTTCACTTGAGGATTATCCTATTCTTCAAGAGTTTGCAGATGTATTTCTTACTGAGCTACCTGGTATGCCTCCACCTAGGGCAATTGATTTTCACATAGATCTTGTACCAGGAGCCGAGCCAATATCTAGAGCACCATACAGGATGACCACACATGAGCTCAATGAGCTTAAGATTAAGTTAGAAGAGATCTTGGAGAAAGGGCATATCCGACCTAGTGTATCAACTTGGTGTGCACCAGTAATTTTTGTGAAAAAGAAGGATGGATCACTTAGATTGTGCATTGATTATCGGTAGTTGAATAAAGTAACAATTAAGAACCAATACCCACTTCCCAGGATTGATGATTTGTTTGATCAGTTACAGGGTGCTTGAGTGTTCTCGAAGATAGATCTGAAGTTGAGGTACCATCAGTTATGGATTGTGGAAATTGATATCCACAAGACTACTTTTTGCACGAGGTATGGTCACTATGAGTTCACAGTAGTGACATTTGGCCTCACAAATGCTCCAGTTGTGTTCATGAGCCTCATGAACAGAGTATTTCATACATTTTTGGATAAATTTGTGGTAGTATTCCTTGATGATATTCTGATATATTCTCGCAATGAGGAGGAGCATGAGGAGCATCTGAGACAGGTTCTGTAGCATTTGAGAGAGAATCAGTTATATGGTAGCTTGTCAAAGTGTGCCTTCTTTAGACCCAAGGTGCATTATCTAGGTCATGTTATATCCAGCGATGGGATCTCTGTAGAACCATCAAATATTAGAGCCATTATGGATTGGCCAGCACCCACCAATGTCACTGAGGTCAGAAGTTTTATGTGCTTAGCAGGATATTACAGATGCTTTGTGGTAGGATTTTCTTGAGTATCTCATCCCATCACCTCCCTTCAGAGAAAAGGAAAGAAGTATGAATGGACAGAGAAGTGTGAGAGAGCTTTCTAGGAGCTCAAGAGAGCCCTCACAAGTGCACCAATTTTAGCAGTGCTAGATCCTTCGGCGGATTTTTTTGTATGTACTGATGCTTCATTGGATGGTTTAGGAGCAGTCCTTATGTAGGAGGGTCATCCTATAGCTTTCGAGTCTAGGAATATAAATACTCACGAGCTTAATTATCCCACTCATGACCTATAACTTGCAGCGGTGGTTCATACCTTAGTGAGATGGTGACATTTCCTTCTAGGTCACCAATTTGAGCTTCATTCAGATCACCAGAGCCTACAATATATCTTTACACAACCCAATCTTAATGCTAGGTAGAGGAGATGGATAGAGTTTTTGTGTGAGTGTGATTTTGATGTTCATTACATCAAGGGGAAGGAGAATGTAGTTGTAGATGCCTTGAGTAGGAGGTGACACGAACTCTCATCTATGACTTCTAGTACAGATTTGAGGGAGCGCATTTTGCATCACTTGCCAGAGGATGGATTATATGTGGAGGTTTGTCATCTTATCTATTCTTAGAGACCCCTTGAGGGGAGATTTGCAGAGTATTCTTTAGAGTCTAATGGACTTCTACGTCATAGGGGACGCATCTATGTACCTTCTATGGGTGACTTGCGAGAGTTTATTGTACTTGAGGCTCATAGAGCACCTTATGCAGCTCATCTAGGAGTTAAGAAGTTGCATGCCAATCTGAGATAGTTGTATCATTGGCCGGGCATGAGGTTGCAGATTGCTAGATGTCTAGAGTGCCAGAGAGTGAAGGTAGAGCACAATCATCTAGGTGGGCTCCTGCAGCCACATGAGACTACCGAGTGGAAGTGGGATACTATATCTATAGACTTCATTGTTGGTCTCCTTATGTCTTCTCGCTGCCATGATGTTATCTTGGTGACAGTGGACACATTGAACAAGGTTTCCCACTTCTCACCAGTGCGTACTACATTCACAGCACAAGACGTAGCTCAGGTATTTTTGCAGGATATTGTCAGACTTCATGGCACTCCCCATAAGATCATCTCTGATAGAGACTCCTTGTTCACATCAGCCTTTTGGAGAGAGTTACAGGCAGCATTGGGTACTAGATTGAATTTCAGTACAACATACCACCCTTAGACAGATGGGCAGACAGAGAGGGTTAACCAGGTGTTAGAAGATATGTTACGTATGTATGTGATGGACCATTAGGTAAAGTGGGAAGAATACCTATATCTGGTCAAGTTTGCCTATAATAATGGGAATCATTCTTATATAGGTATGTCTCCATATAAGGCATTGTATGGTAGACCTTGTAGGACCCCCTTGAGTTGGGACAGGATTGAGGATAGAGTATCTATTGGACCCCAGTTGGTCAAGGATATGAAGCAGTAGGTAGTCTTGATTAGACATCGTCTTAGAGAGGCTTAGGAGTGACAGAATAAATATGCAGATGTGAAGCGGGTTGATCGTGAGTATATGGTTGGAAATAGGTTCTTCTTGAGAGTGCACCCACATAAGAGTCCAATCCATTTTGGAAAGGGCTCTAAGTTAGCACCTCTCTTTGTTGGAACTTTTGAGATATTGGAGAGGATAGGACTAGTTGCCTACTATCTAGCATTGCCACCCAGCCTGTCATGCATCCATGATGTGTTTCATGTATCTATGCTATGGAAATATATTTATGATGAGTCTCACGTTATAGATTGGGATGCCTTGCAGGTGGAGTCAGATGGACAGCTAGCACTGGAGCCCATTCGTATTAGAGTCCAACGAACCCTTGCACTCCGAGGCCGAGAGCTAGACCAGGTTAGGGTCTAGTGGGATTGTTATGATGAGGTCATGGCTTCATGGGTGGATGCAGCGTAGATGAGATCTCAGTACCCATATCTTTTAGATGAACTCTAAGAGGAAGTTCATGCCTAGTGGGGGAGGATGTGAGGCCTCACCCCGACCCATCACAGCTTTACTACCCAATCAAACTTTGATACTTTATGTTTTGATACATTGATACACTTTTTGATTATCCTGACAGAGACTTGAGATATTATGTTATGATGATGATTATATTGTGTGGATTACATTTTGATATGGATTAGACCTAGAACAGGTGGTTGATTTTGATTATATATATTTAGATAAGTGAATTGATGAGAAGATCGAATCATGATTAGAATTGATTATTTCACGGATGTTATGTCATGATGATTATGAAATTATTATGTTTTAAAAAATTTTGTATGAAAATTGCAAATAAAAATTTAATTCTGTGTATTGATTAATATTGCTAATTATAAATTGAAAATGTATATTGCATGTGATTTGATTATCTTGGACTACTGATGCTCGAGTTTAGTGTGCAGGAAAGAGAACCATGGAATTATTCAGAGAATCAGGGCTAAACACATGTGAATTGAGTAAGCCAAGGTTTAATCCAATAAGGGGTTGAAACCTCGTTGTAATGTGATCTTTGTTGTAAACGTAATCTGAATGTGTGTCAATAGTTAAAAATTTATGTTGTTGTTTGGACATGTCATTGTGAATGTGATGTGTATTTTGTTTTGGTGTCAATTGACACTTGTGTTTTCCATGTGGATGGTGACATGTCAAATTAGGGCTTGAGCAAGAATCACCAAATCTTATAGGATGTTATATTAATCGCCACTTGCATATAGATGTCTTGTAGGGATCACATCAAGTTGGAACTCGGATTCGAACTTTAGGGGTACTTTGGAAGGGTCAAAAGTGACCCTAGAGTGTATATTGACTAATATTAGTTAACCCTAAGGGGGTACCTTGGGTTAGGGATAGTTTTTACTTATGGGGTAAACCTAGATTACCATTATGGCTCTCCAAAATGCCTATCTTTTAAAAGTGGCAAAAATGAATATTACCACATGCATTTAACTTGTCCCACACTCCTTACTAAACTCACAATTAAGAGAGGAGACAAGAGGTAATGAAAAAGGACTAGAGGGCATGTATCATTAATTTCTAAGTCTTGAGTACACTTCTAGGGGTCTTTTTAGAGGATTTGGAGAAACTTAGTGAGTGTTCACCCACTCTCAAATTTTGAAGACAACTAGAGTTGGAGGAAGAAAAGGAAAAAGGGATAAGGGCTTCTTCTCAACCATATTCTTGTCATTTTTCTTGGACCAAGGTTGGTGAATTCTTGCCATGGAGGAATGCTCTTGCATTTAATCTTTACATTTTATTGTTTAAATGAATAAATAAATCTTGTATGGTGTTCTTATATGTAATCTTGTAAAGTGTTGTTGTATGTAGATGTTAATGTTATGTGTTGGGTTGGGGATGTATTTGAATTTTGTTTTATCTTTTTCTCTTTTAGATTTGGGAGTACTTTTCATGAAATTTTAAGGCATTACTCACCCTTTGGGAAGGAAAGAAGTGGCCTTGGGTGAAGGGGTTATTTGGGCTCTCCATTGTAGTGAGAGTCTCTTCTCTTGGAGAAGAGGGATAATTTCATGGAGTATGGTCTCTATGAAGCCATGTGTTAAATCTTATTTTGGTATAGAAATGACTAAATGTGTATATAAAAGGAATGTCAATTTAGCCTTGGAAAGGCATGGAAGAAAACTCTTGATGAGAAATTTAAAAATGTAATGGCATTCTCCTCCTTGACCTTCACCCTACTTCAATGGGTTTTAAAAACCCATTTGTGAAACCTTGGATGGGAGTAAATGGTTGTGTTGTGCATATATAGTAGTTGTGAAAATTGGAATGTGTTACCTTCTTTAGTCTTGGTTCTCCATTCTCGGGGGTGGTCTCTTTGAGGCCTTAGTTGGGAGGTGAGCTCCCATGGTTCCCTTCATATTTTTTTTGCAAATTTTTGAAATCAAGTTGGATGTGAAAATTTTTGGGAGGAGTCTTCAATATGATATTGTTGTGAAAGAGCAACTTTAAGGTTGTATGATTACTCCTTGTGTTGAGGATCATTGTTGTTAAGTATTGCAAAGTCCATTGTGTAAGCTTATTGAGCAAAATGTGAAAAGCTTTCATTTCTTTTGTAATGATATTCATAGCATGTAAACCTTGTGAATGGTTAAATCTTGAAACCTCTAATATATGTGACTTTAAATTTTCAAGTCAAGAACACTTCATGTTTCTTTTGGAATTCAAAAATTTTATCTCAATTAGATCAATACCTCATTTTCAAAATAATTGTATTTCCAATCCTTAAAAAGAAGAGATTAGTTTACTAATTATAGTAAGTCAAAGAAATTAATATATTAATGAAAATAATCACCTAATATTAATAATCAAATTCTAGTTGCATAATGTTTGGCAAACAAAAAAAAAAAATCAAATTCATGCATGTATCTACAAAAAAGAAGAAATCAATGATGTTAATGTGTAGAAACTATAACCAAAATTACCATGACATTTTGCAAAATGTAGAGCAAAAAGCTCTCTAGAAAATGTATGGGGAGGGATTTAATTCCCTCCTCTTACACAGAGAATATTCTCTAAAAGATTCCCTCTAATACTCCTTTATTACCCCCCCTAAACACTCCTTTTAATTACCCTTTTTATGTTAATTATTAGTCTTTTGATTGGGAAGGCTTAATGTTCTTCACCCATTTTCATAGGCCCCACCATAATCTTCCCCCTTATCTTTCTTCTCCCCATGAAAAATTTGGGCTGACATGATAATCATTACCCAAAAATTAAAACCTTTCCCCATTCGTTGCATATTGAGTCAACATAGGGGTTAATGTACTTCCCTAGGGCAGAGGGTTTTAACATAGTTTAAACATTAGGAAAAGTGTTTTGAACCCCACCTCAACCTTGGAGGATTTTGCATGCTTCTTTCTCCTTGGTTTTAATGCCACTTTTCCTCCTCATGCATAATTCACATGTTGAATTCTCCCTAAGTTTTCAAACACATTGGATGGGAGACTTTGCATGGCCCCACCACCTTATTTCATGTGATTTCCTTGCAAAGGCTCTCCTCCCTAAAACCATTCACAGGGCTTTGAGAGGATGTGTGATTTCACACCCCCCCCACCCACTTGGCAAGTGGGCCATGGGGGATAGGGATAGGATGTGATAGCTTTATAGGCTAAAAGGAATAAAGTGATAGGTTGTTAGATAGGTAGGTAGGTTAGATTATACCTAGTTATAGGTAGTTAGTTGATACTTAATAGATTTAATAACATAATTAGATTTAATTAAGTATTGAATAATTTATTTAAATAATATTGTACTCTACCTATTGGATACATAATTAAAATGGATCATTATATTTAGATAGATTAAGTTTTTAAATAGATTTAATTCTTATTTATGTTATTTGAATTATGTAGCCTCATTTAATAGATATACTTTCTATTTAAATTGTATAGTTTAAATACTAGATTTAAAACCTTAGTTTGTATGTGAAATATATAGAATTGCTAATATGTTATGGATTTAATTTCTTATTGTTTTATTAAAATCATGTAAATTTGTTTAGATATGGTTTATTTAATTGTATAGTTAATTATTGATTAATAGATGTAGTTTCTATGTAAAATGTATAGACAGATGTTAATTTAATTTTATTACGATAAATTGAATTATGTTGCCCATGTATTTCAAAGGGATTAGAGGTCAATTTAAATTTTCTAATTGAGATTAATTTAATATTCTATTAAGGAATTTAAGGACTATAGTTGCATGGGCATTTGTAAGGGAGAATTTAATTATTTTTAGAAGGATAAGGATTAGATTAGGTTTCGATTATTGAATTTTAAACTAGTGGTTAATGGTCGAAAGAGAATTGGGTCTAGAATTAAATGAATAAGTTGTAACCAAGGTTAGAAATAAAGTGATTACCAGAGAAATCTAATTCAACATATGACTCTTAATAATAGACTATCATCATGATACTACACAAATTAAAATATGAAACCAGAGTTAAATCAACCTGACTGGTGTGTTCACGTAACCCGTATGACTAGTTGATGCTCTAATTTTGCATCTGTGTGTGGGGTGACCCTAATTTAACCTATGTATGTACCTTGCAACTCGAAGACTAACCTTACCATGATATCACATTACCTCAAATACATCCTTTGTTAGTGGTATGCACTTGCATTTTAAAAAAAAATTATATGTGTATTTTGCCCTAATTTTGGGCATGACATAAGCAAAATCGTGTTCAGATTTACTCCAGTTCTCACAAGTATTCTAGTATTTTGGATCTTATCCATTCAGATGTGTTTGGTCCTGTTAAATTTCCTTCACTCTCCAAATCTGTATATTTTGTATCTTTTATAGATGATTATAGTAAAAGGACATGGATTTATTTCCTTAAAAGCAAGACACATGTTTTTAGTTGGTTCAAGGAATTTAAAGCTCTCGTAGAGAATCAAACTGGTAAAAGAATTAAGTGTGTGAGAACTATCAATGGTGGTGAGTTTTGTTCGATAGAGTTTGAACAGTTCTGTAAAGAACAAGGGATCGAGAGGCATAAGACAACTCCTTATACCCCACAACAAAATGGAGTTGCAGAAAGAATGAATAGGACATTGTGTGAGAAGGCAAGGAGTATGCTTAGTGGAGCTAGCCTCGAACAAAGTTTTTGGGCTGAAGTTGTGGCCACTACTTTCTATCTGGTTAATAGATCTCCTACATCAGATCTTTTTGGTAAGACACCCATGGAGGTGTGGTCTGGTAAGAAGCCTTCAGTTAGACATTTTCATGTTTTTGGTTGTGAAGCTTATGCACATGTGCCCAAGAAGAGAAGATCTAAGTTGGAAAACAAGGCTGTAAAATGTATCTTCATCAGCTACAATGTTGGTGTGAAAGGATACAAGATTTGGGATCCTGTGATTGGTAAGGTGTTGTATAGCTGAAATGTTATTTTTAGAGAGCTAACACCTTCTCCTATTGTGCTACAGCCAAAAGAAAAAGAAATGAAAGAAGATGTTGTTCAGTTGCTTCCTACCACTGAGAAGATTGAACAGAGACACCGTGATGGATCTGATGATGAGGAGAGCTCTTGTGGCTCTAAAAATTTAGAAGAAGAGGTAGAACAACCTCAACCTCAGCCCTTGAGGAGATCCATGAGAGAAAGAAAGAAACCAGAGAGGTTTGGATTTTCTATGTTAGATTCCAGTTGTGCTTATGCCTTGATTACAAACAATGATGAGCCTAGATCTATGAAAGAGGCTATAGGTATGGAAGATGCAAGTTCTTGGATAGAGGCCATGGATGATGAGATGGCTTCATTGGAGAAGAACAAAACTTGGGACCTAGTACCTTTGCCTAAAGGACATAAACTTGTTGGAAGAAAATGGGTGTTTAAGAAGAAATCCTGTGCAGATGGCAGTGTTGAGAGGTACAAGGCTAGATTGGTTGCAAAGAGGTATTCACAGGTGGAGGAAATTGATTGAGGTGAAATATTCTCTCTTATTTCAAAGCTTAAATCCATTAGATTTATGTTATCTCTAGTAGCATCGTATTATTTAGAGGTAGAACAGATGGATGTGAAGACATCTTTCCTTCATGGTGATTTGGAGGAAGAGATCTATATGTCACAACCTGAGCACTATATTCAAAAAGGTAAAGATTCTTTCATTTGCAGATTAAAGACATCTTTGTATGGTTTGAAACAATCTCCTAGGATGTGGTACCTTAAATTTGATGCCTTTGTGTTGTCAATTGGTTTTCTGAGATCGAAATCAGATCATTGTGTTTATTTAAAAGTTGACAATGATCGCCTTCTTATTATTGCATTATATGTTGATGATATGTTGTTGATTGAAAAGGGTATGGGTATGATTTCTGATTTGAAGTCTCAGTTGTCAGTACAGTTTCAGATGAAAGATCTAGGGGCAGCCAGGTATATTTTGGGAATGGAAATCAGTAGAGATAGATCTAACAGAAAAATTTGGTTGAGTCAGAGTAAGTATGTGAAGTCTATTTTGGACAGGTTTAGCATGGCATATTGTAGACCATTGTGTGTTCCTTTTTCTATGGGAACAAAGTTATCTATGGATGATTTTCCAAAATCTCCTAGTGAGGTGGAGGACATGAGCAAAGTACCTTATGTGAGTGCAGTTGGCAGCCTTATGTATGCTATGGTTTGTACTAGACCAGACATTTCCCAAGAAGTGGGAGTCCTGAGTTAGTTTATGGCTAAACTTGGATGGGTACATTGGGATGCAGTTAAGAGAGTGTTCAGATATCTGAAGGGTACATCAGATTATTCCATATTCTATCATGGAAACTCTTCTGGAGCTTCACATTTAGTTTGTATTCGTGGGTTTGTGGATTTAGATTGGGCAGGTGACATTAACAGTAGGAGATCCACCAGTGCCTATGTGTTCACTATGTTTGGTGGTGCCATCAGTTGGATGAGTAAGCAACAACCTGTGGTCACTTTGTCCATAATAGAAGTAGAGTACATGGAAGCTACTCATGCTTGTAAGGAAGCCATTTGGCTTAGGATACTGTGTTCGGATGTTGGTGTTGATGCAGGACAGATTAAAATTTGTTGCGACAGTCAGAGTGCTATTTGCCTTGCGAAGAATCCAACTTTCCATGCCAGAATGAATCACATTGATGTGCAGTTTCACTTTGTGAGAGATATGGTAGAGGATGGAAAGGTAAGTTTGGAGAAGGTAGATACAGTAAAGAATGTTGTGGATGCATTGAAAAAACCTGTGGGCACAGCAAAGTTCAGATGGTGTTCAGAGTCTATGGGCCTCTTGGCCTATAGCAATTAAATCCTATTATTTATTTTGGTTCTTACAAGGTGTTTGAAAAGTGGTAGAATGTTAGGAATAAGGTGTCTCGACCTTGTATATTTCCTTACATTTGATATTTTCTAAATGTTGGCACTTTGGACAATGTGTAAGGTAATCATGACTGAAACGGTTATGACAGATTCCTATGATAGTCATTAATATTTGTAAGAGATAATTGTGGAAGATTCGATGATGGGTGAAGACATACAAGACATGTGGCAATTGATCATGTTGAGTACTGTACACTCTTATGCAACCGTAGGGTTTGGGTTCCTATTTTCTCAGAGAGTGGTAAAACCCTAATATGGCTGCCTTTTGGAAGTTGCAAATCAGAAGAGAAGTTAAGTGTATTGTTGGAACATTTTTATTCTGCTAGATTTATCATCAAGTGTTGATTATCTCCTGGAAGAACTTGCATTGCAAGTGTATTATAAATAGTAATAGTTTTGATTAATACATTGTGCAGGTTTTGGAGTGCTGGGGTTTTTTACCGAAAGGTTTTCCCCAGGGTAAATCATTGTGTCATTCTCATTTTTCTATGTATGCATGTTATTGTATTATCATTCTATAATTTCTAAGGGTTAAATCTAAATTTTCACGATCCTCTTCTCAGGAGTTTAGCGTAGGGAACTGTTTTACGCACACTTAGTTTTCTTTCAGTAATCAACTTGAGCGATTGAATGATACCTTGTCTCTGCTCATCGGTAGCCTTGTCTGTATTCTTGAAAATTGATATGATCTATTTTTGAACTTTGCATGAATTCACTTCTGCTTCTTAGATGCTCTTCGTGGCTACAATTATTTTTCAACTATATTTATTACAATGATTGAACATCTATATATACTAGTTTCTAGGTCCATTCTTGATTCATTCTTTTCAAGTTAACTCTAGATCCAAGCTTTACAAATTGACCTTGATCTTTAGTTAGTTATGTTTTAGATCTATTAGGATGCTTTAAAATAATTAAAATATACTTTCTTGACCCTCAAGTAATGATTTAAAACAAATTAAAACTCTATAAATAGAATTACAACATTTTATCTGACGTGGAAAGCCAAATCCACTATTTGCGGGTTCTGTAACTGATTGTTGGCTCTAATACTCGGGCTGCTCTATCAGTCTATCGGGTTTCTTTCATTCTTTTCTCTATCAGGCTTCTACTTTGTTGGTGTCTCTATATTGAACTGTTTGTCAGGTTCCATGCCTTTTCTACTCTGTCGGTGATGTTCATAAAATTGTACCATCGGTGATGTCCTTTATGCTGTTTTGTCGGTTCAACACTTGTCAATGTTTGTCAAGTAATTTTATACTTAGCATTTTCATGAAAATCTTTGTCATCTCTTCGAGTAAGGCAGTATGTTGTCTATCGGGTATGCCTATACCGATGATCTCTGCTATGTTTTTCCTTTGCAATACTAATGGAAAAACATAGTGTCATAATGCAAGCCTTTTTGTGTAATGTGTATTAAGGGCATCATAATAGGACATCCCTCTTTCTCTCTTCACTGGGAGGAAAGGAATCATTATTTTTATTTTTCTCTCTTCCTCCAATGGCTTCGTTATCTCTTTTTTTCTCATCTCTTTTCTACTATGATGTCCTCCCATGTATGGATTTTTTGTTTAGGATCTTTCTCCTTAACGAGATTGATATACTTCTTCCAATTTCTTCCTTTCTTGGAAGTTCATATCTTGTATAATTGGGTTGACCACTAAGTAGACATAGTGTGACATCCTTCTTTCTCTCTTTCTCATCTCTATATGGCTCTGCTTTATTTCATGATGGTACATCCTTTTTGGTATGATATACTTTTTTTTACGCAGGATACTAACATCTTTGCTTAACAATATTTTTCATGTCTCAAAGGGCATGTCTCTCATAAACAATCATCCCTATCTTTTGTATCATTCATTTCTTTCCTTGACAACTTTCTTTCTTTATAATGTGATGTCTTTTCTAGCATAAATATGTTTGTGTTACATTAGGATTTATCTTTTCTTTGCAGCTTATTTTGCTTGGAAATGTATATCTATTATGAAGTAACTATCATTCAAGGTGCATCACATATTTCATCTTTACTCCACGCTTAGGGGGGAAACGTTTCATGTTTATTTCCTCTCTTTTTTCCTAAGGGTCTACTTTCCTTAGTACAGTGGCATTTTTTTATCATGTGACTTTATTTTCCTATTAAAAATTGTTCATTTTGATTTGGTATTCTATCTTACACAAGAGGTGTGCATCCTTGATCACAACCTCTTCTTTATTTGCAAAACTATGTTCATTATAAAAAAAATTCCCTTACTTTGCATTTCAAAGTATGTCATCCTTCATCAAGAATCCCTTTTCAACTATCTAGAAATAGGGGGCTAAAAGGGTACATTCTTGTTCTCTTCCCCTCTTTGTCTTGAAGATATTATCTTTGTTCAAGAACTCATCTTTAAGGTAGATGTCTTGCGATTAAGATCTCTTCCTTTCAAGGGTCTCTTCCCACAAACAGAATATCCTTTCAGTATTATCTATTGTCTTAGCTCTTAGCTAAGTTGATGGGATGGATTGTTGCTTTAAGGATATCTTGATGTTGTTTGGAGTAGGTATCCTTGAATCTTTGTTCAATAACTCATCTTGAAGGTAGATTTCTTGCAATTAAGATCTCTTCCTTTCAAGGGTCTCTTCCCACAAACAGAATATCCTTTCAGGATTATCTATTGTCTTAGCTCTTAGCTAAGTTGATGGGATGGATTGTTGCTTTAAGGATATCTTGATGTTGTTGGGAGTAGGTATCCTTGAATATCTTTCCTTATGATATCACCTAAGTTTCCATCAAAAGGATGGGGCATACATACAACCTCCCTTTTACATTATATGCAACATTTTTTTTATTGATCTTTAAGGAGACAATGCTTTCCTTAGGCCTAACCACTTTTCAAGCTGCCCCTTGTGTGCAAAACATTTTTTAATCCGCCCCTATGCGCGAATTTTTTTTAAGACGCCCCTATGCATAAAACATTTTTAAGCCGCCCATGTGCCCAAAATATTCCTAAGCCACCCTTGTGTGCAAAACATTTTTCAAGCCACCCCTGTGTAAAAAAATTTCAAGGTAGGGTTGACTAGCATAACATAGCTTGGTAGACCATCAATTCTCCTTTTTGTCCTCTCTTCCCATGGATCACCTTGTTGGCATTTGGTAAAGATGATCTGAGTGTTGATCATGATAATGTATTGGGGTGTTTTCATTGTTGGCAACATGATATAATAGAGGCAAGAGATCAGTTTTACCGATGGTATTGAAGATCAAATTGAAGAAATGGTTAAGTGTTCAGCTAACCGGGCAAAGGACACAAAGAAAGATACAGACGATTGGATCTAGTGTTGGATATTTATTTAAGGTGTGTGATCATGCATATAACATCTACAGAGGTATATCTACCTACATCTATGATCGCATCAGTTAGTTTGAAGATTCAAGTGGACTGACAGGAAGAACAAGGGATAGACAAAACAAGTTTGGTTAGATCGGTTCCCAGTCTATTTAATGTTTGCAAATGATTTTTTTGTGACATGATTATTGTTGTGTTGACTTTATTGTGTTGACCAATGCATTTTGGCATGATAGGATTTGAGTTTTATGTCGGTGGGTAAAATGTTTTAGGTCAAGAGGCCGAATGTGATAAAGTTGTTATAAAAGAAGGATGAATTTGTGAATTAGGGAGAATTTGGTTATGTTTAGGTTGTGTGATAAGAGATTGTGATTTTTTAAATTTGTTGGATGCTTAAGGAGGCATTGTGAACAGAACTAAAGTGGATTTGTCAGACAAGAAGGTCAAAATCATATCAGTTATTCTTGGGTCTATCTCAAGGAAATCCCTAACAGGTTTGCAAGCTTAAATCATTTAACAAGGTCACTCCTAAATGGGTGAGAAAGATCTTTAATAGGATCTAAAGTGTAAATCCTCTAACAAGGTGACTCTTAGAAGGATTTTGAAATCTCTTAACAGAGTAGTCTTTAACAGGACTTTTTTTAGCTTCTAACCGGGCTAAAATACTCTTAATAGGGTATACCCCTAACATGGTTTTTGTAATTTATCCTAACAGGGCATATTTCTTTGGTGAAATAGGGAAATTTTTTGGATATCATTCCACACATGGTTTTCTCCCTCTAACAAGGGTTTCCATGGAAAAAAAATTGAGTCTTGTGTCTATTTTGTGTGAATGGTTTATGAGCTAAGTTTCTATGTTGCATTTACTTTTGCATGTTGGATCTTTTGGAAGACATTTAAGATTTGTTTCAGATTTGTGGATGCACTGATTCACCCTCCCTCTCAATTACTTTTAAGACTAACAGACCTATCATAACACAACTAGCTATCTTGTCGGATTCATAGTCTCTCTATCTCTCTCTATGCTCTCATGACTATGCTAGTGGGTTAGATCATAGAGTTGGTATCATCTTTGGTGATTCCCTTTCCCTTTCTATGTGATCACTTGTGCTATTGCAATAGCTTTCAAGCTATGATGTTAGTGGATGGGACATTTTTTATAGAGGTCTCTTTCTCTAGTTGATTTGGAGTTTTGGCTTTAGTACTAACCCCTTTTGTGTTTGGTATCTTTGGTCCTTTTTGTTTCCTTTTCTTTTGCTTTTTTTTGTGCCTTTGTGCATGGATGCGGAGTTAATATCTATTTTTTTAGGGGATTGCATCCTTTAACTTAGTGTTGTCTTACCTCTTTGCAATTCACCCATGATCATCTCTCTCTATTCATTCTTTATTTCTTTTATCTCTTCCTTTACCGTGAGTGTGAGCTTGTCTCATGCTCCCGCTAAAGTGGGGACTAAATGTATTGTCCTAAAAGTAAGAACTTAATTTGTGCTCACTTTGGGACCATTTTGTGCCTACTTTAGTGCGTTTTCTATGGTAGGACCTCATATTGCACTTAAATGCATACTTAATTTTCAATTATGAGTCCTCCTCCCCCTTTAATATTTCTTAAAATTGAGGTTGGCTCTCTCTTATACGTATGATTTTCCCATTTTCCATCCAATCCCATAATTCATCTCCTCACCTAGGTCCCATGCATTTAGTTTTTGATTTCAGAGTTTGTCTCGACATCCTCGCAAACTGCATTTTCTCCCTCTGCTCCTTCTCACATTCCATGACATCCCAATAAAATTTGAGGTGATTTCACCTAGAACAAGTTGACCTATCAACTTTTTCTTGGGAACAAGTCGATTGGTCGACTTGTTCCTGGGTTTTTGAGCCCAGATTTGGCCCAGGGCCCAATGTCAAGTTTTTTCTTCGAGGTTGAGATTTTTGGTTGGTCTAGATCTGATTTGGGCTCTAAAATGAGTATAAAAGGATATCTTTCCATATCATTTTCATCCATCCATTATCATGTAGACAAATGTACCAAGCATCCAAGCAATCAAGCATCAAGAGTAAAGGAAGCCATCAAGAGCCATCAAGAATTCAAGTCTTCATGAAATCAAGGTGTTTCTTAACATGGATCTAGCTTCTTTCCCCTATTGGAGGCCAATAAAAGTATTTTGACATAAAGGAAGGAGATCTACCTCCATTCATCAAGCTTTCTTCATCTCTTCTCCACTCAAACATTGTGGAAAATTACAACATCTACTACATGAGGTTTTGTCTTACATAATTTCCTTTTGGGTTTTTCTGGTTAGTCAAAGCTATTGTATCAACATACTTGATCACATATTAAGAGGTAATTTTATCTACATGTTATGATACACTTCATTATCTAGATCTAGCCTCTGCTACATGACAACACATTTTTTATCTATTTCATTTCATTTCAAGGTTGATTCATTTTATCGCAAAAGTCTGCACCCTTTCCTAGGTGGTGGTTAGTGACCTAAGTCACATGGAACATGGGAACAACCTCCAAGTTTGGGACTTGCACTTGAGGCTAAATCTCTAAAAAAGGCCAAGGTCGTTATAACCAAGATGCACCTAAACTATTGATTTTGAGTAAAATGGAGAAGGATATTCTAAAAGGGAAAAGGGGTGATGCACAAGATTGAACTATGGTTGATCTCTGCCTATTAATACACATAACATCAATAAAACCCAAATACAAATAGATCTAAACTTTATTCTATCCTCCTAGGATTCATATGCAAGCCAGGACTCATGAAATGATGCAAGAGAGATAGCTCTCACAGTGCAAAATCCATGAGTACATCAAGAATCACACGAACAAGGAAAAAAAAAAGAAAAACAGTCCATATATGGAAAGAAAATGCACAATATATCAGACTGACAAGATACAGTAAAACAAACATTTCCATTAATGCATAGCAAAGTAACAAATTGCAGTTGCAGAGCCTAAGCTACTGAAAAGAACTAGAGAAGAACCCAGAAAATATATTCAGAATTTTCCTTTATAGAGCTCATGCATAGCTCTAATTAAATAGTAGGGCTAAAACCTCTCAAGGGTTGATTCAAGTTATAGAAGCATAAATAGATAAAAGCAGATAAAAATATGATCTCTACATAAACATTCACCCATGAAGTTATAGGAAGACCAAAATTGAATGCACCAATAGTTGAAAGGGATAAAATATCCTTGTAGATAATAAAAAGGCATGGAGTTCATTGGCAACATGTTACAAAACCCAAAAGAAATTATTCAGTCTAGAATCCTTCTACATCAACTTAAACACTTCTCATGTTTACCTTCAGTCTTTAATCATGTGGAGTGATTCACAACCTTTAAAGTCCTGATGTTGGTTGACACGCATCACCCCGTTAGAGTTTATAATCACTCCAAGAGGAATGAACCTCTCCAAGATTTCTCTATCCCACTATGTGTCCCCTAGACACCCTCGCTTCAACAGAGCCCACCAATATATTTTTAAGGAATATTCTTTCCTAGAGGGAACTCCACAACTAACAACTTTCTACACAACTATTCTATTTTTGACACTCAGATTGGCCTATGCAATCATGGTGTCTCTGATCATGTTGTCATGTTTTTGTACTGGTTAAGCCCACTTGGTAGGCATGTTGCGACAAACCAATCAAATTCAAGCATTTTCCCACAACACAATGAATTGAGCAATCCATGCCATATTTTTTGACATGTCAATAGATTGTAACAAAATTGTAATCATTCTGAGATTATCTATACTAAGGGTTGTTCTATAAAACCCCAATGATTTGTAAGTTAATGAGGTTGGATAATATTGGACTCTGGTTCAATAGGAAAAGAAATAAATTGTACCATTTGCAGAGATTTTTATTTTTTGAGAAAAAGACCCTATGGCTTGTAGTCTAGGGGCACATACATTGTAGCATGTACTTTATAGGGCATTCTCTCACCTTGGCATGTTTACTCTTAATAAATCATGGGGACTACGTACTCGGTGCCTTTTCCTTTTTGTTAATCAATGTGTCATGTGCTTAACCCTCATAGGTGTGGTCTATTTCTATTATGTGTTCTATAGCTTTCTCCTCAGGAAGAAGTTTTTTAGGAAGTGAGGTCTTCTCTTTTGACCCTTATTTGAACCACGTTTTTCTATCTCAGAATAGTGTCGAATATCGTGTCCCTTGTTGAGGAGATTTGAACTTTCTTTGGGAGTGATGTGGCTTAATTTGGACCCTTGTAGATGCCTCCCATGACAGGATATGAATGTGTGAAACCTATGTCCGAAGACTTTGGCTTCTCATTCTCTAGCCAACAATGAACAAAATGTGGTGTACCATGTCATGAGTGACGACATAGAACTTTTCCCAAAGAAGGTCAAACCCTTACAAATAATACTTGATAAATTATTATCCCACTGAACAAAGCTTTGATTTGGTGCTCTGCCTCCCCTTATCTTAGGTTGTTTGATTAAAGGTGGGTTTCCTCCCTTTTCCCCAAACACCAACCATGAAGAGATGAATTCTAAAATCTTGGAGGTTGTATTGTAGGGTGCACCATGTCCCACCCCTGCAAATCTTCTGGAACTACCCCTCAATCTTTGACATGAGATTCAAGTCAGGGGATTAATAGTTTTTCCTGGCAGGCCTGGTGGGATAGAGTTGAACATAGCTACCAAAGTCAGTGCACATTTTGCTTTTTTCGACGGGAATGCAACAATCAAGTGCACACAACAACCAATAGTTGAAGTCCAGCTAGGGTATGGACCTAAATTAATAACACTATGTTGATTGGTTTCTCCTCAACCTTGTCATGTAGACCCAGTTTCCAGTGCTCGGGAGATGTTTCTTGATCTCCAAAACGAGTTGAGGATTATTGATCTTGAAAGGGAGAAGATTATCCTATGGAATTTCATGGAAATGCTAGAGGTTTCTTATGAGGAACCATATTTTGCAGAAGATCCTGGCATAGAGAACCATGTTATACATGATGAGGTTCCAAAAGTTTCATGTCCGATGGGAGATGAACCTATTTGGAGTGATTTTTCAGAGTTCTCTTTCCAGCCCCTGATGTCAGATATGATTTCATTGTTCAAAGGAGGCCTACTAGTTCGGCACTCAAATAAATGAAAAATGAACAAGGTCGGCAAGACCCATAGTTGACACAGTCGAGTGAAGAAGATGGCCTTCCCCTACTACATTCATAGGATAATGGTTCAAGTGCTCTTTTTTCTGAGCTCCCCTATTTTGTCGAGGATGATGATATTCCTATTCCAAAAGAGTTAGAATTTGCGGAGCCTATTTTAGAGGAAGCATCACTATGGGAATCCCCCCTGAGCCTTTTAGCGAGAAAAGAGAAGTGAACAATGATGACAGGAAATTATAGGATGAGCTAGAATCATTTCCCACTTCATTTGATTAATGCACTCCAACCATTTGGATGGAGTCATTCCCTACATCTCAAGAGGCAGAACCACATTTTTCCCAACCCCACGAACACATCAACACATTGACCAATGCAACTCATTTGACAAGTATCTATGGGTACCCAATTAGGTATCATTTAGAACCATTTTCTTCTCAAGCCATCAAGGTCATGTTCATGTCAGAGCATGAAGAGACTCTTGTCAAAGATCTTGAGACGCCATCTCCTATGATGTCAGAGGAAGTACCCAAGTTGAGTCATAATATTGTCACCTATGACGTATCACACCCAAGAAGGGAAATACCCATCTTACCTTACTTTTACCACAATTTTCTAAAGCCATTAATTGCAAAGAAAAATCTAGGCTACAAGGGTGGCTACTTCCCAAGCCCAGTAAATGACTTCTTGTAAAAATATTAGGTTGTTAGTTAGTGTAAAGTTAGGTTTTGTTTTGTTTAGTGTGTTTCCTTTTCAATAAGAACTATTGCACAAGGTGACACATTTCTTATGTCCTATATATAGCCATCAATCCCTTGTTAGTTGTAGAACATAATTCATGATTATTATCATCGTTTGTCAAATTCCCAAATTTTAAGTGGTATTTTTATTTTATGCTGCACTAATTCATTTGGTTTGTTAAGAGAAAGTGTCCCTATATAGTAGGGTTTTCCCAATTTTTTGTGCGCATTCTTAGAAAGGTATCATTTGTCTCATCATCATTTTGTGTACGATGATGAGGCCCTGTGTAATGGTATTTAAATTATTTATAGTAAAATATTAAAGGTTCATTTTAAGATTTAAAGAATTGAGCACTTCAAAGCAATAAATGACAAGCAAATTGTATGTACACACTAAGATAAGTGAGTAAACTTCATATATTATATTTATTTATGGTATCCATGTACATTTCAAAGTTTTGCAAAAAACTAACAAGATTTTCTTCATCATTTATATTTTATATATCATAACATTTTTTTGAAAGAAAAATATATTATTTCAAGGAATGGGTTAAACGTCTCTAGGACTAGGTTCGTTGTCTCCTGAGTCATCTTCTCCTTCCCTCACATTTTCTTCTGAATTAGAAGATTCCCTTTTGCTTGAATCTATGGGCGGATCCAAGGCTTTCACAAAAAAAACCCTTGGGTAGAATTCTTCTACCTCCTTGTCGACCATTTCTTCATTGGGTTCTAGATATTTCTTCAGAAATTCAACCCCATACCACGCATAGCATCGATAGATGTTGAGAGATCGGTAACAAAAATTCATAATGAAAGGAATGAATGACACATCAACTTTCATCTCCATATATATCTTGAATTCGGTTGCCAATGGCAACCCGACGTCATCTTGAGCTACAAAAAGAACATCCTCGAGTCACCCACAATGAATTCTTCCAAATATACCCACAAAAAGAAACACTATCATATCCCTAGAATCTCCCAGGTCTAGCAAAGAACCTACAAACCTAGATGAAAATGTCTTTTTTTAGCTGATAGCGATCTTCACTATGCAGAAAGTCTTCACCTAGTACCCATTTCAAGGCAGTGAGAACCAATTTTTTGCTTTTCCTAACCAATGCAACTAGCCTATCATCATCTATGACTCTTAGTAAGAGTTATTGGGGAAATGGGAAGGTCAGTCTCTTAGGAGTGTCCATACTTCTAGGCTAAAATAGCTAAATCCTTCACTCTTGGCTCTCAAGATCTGCTAAATGCTTATGCCATTTTTGAATACATTGCCCTTTTTATTGAGCACTCAACCATCTCTGTACGAATTTTTCATTTACTCCGCATCAGTTTGAATGTCACATCAACCTAAAAAAGTACCTTGCTCATTTTCCAAGGGTTTTCATTTGTCTATTTCTGGAACCACGAGACAAGGATTTTACTGCTAATAGTGTCATCAGAGGAAATCCATAATCCTTGAACCCCCAAAAAAGGTAACTACATTTACTCCTAGCTTAAAATGAAAGATTATTTTTGATATCTTTGTGTACTAACATGTTTTTCGTAGCTTTTAGCATTAATATCCATCATTCATAAAATTAGTGATATATAGCTGGATTTTGCACGCTTCTCACTTAAATACCTGTACTAATGATGTTGAGATGTCCTTTATCTATCCACTAGGTGAAAAATTAGAGAGTGTTCTACTATCACCTTAGCAACTAACCTGGAAGGATGATGTCATAATCATTTTTGCATATTAAAGCCAAAGAGGCCAAAAATGAAAATAAAAGAAAAATGTTAAAAGGAAAAAGTAGAAAAATTTATTTAATCGGTTCATGTTAACAAATCTACTGGGGCTATGGATGCTTGGTAGGAAGTCTATAAACACTTGGCTAGCAGCGAGGCTCTATCTAGTTGGATATGGAATGAATCTCACCTACATAGTCTAGTGGACATGCATAAATTATTTCATCATCTTAGGGAAAGGATTAACTCCTTGCACAGACACAAATCCATGGGTGATCTATTTTCATCTTTTGGAATAGTAATCTAATGCTTGTTTAATGTTGTTATCATCATGGGGCATCAAATATAAAGTTTCATTACTAAGTCAGCATCAAATATAATCACTTTCCTTCCATTCATGGTATTCCCTCTCCCTCTTTGGATGTTGGTTAGCCATTCTAACTTGTTTATTTTTAGAAATATTATTTTGGCATATCTTGGCTAACATTGCTTGTACTTTTATCTCTTATTTTTCTCGTAGTGTTTCCCTCTTGTAGCTGGTGTCATGCCTCGACTCCTATGATTTGACCCTTGCCTTGTTTGAATGTTTTGACTTTCTTTTCAAGGAAAATATTTGATCTTCGCTCTTTGTATATAGGTTTATGTCACGTCGAATGATTGTCCAAGAAAATTATGGAGATAAACAATCTAGGAGACCCAAACTAAGTTGAGTCCAAACCCAATGAATATGACTCTAGTCTAAACAATCAAAGGTTATGAGGTTCGCTCCTGGTAGGCCGAGATTCCTAGAGAGTTGCCAAAATGTAGACTCCTTCTACATTGCCTTAAACACTTCCCTTGTTTACCTTTGGTCTTTGATTGTGTGGAGTGATTCACAACCTTCAAAGTCCCGATGCTAGCTGATACACGTCAAGCTGTCAGAATTTATAATCACTCTACAAGGAATTCACCTCTCCAAATTTTCGGTAGCCTGCCATGTGTCCCCCAGACACCCTCATTTCAACAGGGCCTGCCGACGCATTTTTAGGGAATATTCTTTCCTAGAGTGAACTCCACAACTAACAAATTTCTAGATAGTTATTCTTTTTTTGATGCTTGGATTTGCCTATGCAATCATGGCACCATTGATCAGGCCATCATGGTTTTGTGGTTGAGCCCAATTGGCATACATGTTGTGATAAACTAATCAGATTCAAGCATTTTCTTGTAGCACATGGAATTGAGTGATTCATGCCAGATGTTTTTGCATGCCAATCAATTATAACATAATTGTAATCATTTTGAGATCATCTCAACTGAGGGTTGTTCCATAAAGCCTCAACAATTTAAAAGTTAATGAGTTTGGAAAATATTGGACTCTGGTTCAATAGGCAAAGAAATAAATTGTACCATTTGTAGAGGTTTTTCCTTTATCATAACAAGACCCTATGGCTTGTAGTCTAGGGGTGTATACTGCACTATATACTTTTTGTGGCATTCTCTCTCACCTTGGCATGTTTACTCTTAATAAAACATGGGGACTGTGTACTCGATGCATTTTATTTTTTATTAATCAATGTGTCATGTGCTGAACTCTCACAGGTCTAGTCTATTATGTTTATGTTTTCTGCAATGTGCTCCTGTGGAAGATGATTTTTTATAGAGAAGTGCGGTCTCCTCTTTCAACCTATAATCAAGCTATTTCTTTCTACCTTGACATAGTGTCAAATACTATGTCCCTTTTGAGGATATTTGCACTTTCTTTATGAGTGATGTGTCTTGATTCAGACACTTACAGATGCCTCCCATAGTAGGATATGAATATGTGAGCCCTATGTCTGGAGACTTTGGCTTCGCATTCTCCTGCCAACAATGAATGGAATGTGATGCACCTTGTCGTGAGTGAGTGATGACACATAACTCTTCCCAGAGAATGTTGAACCCCTACAAATACCACTTGAAAAATTCTTATCCCACCCAACAATGCTTTTATTCGGCACTTCGCCTCCCCTTAGCTTAGGTTTTTTGATTAAAGGTGGTTTCCTCCCTTTTACCCAGACACCAACCACAAAGAGTAAACTTCTAAAATCCCAGAGTTGTGTTGTAGGGCACACCCCGTACCATCCATGCAACACTTATGGAACTACCCCTCAATCTTTGCTGTGAGATGCAAGTTAGGGGATCAACATTCAACATTAGAATTTTGTTCTAGTAAACATTCAACATTAGAATTTTGTTCTAGTAATGTGTCATGACTACAAACTGTCAAATCAGGTTGCTTGAAAAAGAACATTGGGGTGACAAACACGATGTGTTAATCTACTTCACACACCTATAAGAAGCACCACCACACATAAAAGTTAGACCCACACCACCAGTTTAAATGTGACCCATCAATGAAGATTCTATTTAGAATGGGTGGTCAAGATATAGTGAAAAAATCCTCCAATGCAAGATTATAACACAATCATTGATGAAAATTCCCTTAATTAGATGGTCGACGCAACTTTGCAACTAATCAACATAGAGAAGGATGGAAAAATGCAAAACGATAATTTTTTTTCCATTTTACGAGGTGTGATTCTATCCCTTGTGAAATTGTGAAGCATAGATAAAATGTCGTGTTAACCCACCCTGCAAATATTGATGTGACATTGACCTGTTGACCATGCGATTTCACATTTAACTTTGACTAGTAGAAAGATGAAAATATGAAATGATGAAAAATCTAGAGCCATTTATCTAACTGAAAAATTCCCAAGCCATACACTTTTAAGAACGAGGGTTTTGAGCCCACCCAATGTGACATAACCCATGCACTGACTGGTTCCATGTGGAAAAACCTGACTAGTTTTTCCATTTCACGCCTATGTCTAAAGAGAATCGCAAAATGGTGAAATGGGGATAACACGACGTGTTATCCCACCAAAGTAGATAACATGACATTTTATCCTACCCTTTGTCTAGCCCATAATGAAGACATCTCAGATTGGTTTTATAGGATGGGATAAATGGTGGCAAAAATAACCAAGATTTCTAGGAACTTAGGGGGGATGCATGTCCGCTAAGCATATGATCAGTGAGCTTAAGGAAATCCATTGGGAATGGAGTCACCAACACTATAAAATGACATGTTATCCCACCTACAACCTCTGCAACCTGAACAAAACAAAAATTGCTATCTCTAGGAGGGAAACAACCTGTGCTTGTGCACTTCTTGGGAAGATAAGAAAACCTATTCTACTATGTATGAATAATTACATGAAAAAATTAAACAAAGACATTAACTAGCGTGTTGAAATAACTTCCCTTTCTAACTAACTTTTGGTTCCTTTCATGCATATGGGGAACAAGCTAGGGAAGAAAGCATGAAAATAATACAATAGATTGTTGGAATGCCCTCCCAATGTTGAGAATAATGAAATTCTCTAGTACTGGAAAATTGTCATTTTGAGCAAGAAAATCTTTCTCCTTGTGATCTTCACCCTTATGCTCTAAAGAAAGCATGACCAGAAGCAACTTGTTAATTTGTTGCAAAGCTAGATGCATTATGGGGCATCCTCTTGATGGTGTTGGGTCTAAGAAATCAGCCTTCACCTTGTTTTTCTCTATGCAACATTTGTATCTTGCTGGCTTGAATGTGGCTTTGATGGTACAATTGGTAGTCTGTGTTCTTCCTCTTGTTGCTGCTGCAACTCATAATCTTCAATTGGAGGATATGATGGCTTAATATCAATAGATGAGAAAATAACATCAAACTCATCTAGAAGGTCATCCTCATCATCAATCTCCTCTATAACAGCTGTAATAATATGCATAGGTTGAGGGGAAACCTCATGGGTGAACCCACAATAGTGGGTTATACTTTTTCAGAGGAAGGAATTCACCCCAAAAAGTGTGGCGGACGAAAAATAAAAGCTTACTTTCGATCGGAATAAGGCTAAACTTTTGATCAAAAGTGAGTAACTTACGATCGAAAGTACCAAAAATAGGTACTTTCGATCGTAAGTAACTTTCGATTGAAAGTACTAAACTACTTTTGATCGAAAGTAAGTACTTTCGATTGAAAGTAGTTTAGTACTTTCGAGGCATGGTTTTTAACCCGCCAAAACAGTCATTTTCACTGTTTCGGCTGGGTTGAAATTCCATTGCGCGCTGTGGGGCTTCCGTTTTGCAAACGTCTAGCAAATAGGTATTTTATGCATTTTTTTTTATTTTTTTTTAATATATATTGTTTGTATATATGCATGTATATTGTTTTTAATATATATTGTTTATATATATGCATATATATATATATATGTGTGTGTGTGTATGTGTATATATATATATGTATGGATATATATGCATATATATGTATATATATGCATATATGTATATATGTATATTTGTACATATATATGCATATATGTACATATATGTACATATATATGCATATATATGTATTTATATATGCATGTATATACATATACATCATGTATATATATGTATATACATATATATATATATATATACATACATATATATATATATATATGTATATATATATATGTATATGTACATATATATGTATATATATACATGTT
>MU225318.1:256779-270600 GCA_018584345.1 Thuja plicata
TCCACCCATCTCTCCAGTCCACATGGGTAACTTCACCCACCTCTTCAGTTCAAAAAGGTAACTCATAATTAGCTCTTCAGTTAACCAAACTCTATCTCCTCTTTACCAAATGAAGAGGTGGTGTTTATTGAGGACCTCTTCTGTTCCTTTTGATCTCAACCGTTCATCTCCCTATCTCTAGGATTGATCTCAACCGTTCATTCCATCACCAATTCCTATATAATAAACCCTTCATAACCATTTGAAGGATCCAGGATTTCAATCTCTCTTGCACCATTACTCTGTCAATTTGGTTCTAGCATTCAAGCCATCTTGCGATCACACACACCCATTTCAAATTAGTAAATTCTCGACGCTTCTCAAGTCATAGATACTGCCCCGCCAATACTGAGCATCAAGAACAATGTTTCGGAAGGAGTAGAGAGAGACAATAGAAGCTTCAAGCATCGTGGGGTTTGCATTTATTTGTCTTCCTTTCTCTTGCTTGTAAATTTTATTGAATACGTTTCTAGTTATTCATTTAGTAGTCATTGTATACTTAATTTGCATTCATTTGTGAAACCTTTGCTACTAGCCCTCGTCTTTGGAAAGCTTTGGGAATCGGAAAGAGAGGCGTACATTTTGGTGAACCCGACGTGAACAAACAGCCCAAATATCTCTTGCAGATGAAGAAACAAATTGATCAACCACGGCCGTACGGTCATAAATTTAAAAATCACACTTTTCTTCGACATCTGTATTATTTCGCAGTTGCTGGTATTTTACCGCAATTATCTATACTATGCCGCAATCAACTGGTTTAATACCGCAATTGATTGCAGGCTTTCAAAGTTATTCTTCCCATTTCTTGTCTTTTTCCTCTGGTATTTTACCGCAATCATCCGATCCGTGCCGCAATTGCAAGACTAAAAAATCGCCAGTGCTTTACCGCAGTTGCAAGAAGATTGCCGTAATCGCAGGAAATATTGCAAACATCAGATCCAAATCTTCTGCCCATCTATTTCTAAATTGACATTCTTTTCAGTTTCTGTGCAGGATTGGATCAAAGTCACCAAGGACAGAGAAAGGTAAGTTTGGTAAGCATCATTTGTTATTTCAAAGTTACTAATATCCTTATTTTGCAAATAATCCTTTTTGGTACTAACCTGTTTAAACAACACAAAACTAAAAGGAATTCATTTGTCAATTTGGGTTTAAAAAGAACAGTGCTTGCAAAACATATCATACCTCATATTTTGGATTTGGGCTTAAAATTGACGTGGGGATTAAAACTAAACAAAGGCAAAGAATCTCTCAATTTGGTGCATTAAAATTGAAAAAGCAATCAACACCTACTTTTGGGCTTAAAATTGAACATTTGTGCTTTATGGTGGTGTAGCTTAGTTCACATTTCAAAATTTGGAGCTTAATCGATTTACCTCATGTCTTCGGTTTTGGGTGCACTTGCACAAACTGTTAGATTAAACAAACCTTTTTACTTTTTTAGAAACGCTTGTCCGGGGAATGCGCTTCTTCCTTGGAGGACGACCATCAACCAGTAATCCTTCAGATTGGTATATAAACAAGGCGCGAACCAAAGTTTCATCTTATCTAGCCAAGCTCAGGCGAGGCGTGTTGACAATAGTCTAGATCGGGTGAATATCCCTAAGGAGCCAGCATGGTCAACTAGGGTCTTAAGTGAGTCACACACATACAAACCGATTGGAGAGACACCACAGACTCTTACTACAACCTTGTTAATTAGAGGCCAACCTATTTTTCCTCCGAACAGATACCTTATTATAGTGCAAGGGGTTGCAGAATTTCCCCCCAAGATTCTCAACATATTTGTCCCACAGTATTTGTGTAGTGAAAGAGATCTTCACTTCACGGAAAGAATACCTGGAAACGGAAAAAACACGGGCACCTATGTCATGGACCTTCATGTCCTAGTAGTGTGACAATTGTTGTGTGAGCTAACAGACATTCAAGCATTGGGCCTATAACATTGTATTCTGAAGTCAATTTGACCTAGATTAATCTGATTGTTCATTGTTCAGACCTCGTTGATAACCTTGCAACTTGAAAAAGTTGTAGAACATACACTCTTCAACCTTCATTCTTCAAAACACAGTGTCTATTGTGCTTGTTTCTTTGATCAATTTTTGAAAATGCAAAACAAAACATCTAAACTATCAAAATGAGTCAAACATGTTAAAGTCTAGGGTTGTCAACGTCAACTATCTTGCAAAATTAGAAGTATTTTTTGCGATAAACTACCACAATCGACCAGTCATTTTACCGCAATCGGTGAAATTGTACCGCATGTGACCAAATATACTATATGCCTGTTTTGACCTAAAAACCTTGAAAGAATTCTTCATTTGGTGTCCAAAACTAGAGTCTATCCCAGGAAAACGTGAAGAACATTGTGTGAATCTCTAAACATTAAAGATTACCCTTTCTTTGTAGAAACATGATTATTGTTAAAAGCATTGTTAGTTCGAAAGATCAGACTCGAAATACCTTGATCTCATCATTTCAAATGTCATCATCTTTTTCAAAGTGACTTTGTCCAAGACAAAGGTCGGAAAAACCTATCTTTTTATTATCACAACTTTGAGATCAATTTATTATCAAAATCTGTCCTTAGAATTACCTTTGTCCAAAACATAAAATTGAATTTCCTCAAGAAAAGGATCTTCTTCCTTGTTTTCTTTATATCACTTGTTTTAGTTACAAAACCTGGACAACACTATGTCTCAAACACCTCATGATGGACCTTACACAAGGTCTAAGGCTAGAACTCAACCTGATGAGTCATATATCAACCGTTTCCCTACTTGGGAGACAGAGCAAGAGAATAATCCCTTTGCGAATACCAGTCTTTCTCTATTCATTGAATAGCCCCGTGGGGTAGCCTTTTTCCAAGATATCACAGAGGAAGAACTAGAAGATGTGGAGAAAGATGCTTACTCCATGAAAGTAGTTGACTCTGTTGTAGAGAGGAACCCTGAATGTTACTTAGCCATGCTAATAAAGAAGGGATTCAAACTCCCCACTGAATTCAGTGTATCGACTATATGGCCCGAAAACCCTCTCGCAGGTCAGAATACTACTCAGCTTCATCAGATACTACATGTTGTGTCTCTAATCTTTCCACCCTTGATCTTACCTACATCAGCGCAGACAATATCTGGTAAAACTAAGGACCTAAACCAAGCCAGCACATCATCCACTCAAAGCATGACAGGCTCGCAACTAAGTGCACCCATGGTCACTAGTATGCCTACACCTTTGGTCTCATGGCCAGGACAATCAAGCTCTCATGCTATGCCTTCCATCCCACCTAACACCAACTATTCTGAAACTATGTCACTGCTATAATCCATTCACACTAGTCATGGGATCAATACTTCATGCCCACAGGGATACATCTCGGCAGGAATGACTTACAGTCAAGGCCCACCCAAGGCTACATCTGTGCCTATCCAACCCCCGCAACAACAACCCTAGCTTCAGTTTCCCATCCAACCTCTGCAACAGCAACCCCAGCTTCAGTTGCCTAAAATCCAACCCCCGCAACAACAACCCCAGCTCCAGTTGCCCATCCAACCTCCGCAACAGCAACCCCAACTTCAGTTGCCTCAAATCCAACCCCCGCAATAGTAACCCTGGCTTTAGTTTCCCATCCAACCTCTGCAACAGCAACCCCAGTTTCAACCCCAACCTCATCAACAACAATACCAACCCCAGTTTCAGTCACAACAGCAAACACATCGAAACCCACCATGGCTTACTCTTGTCCCTCCAATTACAAACCACTCGGGGGGAAATCCGTATCAGGTCCCTAGGATGAAATCTTATATTCTTACACAAGGGCCGCAAAGGTGAAGCCTCATACCCACCACGGCACAGAGGAACATTACACATCAGCCTCAAAATCAAATAGACATGTTGATGCAACAAATGCAAACCCTTCAAACCCAAATGATGGATATGCAAAATCAGGGGCAAACTAAATCCTATACTATAGAGGACTTATACCCATACCCCTTTGACAATTCTCTTCACGTGTATCCATTCCCAAATCACTTCTCAGTATCAAAGTTTGACAAATATAGGGGTGGTACCAACCCTGTTGAACATATTCGAGAGATTTTTGCTAGTTGCATCAAAGTCGCTCATGATGAGACTTATCTAATGCGACTATTCCCACAAAGCTTGGCCAGACCAGCAATGGAACGGTTTTCACATCTACCTCATGGCATCCAATCTTGGGGAGAATTGGCTGAAAAGTTCATATCTCACTTCCATCATAACATTGAGCGCAAGGTCAGCATCAAGGACCTTTGCGATATCAAACAGAAGGATGGAGAATCTTTTGTGAAATTCCTACAGAGATGGAGGAATATGGAAAACCACATAACATATGATGTGCCCGGACAAGACTTAATAGTCATGTTTGTTGACAATCTAATTCCAGACATGTCATTCACAACAGAGTTACAATTAGCTCCAAACTTCACACAACTCATTGAAAGAGGAGTTCTTTGTGAGTAGAACTTAGTCAAAAGAGGAATCCTTGCAGATCTCACACAAATGAATACGAATAAAAATGCAATGGACAAAGCTAAGTGGTGGAACAAAAACAAAAATTTCACTAGCGATGGTTTCATTGATGTAAAGACAGTTAACTACGCACAACCCAAGGTGTCACTGCAAGGCGCACCTGTGGCCAACCAAAAACCCACAGTGACCACTCAACAAGCATACACCCAAAACCAACCTCCCCCTATACAAGCGGCCACTGTATCAAACAGTCAACAATAGAATCAACGCAAACCACAGTTTCAATTCTAGCAATGAGATTTCACACCATTGGGAGAGCTAATAGATTCAGCTTTACGTAAGTTGATGCAATCAAACACTATCACTCTCCCAGAAATCAGGGACTTTGAGCAAGATGAAAACAAACCAAGGTGGTATAATGACAAAGATTACTGCAAATTCCATCATGTGAAAGGTCACAAAATGGCCTACTGCTACCGATTGAAGCATGCTATTTAAGAATTGATTGACACAGGGGTCATCGATGTAACGAATACTCAAAACAAAGGCACCACTAATCATACAATATTCAATGATACCTTTCATGATCACAACAAGGGAAAAGCCTCTGGGTCTGGTGGACAAACAAAAAAAATTAACTATACATATGCCAATAGTGATAATGTCATCAATTGCCTCAATCCTTCAGATAGCCACGTGGCTACAATCACTATCAGAGACCAAGGTAATAATTGTTTTGTAACAACGCATCGTGCTAAATTCATCTTGCAAGGAGTACCATCCTCAACTACTACATCATCCAATCTTATAACAAAATCGGATCCACAAACAAGCATAGTGGACCAACTAAAGTGCACACCTACCTAGATCTCCATGTTTGACTTATTGCGCATATCTCCATAGCATAAACTGGCACTTGACCAAGCACTTCAAAATGCAATTGTCCTAAGGGACATAACTCCTGAGAGCTTCCAAATGATGGTCAACCATATAGCAGCTAACAAACATGCCACATTCACAGACCGTGATGTGCCACCGCATAAACCCCTGCATAATGATCCTCTACACTTACTTGTCCAGATCCACAAAAGCGTAGTTCGAAGGGTACTTGTTGATGGTGGAGCTGGGTTAAACATATGTACTCTAAAGTTAATCAAGCAACTAGGCTATTCAGAATCAAACATTGATGTCACAAGGAGAATAAATATCAGAGCTTATGATGAAGAGGAAAGGTCCTCTAAAGGCATTATCATTCTACATGTTTGCATTGGTCCTGTGGTCAAAAACACACCCTTCCAAATCTTAGACCTTGAGTTGGGATACAACATGTCAATAGGGAGACCTTGGATACGTGAAATGCAAGTTGTACCTTTGACATACCATCAATGCATCAAGTTTCCTCACCAGGGAGAGGAGATCATCATTGAAGGAGATCCCAATCCATTCCAATACTTTAATGCAGTCCAAATCATCACTGATAACCAGGTACCATCAAACCAAGATGCAAGCACCCCATCCTCTTCAAATTCCAATCCCAAGGATGTCACATTGGCAGCAAGAAAGATAGTCATTAACCAAGATGCAAGTATCTCCTCCTCTTTAGATCCAAATCTTAAATATTCCACAAAGAAAGCAGGCAAGATATCCATCATAGATAAGGGCTGTGGTGAATACAGATATGAAGAAGCTTTTACTATCATGCACATGCCTCAAAGCCCAAGAACTCATGGCATGCCACAACCTATTATTAAAATAGAAACTCCGCAGCCAGTTCTATTTAGATGTCCACCCACAACCTTTGTCCGATATGGAGACATAGTGGAAGAGAATCCTTTTGAACAAGACATCAACACCTGGTTATATCAAGACACCCCTAAGACAATCCAACCACCACTACCCTTGGAAAACTATGGTAATGGTTACACAATGATCCAAAGATTTGGGTACGATGGTACAACTGGATTGGGGGCAAGGCAACAGGGCATATATGAATTACCTCTCCCACCAACTCAAAGAAATACAAGAGGATTGGGCTATGGAAAACAAAGTACCAGTCATGTGATCCAAGACATTCAAATCAATCAAGAACAAGTGGCAGAGATGCACCAGGGACACAACACAGAGCATGTCCTAATAAGAAACATATTAGCACAGTTGTTGCCCGCCAAAGAGGGAACCACACAATCCCTAATAAACCTACACATAGAAATCGATGATACCCAAGGAAGTGAGACATAGAAAGAATGTTCTATAGAGACTGACTCCCATGAGTATGAGTGGAGATCCCTTCATGACTCTGAACCATCAATCCCAGATTACTCCCCTCGGTTAGACATTGTCATAAATCTCGCAGACCTATTTGACCAATTGACTATTTCTGAACAACCTTGTATAGACAAACATATCATTCATCAAACCTCAAGTGGTGTGTCCTCATCACGGTCCAATTTCATAGGTACCATATCAACAGTCCCGTTTAGTCAACCGAAGCCAAATAGTAGTGAAAGTGTTTGTCTTGTACACCCTGAGCTTATAGAGTGGGATCAACAAGGACCACCTGATGTTGATGTCTTTGAAAATGATGAGGCTATAGCTCATTTCATGGGACTGAGGGAAGGAATCCCATCAGGAGATCACAAGGAAGGATTCTCCTTCAACCTAGACAGTGTAGCATATTTCAGGGAGGAAGCTCCTCTTTCCAGTCCACAAAAGAAAAAAGAAAAGAATGATAAAAAGCTAAAACAAGACGTATCTTCTAGCAAAAACCTCACTGAGGTGTTAGAAGATGGAAAGAAGGAACTCCTCCTCTTAATAGAAGAGAAATTGGCCTTATTAGCAGAAGAGACAGAGGAAGTTAACTTGGGGGATGACAAGAACCCAAGGAACATATACTTGGTGCAATCACTCACTCCTTAAGAGAGAGAAATTTATCAGTGTTTTCAAGGCACGAATGATCAATTTTGCATGGTCTTACTTAGATATGCTAGGGTTGGATCCAGAGTTAGTATTAGATCATCTCCCATTGCTACCCAACACAAAACTTGTCAAATAGAAGATAAGAAAGATGCATCCTCACGTTGCATTACTAGTGAAAGTAGAATTGAAAAAGCTCTTGGATGCTAAATTCAGTAGACCTATACCATATGCGGACTGGATATCTAATCTGGTACTAGTAACAAAACACAGTGGTCAAATACGGATTTGCATAGATTTCACGGATCTCAACGTAGCATGTCCCAAGGATGACTTTCCTCTACCAAAAATTGACATGATAGTAGACCTAACTGCGGGACACCAAATGCTATCCCTCCTGGATGGCTTTTTAGGTTACAATCAAATAAGGATCGCACCGGAGGACCAACACAAGACAGCTTTCACATGTCCTTGGGGAATGTACTGTTGGAATGCCATGCCATTTGGTTTAAAGAATGTCGGAGCAACATATCAAAGGGCCATGACAACTATATTCCATGACCTCATCCACAAGACAATGTAAGATTATGTGGATGACATACTTGCCAAGTCCATACTTCAAAAGGATCATCTATAGGTTTTGGGACCCATCTTTGACAGAATGTAGGAGTTCAAGGTCCATCTGAACCCAAAGAAGTGTGCTTTCAACGTCACAGCAGGCAAATTACTGGGATTCATAGTATCACATAGAGGAATCAAAGTAGACCCAGCAAAGGTCAAAGCAATATTGGAGATGCCTCCACCATCGAACCTGAGACAACTACAAGGATTATAAGGAAGGCTACAATCAATCAGACACTTCATAGCTCAACTGGCAGACAAGTGTCACCCTTTCCAACATCTATTTCATAAAGACATCAAGTTCATATGGACAGAGCAATGTGAACAGGCATTTCAGATATTCAAAGACTATCTTCTTAAGTCACCTATATTGGTACCACTAGTACAGGGTAGACCATTGCTTCTATATATCTCAACAACGGAATTAGCGTTAGGGTTACTATTGGCACAACATGATGACGAAGGTAAAGAGAGGGTTGTCTATTACCTAAGCAGGACATTGGTGGGATATGAGCTAAACTACATGCCAATTGAGAAATCATGCCTCACAATTGTCTTTAATTCCCAAAAGCTAAGACACTATATGCTAAGCCACCAAACAAAGATGATTGCACATATTGATCCTCTGAAGTACCTACTAAGCAAAGCAGCACTCACTGGATGATTGGCGAAGTGGGTAATGATCTTGAGCGAGTTCGACATAGAATATATAGACAGAAAGGCCATCAAAGGGAAAGTAATTGCAGATCAACTAGTAGAGGCACCTATCCAAGACCATCTGCCTATTATATATGACTTTCCTGATGAATCTATCATGACACTACAACCAGCGATCGAGGTATGGCAACTTTATTTTGATGGATCATGTACAAACCATGGTGCGGGGGCAGGGATAGTGCTCATCACTCCAGATCATGATGCAATTCCAAAGTCCTTTAGACTCAACTTCTCGTGCACCAACAACATAGCAGAACATGAGGCACTGGTAATTGGTCTAAAGACAGAAATCCAATGGAGAATCAAGAACCTAAAGGTCTTTGGAGACTCGCAGTTGTTCATTAGTCAAGTAAACAATGACTACATGACCAAAGATGAGAATCCCATACCATACAGAGCCCAAATGGAAAGACTACGCACCAAGTTCCATTACATTCTCTTCGAGCAAGTCCCAAGAGCACAGAACAAAGTGGCAGATGCGATGGCTACCATAGCATCATTGATTGATATGCCAGGTAATGATACCAAATTTTAGTTTCTATTGGAGCAACTCTTGGTGCCATCACATCAGGCATCTATCACAGAATCAATGTGTGTCCTTGTTGGTCCTAAATCCCCATGGTATCAAGATGTCTATGCCTATCTCCAAAACGTCTTACCCCCAAAATTTTCTAGGAACCAGAGAAAGTCCTTAATCTGCCAAGCCTCTAGGTATACCATCCTCTCCACTACTTTATATAGATGAAGTCTAGATGGAACGTTACTACGATGTTACACTTCCATGGAATCCCAGAAAGCTTTGTACGAGGTGCATGAAGGAATATATGGAACCCACGGAGGTGGCAACAACTTAGCTAAGAAGATCATCCGTATGGGATACTATTGGCCAACAATAGAGATGGATGCCCATAAACATGTTCAAATATGTAGACAATGTCAAGTCCATGGAGACCTCATCCATGCACCGGCCCAGGAGCTAAATCCCATCACATCACCATTGCCATTTTCAATGTGGGGATTTGACCTAGTGGGTAAGATAACACCTTCTTCAAAAAACAGACACAAGTACATCATAGAAGCAACAGATTACTTCACAAAGTGGGTGGAAGCAATTCCCCTCACTTACATCACTCGAAAGCAAATAGCGATGTTCATACTTAACCACATCATCTTTCGATACGGGATCCCACAAAAAATCCTGAGAGATCATGGTACACCTTTCCAGAACAAGGATGTTGAAGACCTATGTGAACAATTCCACATCAAACAAGGGTTCTCCTCATTTTACTACCCTCAAGGGAATGGCAAAGCCGAAGCTACAAATAAAATGATCTTGAAAATCTGGAAGAAAACAGTGAACGAATCAGGGAGAGACTGACATTTACAGCTTAGTCTCGCATTATGGGCATACAGGACTAGTTTGAGAACACGTACAGGAGCAACTCCTTTCTCCCTAGTCTATGGATCAGAGGCGGTATTACCCCTCAAAGTGGAAATCCCATCACTAAGGATATCATTAAAGAACCTAATCACAGATGAGGACTATAGAGTTGCAAGGCTCAGTGAGCTAGAGTTACTAGATGAACGAAGGCAACATGCTTTCGACCACTTACAAGGCTATCAGAATCGCCTTAGAAGGAACTATCATAAAAAGGTGAAGCCAAGAACATTTGAGGTAGGAGACCTTGTCCTCATGGAAAATCAGAAGAATCAAGCAGAGTGAGTCAAACCTGGTAAGTTCGAACCTAACTGGCTAGGGCCATTTATTATTGTCAACTCTACTCAGAGTGGGGCATTCATCCTGGCCACGCCAGAAGGATATCAGCTCCCCCAGTACATCAACAGCATGCACCTAAAGAGGTTCTACCCTTGATTACTCTATGGTTAAGGCACTTATCTACATATTAAGAAAATACCAAAAAAAATCAGAAAACACAAAAGTTACCTTGGTGAAAACCTGGCAATCAGGCGCCTTGGCGACAACAAAAAAATAAAAAAAAAGCAAGCAAAGAAAAATAAAATCACTCTCTCAGTGAAAACCTAGCAATCAGGCACTATTGAGTAGGTACCTTGGTGAAAACCTAGCAAATAGGTGCCAAGTGTTCAAATCTAGCTTCACCATCAATGAGCTACAAAAGCTTGAGCAGATTTCAAAGGCAAGAATGACTATCCAAAGCTATATCCACAAGCGCAAAACCCGCTGAGCCTCAAGCACTTACCAATAGTTAATACTGGTCCACAAGACTAGGGGGCAATTCTAAATGTCCTAAAAAATCAGAAAACTCATCAAAAATCCTAAAAAGATCAAATATCAATAGAAAACCAATATTCATCAAAAACATTCAAAAAATTGCAAAATCCCAAGCAATAAAACCAACTCGGTTATCAACAAGCAAATGCAACCCAGCCAATCAATCAATTGTCACAATCATGAGCTTTGCGAACATGCATTGGGCCCATCTGACACAGCTTGATCAACTGCCAAAATGATCAAATCAATCTATCAATTGTCACAATCGTGAGCTTTGTGAACAAGCATTGAGCCCATCTGACACAGCTTGATCAACATGATCAAAGCATTCAAATCAATAAATCAATACTGTCACAATCATGAGCTTTGCGAACACGCATTCATCCCATCTAACACAGCTTAATCAGCTGCCAACACAATCAAGCAAAAGCAAGCCAACCAAGCCTATCCAAAGAGTTTGAGCCAATCAAAAGATCCAACTGCATCAAGGAACCAACCTCAAAATGTTGACTAGGTCAATCAAGTAAGTCAGATGTCAGTACATATTTCGTGGTTATGTTCTTATGTTACTCCAGGATCCACAATGTGAGGAGAGTAGCTATGATAGATCATGACTTATTTTCTTTGATTGTTGTCTATTGAATGCTCACTTCGATTTCAGGGCCATGATGATTTAGGATAAATGCGGTAGGCACTGTCACTTATCTGGCAGCCGCGCAGTTCCACGATCTGAGCTTAAACCTAGGAAAGAATTGGACATTCCTTCTCTTTTATTTTATTTATTTGCTTTATAGAATCAAGAGCTCGCAGCACTATCCAGATGGACTCTGAGTGCTTTGGAGTTCTATCTTGGTTTCTATGGTCTTTCCCTTTATGTTGCAAACAAGAGCTCACGATGCTATCCAGATGGACTCTAGGGGCGTAGGAGTTCTATCTTGTTTGTTTGGCTTTCCCTTTCAGAAATCAAGAGCTCACAGTGTTATCTAGATGGACTCTGGGTACATAGGAGTTCTATCTTGGTTTCTTTTTTTTAGATTAACTCAGAGGACAAGTGGTATCCAGATGGTCAATATCTAGGTGCTTTTGGCTCTCTTTCTTTTCAAACAGGGAACATAGTTGAATCCAGATGGTCAATATTTGGGTGCACTATAGGTCTCTTTCTATTCAATCTCTCTACTCCTTCCGCTATCAAGAGGTCATGGTGGTATCCAGATGGTATGTGATCTGGATCATTCGACGGTCTTCCAGAATATTAGAAAATAAAAAAAAGATGCAATGATGACAATTATTGGAACAGGGGCAGCGACTTGGGTCATTCATCCTTTTTATCAGATCATATATATCCAAAAATGCAAAAAAAGAAACTTTTCTATCATTAGATTCTATTAGATCAATCTCAGAGCACATCTATCCAAACTAACTTCTTTCTAACTAACACTTGCATTACTCAGATATTTTGCGCATAATAAATTGCATTCATTCCATTAAGTGCATCAGAAAAAGAAAAAAATGGTAGTTGCATACATGATAAATCATAACATCACATGCATCCATAAGCATCTCATATAAATATGCATTCCATTTACACCATCCTGCATGACATGTCAGTATCATAGGAAGAAAATCATCCATATACGGGTCTGCATAATAGAATCACATTGCATATACATCTCATCATCTAAATCACTAAATCATGTAGAATCATACATATAGCAAGTAAACCATTGCACATCATGTCAAAACATAGCTGCATCTCATGTAAATCAAAATATCTGAGTACAAATGAAAATTCACAAGTCTGAACAAGAAGGTAATTAACATGTGTATCAATATATATATCAGTGTATCGAGATACAAAAAAAAATGGTACAACTCAGAGTATACAATGAATCACTACAAAAATGATACAGGGAGCATGGTCAACAAGAACTACCCCCACCCTCGCCAGGAGGCGCACGAGGGGGAGGCATATCAGAATCTATCCTGTGAGAGGACTCAAGAGCTCTGACACCACTACTCTGAGACCGTTGAGCCCTGCTAGATCTCTGCGACATCGTATAGCTGGGCACCCTCTCTGCCAAAGGAACTACGCCCTCATAGTGCCATCTCCAGTAATCTATCTCCCTTTGAGCCTCTCACCCAGATGTGTAATATCTATCTAGAATATCTCTCTAGGAAACATCCTGTATGCTATCAAGGAATGAGCAGACCTCGGCTCAAGCCTGTTGCTCTATAGACTCAACAACCATAACACGAGCCTCCAAAATGGTCGCACGAGCATCAGATAAGGCAAGTCAGACCTGCAAATCTTGAACATGCTGGGAGAGTCACTCCACCTCTGAGGGATCGTCATCCATACCACCCATGGCAACGTCCAAATCGTCCTCCTCTGCCCTGTCCCCTAGCCCTTCACCTCCTCTCTGTCTCAAAACCACAGAATCATCCCCACTCTCCGAGCTCTCCCCAGTGCTGCTCCTACTACTTCCACTCTCCCCCAAGGAACCTATCTCAGCACTCTACTCATCAAGAGCCTCCACGTCTATATCCGCAAGCTCCACATCCACATCCACATCCTCAATAACAACCCTATCCTCCTGCATAGGAGCCAAAACTGCAGTGGTACGTCTGCGCACCCTCCAAACTAACTGGGGTGCCTCCTCCTCTATGGCCTCCTCCTCCTCCAAAATGGCCCCCAACCCAACTCTGGACACACTAGAATGGCCCCCACTCCTACCACCACTAGCCCTAACACCACCTCCAGCACCCTT
>MU225318.1:273416-290568 GCA_018584345.1 Thuja plicata
CACCCATCTCTCCAATCCACATGGGTAACTTCACCCACCTCTTCAGTTCAAAAAGGTAACTCATAATTAGCTCTTCAGTTAACCAAACTCTATCTCCTCTTTACCAAATAAAGAGGTGGAGTTTACTAAGGACCTCTCCTGTTCCTTTTGATCTCAACCGTTCATCTCCCTATTTCTGGGATTGATCTCAACCGTGCATTCCATCACCAATTCCTATATAATAAACCCTTCATAACCATTTGAAGGATCCAGGATTTCAAACTCTCGTGCGCCATTACTCTGTCAGTTTGGTTCTAGCATTCAATCCATCTTGCAATCACACACACCCATTTCAAATTAGCAAATTCTCGACGCTTCTCAAGTCCTAGACGCTGCCCCGCCAATACTGAGCATCAAGAACAACGTTCTGGAAGGAGTAGAGAGAAACAATAGAAGCTTCAAGCATCGTGGGGTTTGCATTTATTTGTCTTCCTTTCTCTTGCTTGTACATTTTATTGAATACGTTTCTAGTTATTCGTTTAGTAGTCATTGTATACTTGATTTGCATTCATTTGTGAAACCTTTGCTACTAACCCTCGCCTTTGGAAAGCTTCGGGAATAGAAAAGAGAGGCGTACAATCATATGCATGTATATACTTGTCATATTGTATGTACATGTCATACATGCATATATATGCATGTATATGTGTATGTACATGTATATATTATGTATATATACATACTGTAGACACCCAAAAATGGACAGGCTTGCGACTTTACATTAAAAACACTATTTTTCATCTATTAATGAATGGTTTTTAATCATTAATTAATCATCTATTTTCCTCTAAATTCATTTCCCAAATCATCTAATCAAATTCCCAAAATTAATTAAATAATTAATCTTATTTAATTAATTAACCTTAATTGATTAATTACTATTAATTAATTAATTAAATTCAATTTTCTATAGTTTAAATTCAAATATTTAAACTTACTAATTAAATTCTTCCAATTAAATTAATTTAATTTCATTCAATAAAGCAACTCTAAATAAAAAAGAATTCAATTAGCTCACATGTTGAAAACTTTAATTAAATAAATGAATTAAATATTCATTTATCTTCAAAAAGATAACTCCAATCAGATCACATGGGTAACTTCACCCACCTCTCTAGTCCACATGGGTAACTTCACCCACCTCTTCAGTTCAAAAAAGTAACTCATAATTAGCTCTTGAGTTAACCAAACTCTATCTCCTCTTTACCAAATGAAGAAGAGTTTACTAAGGACTTCTCATGTTCCTTTTGATCTCAACCGTTCATCTCCCTATCTCTAGGATTGATCTCAACCATTCATTTCATCACCAATTCCTATATAATAAACCCTTCATAACTATTTGAAGGATCCAAGATTTCAAGCTCTCGTGCGCCATTACTCCGTCAGTTTGGTTCTAGCATTCAAGCCATCTTGCGATCACACACACACACACATTTCAATTATCAAATTCTCGACGCTTCTCAAGTCATAGACACTGCCCCGCCAATACTGAGCATCAAGAACAGCGTTTCAAAAGGAGTAGAGAGAGACAATAGAAGCTTCAAGTATCGTGGGGTTTGCATTTATTTGTCTTCCTTTCTCTTGTTTGTATATTTTATTAAATACATTTCTAGTTATTCATTTAGTACTCATTGTATACTTGATTTGCATTCATTTGTGAAACCTTTTCTACTAACCCTTGCCTTTGGAAAGCTTTGGGAATCGGAAAGAGAGGCGTACATTTTGGTGAACCCGACGTGAACTTACAGCCCGCGTGAAATTTGGTCATATCTTTCAAACCGCATGGAATTATTTTATGAAATTTTTTTTGCAGGTTGACGCTGATCTAAGGAGGCCCGAAACAAAAATTCAGATTTTTCTGAGTTTTTTTATTTTTTTAATAATTTGTTTTTTATATTTCATAAAAAATCATTTTTGGGCACAAATCAGAGTTTCTTTTCAAGAAAATTACATTTTTGGAAAGTTATTGAAATTTTAGAGGGGGTCTATTCTCTGTGATTTTAATTTCTGTGAGATTATTTTACAAAAATAATAGATCTTTTCAAACTAGTCTTTTATGATAAAATGGATCCCTAGGGCACAAAGTAAGGAATTATGATCTCAAAGTTTTTTTGTAGGTACCCTTTGACATAAGAAAGCCACAGTGAAAAATTTAGATTTTTTTGAATTTTTTACGATTTTTTATAATATTTTTATGATATTTCATAAAAAATTAATTTGGGACACAAATAAGCATTTCTTATCAAAAAAGTTACATTTTTGGAAAGGTATTGAAATTATAGAGGGTGTCTATTCTCTGTGATTTTTATTTCTATGAAATTATTTTTCAAAAATAACAGATCTCTTCAAACTGGTCTTTTATGATCAAATGGATACCTAGGGCACAAATTAAGGAATTATGATCTAAATTGTTTTTTGCATGCATCCTTTGGCATAAGGAAACTATAGTACAAAATTCAAATTTTTCTAAATTTTTTACTATTTTTTATAATTTTTTTATGATATTTCATAAAAAATTAATTTTGGACACAGATCAGCATTTCTTATCAAAAAAGTTACATTTTTGGAAAGGTCTTCAAATTATACAGGGACTTTATTCTCTGTTATTTTATTTTTTCTGAGAAATATTTTCAAAAAAGTAAAGAACTTTGAAAAAGTTTTCTTTTTGTGTGTTCTTTCTTGATTTCTTGGGATTGAGAAAATGACTAATGGCCAAGAGGATAATCAGATGCATACCAGGCACTAAGAGCATTAAGAACTGCTAGAAGGAGAACCATCAACCATTTATCACAACAAAGGGCTATTCTCACAATCATAGCTAATGATCAAAGCGAAGCAAACACGAGGTACATTGATTCAATTAAGAGATTCGCAGGTAAGTATAAAGTCACCATTAATTTCAACAATCTCAACAATCCCAGAGTTTCCAGATATTTTAATATTTTGGATTGAAAGCTTTCATTTTTGAAGATACTAAACACTTTCTTTAACAGGTACAAATCGAGGAGGCAAGATAACAATACAACCTAAAATTCATTCACTTATCGATTTGGGTATAAAAAGAACAGTGTTTGTCACACAACTTACATCGCACATTTCAAAATTGGGGTTAAAATTGACGTGGGGATTAAAATTGAACAAGGCAAAGAATTTCTCAATTTGGTGCATTAAAATTGAACAAGCAATCAACACCTACTTTTGGGCTTAAAATTGAACACTTGTGCTTGTATGGTGGTGTAGCTTAGTTCACATTTCAAACTTTGGAACTTAATCGATTTACCTTGTGTCTTGAGTTTTGGGTGCACTTGCACAAACTGTTAGATTACAAACCTTTACTTTTTTAGAAAGGCCTGTCTAGGGAATGCGCTTCTTCCTCAGAGGATGACCTTAAACCGGTAATCCTTTTGATCGGTATATAAACAAGGCGCGAACCAAAGTTCTATCTTATCTAGCCAAGCTCGGGCAAGGCATGTTGACAATAGTATGGACCGGGTGAATATCCCTGAGGAGCCAGCGTGGTTAACTAGGCTCTTAAGTGAATCACACACGTACAAACCGATTAGAGAGACACCACGGACCCTTACTACAACCTTGATTAATTAGAGGCCAACCCGTTTTACCTCCAAACAGATACCTTATTATAGTGCAAGGGGTTGCAGAATTTACCTCCAAGATTCCCAACATATGTGTCCCACGGTATTTGTGTAGTGAAAGAGATCTTCACTTCACCGCAACAATACCTGGAAACGGAAAAAATACAGGCACCTACGTCGTGGACCTTCGAGTCCTAGTAGCGTGACAATTGTTGTGTGAGCTAACGGACATTCAAGCATTGGGCCTATAACATTGTATTTTGAAGCCAATTGACCTAGATTAATCTGATTGTTTATTATTGAGACCTCATGATAACCTTGCAACTTGAAAAAGTTGTAGAACATACACTCTTCAATCTTCATTCTTCAAAACACAGTGTCTATTATGCTTGTTTCTTTGATCAGTTTCTGAAAATGCAAAACAAAACATTCAAAATGTCAAAACGAGTCAAACGTGTTAAAGTCTAGGGTTGTCAACGTCAACTATCTTGCGAAATCATAAGCATTTTTGTGATAAACTACCACAATCGACCATTCATTTTACCACAATCAGTGAAATTATACCACATGTGACCAGATATACTATATGCCTGTTTTGACCTAAAAACCTTGAAAGAATTCTTCATTTGGTGTCCAAAACTAGTGTCTATCCCAAGAAAATGTGAAGAACATTGTTTGAATCTCTAAACATTACATATTACCCTTTCTTTGTAGAAGCATGATTATTGTCAAAAGCATTGTTAGTTCGAAAGCTCAGACTCGAAATACCTTGATCTCATCATTTCAAATATCATCATCTTTTTCAAATTGACTTTGTCCAAGGCAAAGGTCAGAAAATCCTATCTTTTTATCATCACAACTTTGAGATCAAGTTATTATCAAAATCTGTCCTTAGAATTACCTTTGTCCAAAACATAACTCGGATTTCCTCAAGAAAAGGATCTTCTTCCTTGTTTGCTTTATATCACTTGTTTTAGTTACAAAACCTGGACCACACTATGTCTCAAACACCTCATGACGAACCCTACACAAGGTCTAAGGCTAGAACTCAACCTGATGAGTCTTATATCAACCGTTTCCCCGCTTGGAAGATAGAGCAAGAGAATGATCCCTTTCTTAATACCAGTCCTGCTCTATTCATTGAACAACCCCATGGGGCAGTTTTTTTCCAAGATATCACAGAGGAAGAACTAGAAGATGTGGAACAAGATGCTTACTCCACAAAAGTAGTCGACGCTATTGTAGAGAGGAACCCTAACCGTTACTTAGCCATGCTAATAAAGAAGGGATTCAAACTCCCCGCTGAATTCAGTGTATCGACTATATGGCCCTAAAACCCTCTCATAGGTCAAAACACTACTCAACCACCTCAGATACTACCTATTGTCTCTCCAATCTTTCCACCTTTGATCTTACCTACATCGGCGCAGACTATATCCGATCAAACTAAGGACCCAAACCAAGCCAGCACATCATCCACTCAAAGCATGACAGGCACACAACTAAGTACACCCATGGTCCCTAGTATGTCTACACCTTTGGTTGCATGGCCAAGACAATCAAGCTCTCATGCTATGCCTTCCATCCCACCTAACACCAACTGTTCTGAAACTATGTCGCTGCTGCAGTCAATTCACACTAGTCATGGGATCAATACTTCATGCCCACAGGGATCCATCTCGGAAAGAATGACTTACAGTCAAGGCCCACCCAAGGCTACATCTATGCCCATCCAACCCCCGCAACAGTAACCCTAGCTTCAGTTTCCCATCCAATCTCCACAACAGAAACCCCAGCTTCAGTTGCCTCAAATCCAACCTCAGCAACAGCAACCCCAGCTTCAGTTTCCCATCCAACCTCTGCAATACCAACCCCAGCTTCAATTTCCTCAGTTCTAACCCCCGCAACAACAACCCCAGCTTCAGTTGCCTCAATACCTACCCCAGCATTATCAACCCCAGTTTCAGTCACAATAGCAAACACATCAAAACCCACCATGGACTTCTCATGTCCCTCCTATTACAAATCACTTAGTGGGGAATCAATATCAAGTCCCTAGGATGAAATCCTATGTTCCTACTCAAGGGACACAGAGGCGTAGCCTCATACCCACTATGGCACAAAGAAATGTCCACACGCACCAACCTCAATATCAAACGGACATGTTGATGAAAAAAATGCAAACCCTTCAAACCCAAATGATGGATATGCAAAATCAGGGGCACACTAAATCCTATACCGCAGAGGAATTATACCCATACCCCTTTGACCATTCTCTTCACATGTCTCCATTCCCAAATCAATACTCAGTACTGAAGTTCGACAAATATAGGGGCAGTACCAACCCTATTGAACATATTCGAGATTTTTTTCTAGTTGCATCAAAGTCACCCATGATGAGACATATTTAATGCGACTGTTCCCACAAAGCTTGGCTAGACCAGCAATGGAATGGTTCTCACATTTACCCCACGGCATTCAGTCTTGGGGTGAATTGGCTAAAAAGCTCATAGCTCACTTCCATCATAACATCGAGCGCAAGGTCAGCATCAAGGACCTTTGCAATATCAAACAGAAGGATGGAGAATCTTTTATGAAATTCCTATAGAGATGGAGGAATACAACAAACCGCATAACATACGATGTTCCCGAACAAGAATTAATAGTCATGTTTGTTGACAATCTAATTCTAGACATATCGTTCACAACAGAGTTACATTTAGCTCCAAACTTCACACAACTCATCAAAAGAGGAGTTCGTTGTGAGCAGAACTTAGTCAAATGAGGAATCCTTGCAGATCCCACACAAACAAATACAAATAAAAATGCAATCGACAAAGCTAAGTGGTGGAACAAAAACAAAAATGTCACTAGTGATGGTGTCATTGATGTAAAGACAGTCAACCATGCACAACCCAAGGTGTCACTGCAAGGCGCACCTGTGGCCAACCAAAAAGCCACAGTGCCCACTCAACAAACATACACCCAAAACCAACCTCCCCCTGTACAAGCAGTCATTGTGTCAAACAGTCAACAACAAAATCAATGCAAACCACAGTTTCAATTCCAGCAACGAGATTTCACACCATTAGGAGAGCCGATAGAATCAGCTTTACTTAAGTTGATGCAATCAAACACTATCACTCTCCCAGAAATCAGGGACTTTGAGCAAGATGAAAATAAACCAAGGTGGTATAATGACAAAGATTACTATGAGTTTCATCGTGTGAAAGGTCACAAAATGACCAACTGCTACCGATTGAAGCATGCTATTCAAGATCTGATTGACACAGGGGTCATCGATGTGACGAATACTCAAAATAAAGGCACCACTGATCATACCATATTCAACGATACCTTTCATGATCACAACAAGGGAGAAGCCTCCGGATCTGGTGGAAAAAAAAAACAAGTTAACTATACATATGCCAACAGTGATAATGTCATCAATTGCCTCAATCCTTCAAATAGCCATGTGACTACAATCACTATCAGAGACCAAGGTAACAATTGTGCTGTAACAATGTGTCGTGCTAGAGTCATTTTGCAAGGAGTACCATCCGCAGCTACTACATCAGCCAATCCTATAGCAAACTCAGATCCACAAACAAGCATAGTGGACCAACTAAAGCGCACACTTGCCCAGATCTCCATGTTCGACCTATTGTGCATATCTCCACAGCATAAACTGGCACTTGACCAAGCACTTCAGAATGCAGTTGTCCCAAGGGACATAACACGTGAGAGCTTCCTAATGATGGTCAACCATATAGAAGCTAACAAACATGCCACATCACAAACTGTGATGTACTGCCGCATAAACCCCTGCATAATGATCCTCTACACTTACTTGTCCATATCCACAAAAGCGCAGTCTGAAGGGTCCTTGTTGATGGTGGAGCTGGGTTAAACATATGTACTCTAAAGTTAATCAAGCAACTAGGCTATTCAAAATCAAGCATTGATGTCACAAGGTGAATAAATATCAGAGCTTACGATGAAGAGGAAAGGTCCTCTAAAGGTATTATCATTCTACCTATTCACATTGGTCTTGTGGTCAAAAACACACCCTTCCAAATCTTAGACCTTGAGCTAGGATACAACATGTTACTAGGGAGACCTTGGATACATGAAATGAAATCTGTACCTTTGACATACCATCAATGCATCAAGTTTCCTCACTAGGGAGAGGAGATCATCATAGAAGGAGATCCAAAGCCAAACAGTAGTGAAAGTGTCTGTCTTGTACACCCTGAGCTTATAGAGTGGGATCAACAAGGACCACCTGATCTTGATGTCTTTGAAAATGATGAGGCTATAGCTCATTTCATGGGACTGAGGGAAGGCATTCCATTAGGAGATCACAAGGCAAGATTCTCTATCAACCTAGACAGAGCAGCATACTTCGGGGAGGAAGCTCCTCTTTCCAGTCCACAAAAGAAAAAAGAACAAAAGATTAAAAGCTAAAAGAAGACGTATCTTTTAGAAAAAACCTCACCGAGGTGCTAGAAGATGGAAAGAAGGAATTTCTCCCCCTGACAGAGGAGAAATCAGCACTACTAGCCAAAGAGATAGAGGAAATCAACTTGGGGGATGACAACAACCCAAAGAACATCTACTTGGCAAAATCTCTCACCCCCGAGGAGAGAGAACAGTTCATCAGTTTCTTTAAGGCAAGAATGATCAATTTCGCATGGTCTTACTCAAATATGCCAGGATTAGATCTAGAGTTGGTGATACACCATCTCCCATTGCTACCAAACACTAAACCTATCAAACAGAAGCTAAGAAAGATGCACCCTCACGTTGCATTACTAGTCAAAGCAGAACTAAAAAAGCTCCTAGACGTTAAATTCATCAGACCTATACCATATTCGGATTGGATATCTAATCTAGTACCAGTAACAAAGCACAGTGGTCAAATATGGATTTGCATGGGCTTCTGGGATCTCAACATAGCATGTCCCAAGGATGAATTTTCTTTACCAAACATTGACATGATAGTAGACCTAACTGCGGGACATGAAATGCTATCCCTCATGGATGGCTTTATAGGTTACAATCAAATAAGGATCACGCCGGAGGACCAACACAAGATAGCTTTCACATGTCCTTGGGGAACGTATTGTTGGAACATCATGCCATTTGGTTTAAAGAATGCCAGAGCAACATATCAAAGGGCCATGACAACTATATTCCATGATCTCATTCATAAGACAATGGAAGATTATGTGGATGACATAATAGAAAAGTCCATACTTCGAAAGGATCATCTACAGGTTTTGGGACCCATCTTTGATAGAATGTAGGAGTTCAAGGTCCGTCTGAACCCAAAGAAGTGTGCTTTCGGCATCACACTAGGCAAATTACTGGAATTCATAGTATCACACAGAGGAATCCAAGTAGACCCAGCAAAGGTCAAGGCAATATTGGAGATGCCTCCACCATTTAACCTAAGACAACTATGAGGATTACAAGGAAGGCTACAATTGATCATACGCTTCATAGCTCAACTGGCAGACAAGTGTCACCCTTTCCAACATCTATTGCATAAAGACATCAAGTTCATATGGGCAGAGCAATGCGAACATGCATTTCAGATATTCAAAGACTATCTTCTTAAGTCACCTATATTGGTACCACCAGTACAGGGTAGACCATTGCTTCTGTATATCTCAGGAACGGAATCAACGTTAGGGGTACTATTGGAACAACATGATGACGAAGGTAAAGAGAGGGCTGTCTATTACCTAAGCAGGACATTGGTGGGATATGAGCTAAACTACACGCCAATTGAGAAATCATGCCTCGTCATTGTCTTTGCTTCCCAAAAGCTGAGACACTATATGCTAAGCCACCAAATAAAGCTGATCACACATATTGATCCTCTGAAGTACCTACTAAGAAAAGCAGCGCTCACTAGATGATTGGCAAAGTGGGTAATGATCTTGAGCGAGTTCGACATAGAATATATAGACAGAAAGGCCATCAAATGGCAAGTAATTGCAGATCAACTAGCAGAGGCACCTATCCAAGACCATCAACCTATTATATCTGACTTTCCTAATGAATCTATCATGACACTACAACCAACGATCGAGGTATGACAACTTTATTTTGATGGATCATGTACAAACCATGGTGCAAGGGTAGGGATAGTGCTCATCACTCCATATCATGATACAATTCCAGAGTCCTTTAGACTCAACTTCCCGTGCACCAACAACATAGCAGAATATGAGGCACTGGTAATCGGTCTAAAGATAGCAATCCAATGGAGAATCAAGAACCTGAAGGTCTTTGAAGACTCGCAGTTGGTCATTAGTCAAGTCAACAATGACTTTATGACCAAAGATGAGAAGCTCATACCATACAAAGCCCAAATGGAAAGATTGCGCACCAAGTTCCAGTACATTCTCTTCGAGCAAGTCCCAAGAGCATAGAACAAAGTGATAGATGTGATGGCTACCATAGCATCATTGATTGATATGCCAAGTAATGATACCAAATTCCAGTTTCAAGTGGAGCAACTTTTTATGCCATCACATCAGGCATCTATCATAGAATTAGCGTGTGTCCTTGTTAGTCCTGAATCCCCATGGTACCAAGACGTCTACAACTATCTTCAAAACCATATCTTACCTCCCAATTTGTCTAGGAACTAAAGAAAGTCCCTAATCTGACAAGCCTCTAGGTATACCATCCTCTCGACTACTTTATATAGACAAAGTCTAGATGGAACGTTACTATGATGTCTCACTTCCATGGAATCCCAGAAAGCTTTGTACGAGGTGCATGAAGGAATATGTGGAACCCATGGAGGTGGAAACAACTTAGCTAAGAAGATCATCCGTATGGGATACTATTGGCCAACAATAGAGACGGATGCCCACAAACATGTTCAAAGGTGTAGACAATGTTAATTCCATGGAGACCTCATCCATGCACCAGCCCAGGAACTAAATCCCATCACATCACCATTGCCATTTTCAATGTGGGGATTTGACCTAGTGGGTAAGATAACACCTTCTTTAGCAAACGGACACAAGTACATCATAGTAGCAATGGAGTACTTCACCAAGTGGGTGGAAGAAATTCCCCTCACTTACATCACTCGAAAGCAAATAGCGATGTTCATACTTAACCACATCATCTTTCGATACGGGATCCCAAAAACAATCCTGACAGATCATGGTACATCTTTCCAGAACAAGGATGTTGAAGACCTATGTGAACAGTTCCACATCAAACAAGGGTTCTTCTCATTTTACTACCCTCAAGGGAATGGACAAGCTGAAGCTACAAACAAAACAATCCTGAAGATTTTGAAGAAAATAGTGAATGAATCAGGGTGAGACTGGCATTTACAGCTTAATCCCGCATTATGGGCATACAGAACTAGTGTGAGAACACCTACAGGAGCCGCTCCTTTCTCCGTAGTCTATGGAATAGAGGTGGTACTACCCCTCAAAGTGGAAATCCCATCACTAAGGATATCCTTAAAGAACTTGATCACAGATGAGGACTACAGCGTCGCAAGGCTCAATGAGCTAGAGTTACTAGATGAACGAAGGAAACATTCTTTCGACCACTTACAAGGCTATCGGAATCACCTTGGAAGGAACTATCATAAGAAGGTCAAGCCAAGAAAATTTGAGGTAGGAGACCTTGTCCTCATGGAAAATTAGAAGAATCAAGAAAAGTGAGTCAAACCTGGTAAGTTCAAACCTAATTGGCTAGAGCTATTTATTATTATCAACTCTACTCAAAGTGGGGCATTCATCCTGGCCACACCAGAAGGAGATCATCTCCCCAGCTACATCAATAGCATGCACTTGAAGAGGTTCTACCCTTAAGGACTTTATGGTTAAGGCACTTATCTCATATCCAGAAAATACCAAAAAAATTAGAAAATACAAAAGTTACCTTGGTGAAAACCTGGCAATCAGGCGCCTTGGTGACAACCAAAAAAAAGAAAAAAAGAAAAAAAGTAAAGAGAAAACAAAATCGCTCTCTCAGTGAAAACCTGGCAATCAGGCGCTATTGAGTAGGTACCTTGGTGAAAACCTGGCAAACAGTCCCCAAGTGTTCAAATCTAGCTTCACCATCAACGCACTCCAAAAGCTTGAGCACACTTCAAAGGCAAGACTGACTATCCCTAGATATATCCACAAGCACAAACCCCTCTAAGAACCAAGCACTTACCCATGGTTAACACTAGTCCACCAGACTAGGGGGCAATTCTAAATATCCAAAAAATCCTAAAAATAGGAAAACTCATCAAAAAATCCTAAAAAAATCAAAAATCAAGAGAAAATCAATCTTCACCAAAAAAAAAAAAAAAATTGACAAAACCAAAGCAATAAAACCAACTCAGTTATCAAGAGAGAAAGGGGAAAATCACACCCAATCAATCAAATGTCACAATCATGAGCTTTGCATATCAGCATTGGCCTCATCTGACACAACTTTATCAAATCTTTCAATTTAATCAACAAGCAATAGGCGTTCAAGCCAAACTATCAATACTATCACAATCATGAGCTTTGAAAACAAGCATTGGGCCCATCCAACACAGCTTGATCAGCTACCAACATGATCAAAGCAATCAAATCTATCAATCAAAACTATCACAATCATGAGCTTTGCGAACAAGCATTGGGCCCATCTGACACGGCTCGATCCGCTGCCAATGCGATCAAGGCAATCAAGCCAATCAAGCCTATCCAAAGAGTCGAGCCAATCAAGAGAATCCAACTGCATCAAGGAACCATCCAAAAAAAAAATTTGACTAGGTCAGTCAAGTCAGTCAGATGTCAATCTATATTTTGTGGTTATGTTCTTATGCTACTCCATGATCCACCATGTGAGGAGAGTAGCTATGATAGATCATAACTAATTTTATTTGATTTCTATTTATTGAATGTTCACTTCGATTTCAGGGCCATGATGATTTAGGATAAATGCGGTAGGCACTGTCACTTATCTGGCAGCCGCGCAGTTCCACGATTTGAGCTTAACCCTGGGAAAGAATTGGACATTCCTTCTCTTTTATTTTTCTTATTTGGTTTTATAGAATCAAGAGCTCACAACAATATTCAGATGGACTCTGAGTTGCTTTGGAGTTCTATCGTGGTTTTTATGGTCTTTCCCTTTATGTTGCAAACAAGAGCTCACGATGCTATCCAGATGGACTCTAGGGGCGTAGGATTTCTATCTTGTTTGCTTGGCTTTCCCTTTTAGAAATCAAGAGCTCAGTGTATTATCCAGATGGACTCTGGATGCATATGAGTTCTATCTTAGTTTCTTTGTTTTAGATTAATTCAGAGGACAAGTGGTATCCAGATGGTCAATATCTGGGTGCTTTTGGCTCTCTTTCTTTTCAAATAGGGAACATAGTTGAACCCAGATGGTCAATATTTGGGTGCACTATGGGTCTCTTTCTATTAAATCTCTCTACTCCTTCCGCTATCAAGAGGTCATGGGGGTATCTAGGTGGTATGTGATCTGGATCATTCGACGCTCTTTCAGAATATCAGAAAATACAAAAAAAAGATGCAATGATGACAATTATTGGAAACAGGGGTAGCGACTTGGGACATTCATCCTTTTAACAGATCATATCTATCAAAAAATGCAAAAAGAACATTCTTTCTATCATTACGTTCTATCAGATCAATCTCAGAGCGCATCATTCCAAACTAACTTCCTTCTAACTAACACATGCATTACTCAAAAATTTTGTGCATGGTAGATTGCATTCATTTATTGCATAAGAAAAATCCTAAACATGTGCATAGTAGATCATATAATCAATACATCCATCATCAATAACATCATAACTAACATAGGAATGCATTCATCATCATCATATAGTGATTCACTTTTTTCAACAAATTAATGCTCATCTAACGCATTTTCTATGCTTAATTTGTTGAGGGGGCATATAGTCCACTTGCTATCACTAGGGCAAGCGGGGGCAGGATCAAATCTGAAAATTCTTTGACACACTGCGACAAGTCACATCGCATCAAAGAGGGGCAAATGTAGACACCCGAAAATGGACAGGCTTGCGACTTTACATTAAAAACACTAATCTTCATCTATTAATGAATGGTTTTTAATCATTAATTAATCATCTAATTTCCTCTAAATTCATTTTCCAAATCATCTAATCAAATTTCTAAAATTAATTATATAATTAATCTTATTTAATTAATTAACATTAATTGATTAATTACCATTAATTAATTAATTAAATGCAACTTCCTATAGTTTAAATTCAAATATTTAAACTTACTAATTAAATTCTTCCAATTAAATTAATTTAATTTCATTCAATAAAGCAATTCTAAATAAAAAAGAATTCAATTATCTCACATGTTGAAAACTTTAATTAAATAAATGAATTAAATATTCATTTATCTTCAAAGAGATAACTCCAATCAGATCACATGGGTTACTCCACCCATCTCTCCAGTCCACATGGGTAACTTCACCCGCCTCTCTAGTCCACATGGGTAACTTCACCCACCTCTTCAGTTCAAAAAGGTAACTCATAATTAGCTCTTCAGTTAACCAAACTCTATCTTCTCTTTACCAAATGAAGAAGTGGAATTTACTGAGGACCTCTCCTGTTCCTTTTGATCTCAACCGTTCATCTCCCTATCTATGGGATTGATCTCAACCATTCATTTCATCACCAATTCCTATATAATAAACCCTTCATAACCATTTGAAGGATCCAGGATTTCAAGCTTTCATGTGCCATTACTCCGCCAATTTGGTTCTAGCATTCAAGCCATCTTGCGATCACACACACACATTTCAATTATCAAATTCTCGACGCTTCTCAAGTCAAAGACGCTACCCTGCCAATACTGAGCATCAAGAACAACGTTTCAAAAGGAGTAGAGAGAGACAATAAAAGCTTCAAGAATCGTGGGGTTTGCATTTATTTTTCTTCCTTTCTCTTGCATGTACATTTTATTGAATACGTTTCTAGTTATTCGTTTAGTAGTCATTATATACTTGATTTTCATTCATTTGTGAAACCTTTGCTACTAACCCTTGCCTTTGGAAAGCTTTGGGAATCAGAAAGAGAGGCGTACATGTACACACACACACACACACACACACATATACACATGTAGGTCATATGTAACATATATGTACATATGTATGTCATAAATATATACATGTACATGTCATATGTATGTATATATGTACTTGTGTGTGTGTGTGTGTGTATTACACATACATGTGTATGTACATATATACATGTGTACACATATGTTATCACATATACATACCTGGAAATCTATGCATGTACATGTGTGTAATTGATTTAAATGAAATTTAAATGTAAATGATTTTACTTTGAAATAATGTAGCTCGAAATGTGTACTTTCATTTTATTTTCAATTAAATTCTAGGAAACTATATATGTAGACTTCATTTGACAGTAAATAAAATATTTTAGGTACATACATATATATAGATTTATCAAACATATTATTACACATCACACATGGCAGATGCACTGATTCCCCTTGAGGAACTATTTGCACGCACTAATAGAGAAATTCAAAGGTTGCAAGATTCCATTAATAATCCAACTAGCTCTATTGTTTATAAGAACACATGTCAATCTATACTTCATAGCTTGATTACTATTAGGGCTGACATTCATGGTATCACTCCTTATGGCCCAAATGTTACAGAGGCCATACTTGAGAGGAAGAGACAAGAGGTTGGCTCTAGTCTTTCTCTCAAGGAGGTACAGGCTTTAGTGCCTAAAGCAACCCTAAAAAGGGAATTTTTTCCATCTTATGCATAGTTACAGTATGTGAAGGGATATCAAGTTACGAGGTGTCAGGATCATGCCATATCAACATTGATATACCCACAATTTCTAGCTGCTCATGGTCATTCTCCAAATAAAGACCAGATTCCATTGTACTTTGCACAACAAATTTTTGTTGAGGTTCATTTAGGGAGGGTAGTTAATTACACTATTTTTCTAGGACATCTAGAATAGGGGCGTGGTAGACTTGCTGATAGAGACGCTTATCATCAAGTAGATCACTAGAAGCTAGTACACATGGACATTATTGGTTAGAGGGCACCTACGATAACTCCTTCATTGGGTCCTATTGCAGATGATGTTATCCATAGCACCCAGCTTTGAGGTGTGATTGATAGTGTGGGAGACATTGTAGCAACTGTTGCATCCATATTGAGTGATCATGTTTGTCAGTACTTGATGCCTCGACAACACTCCAGATTATCATTTGGAGCATCTGCTAGCGGGGCCGCACATGACATATATACTGCAACGGGGATCCCTTCACAGTCTATCCTAGAGGGACTTATAGGAGAGATTTCGTAGGTCACATTGTCTACCTTGGCTGAGGACCTGTTGGATGCTTATGCATTTATAGCAGCAGAGCATGATATCCATATATCGAGTATTAGAGCTCGTGTGGGTGCTGTCAGATACGCCTAGCCACCTCATTCTCACCTAGACCGTGGCCATAATGGCAGTGCTTTTGAGGATCCACCCACTGACCACTCTATTACTGCAGAGGGAGAGGCACAATGTACAGACCCTTCATTCAGTGCAGGGCAGCAGTTCTCTGATTTTGGCCTTGAGGATGTTGACTTCAGCATGGCCACTACAAGTTACCTAGATTTGCTGACACATGATGATATGACTTCCATGCCATATCATTTGGTTAGTCTGTTGTATTCATCATTAGAGAGACATGTGCAGTCTATGCATCTTGCAGATTCAGAGATGAGCTTGGACCAGACGCAACAAAATCTTGATATCTTGGTTGATAGGATCGAGGCTAGGCAGTCTGAGTACTATCAGGTGCCACCATCTACACATGTATAAATTATCAGATTATATATATATTTAATGTTAAAATTTAAGTTATTTAAATTTGCAATATTTCATCTAGATACATGTAAATTTACTTTTTTTCTCTACCAGGATATGCCTATTGTTACTCCTGCTTTGAGCACTGATTGTGTACGTCATTGGGACTCACTTGATGATGACATAAGTAGTGGATAGGTGAGTTTTTAATTTATTGATGTGTGTACATGTGTAGTACATGTTTTTCCACACTTTATAACATGTTTTCTTGTAACATTTTATCAAACTTAAAAAGATGTGTACACACACACACACATTTCTCTTTCTCTGTATGGATCTACACATCCTTCACAGCATGATAGTCACTCTGGGAATGACCACTTAGTGAGGAGTTGTCATGATGAGTCCTAGGCCCACTTTCATATGTGATCTAGACATATTACATACATATACATATTTTTGATGTTATATTAAATTTAATTTATAGACTCTAGAGTTGATTGGCATATATGTATTGTACACTTTGATTTATGTTTGACATGATTGACACATGTTTCATGAGCTTACAGTACATTCATCTCTATGTTTTATGTTTACATGTACTTGATCTATGATTGATCTTTACATACTTGAT
>MU225318.1:303620-335132 GCA_018584345.1 Thuja plicata
ATAAGGCTTTGTTGTGGGTGGTGTTTGTTTAGCCAAAATAGTTGGTGTTTTAGGGCCAATAGTAATAGGAGTACCCCCTTGTAGGGTAACCTTTGAGGCTTTCCCCCTTGTGATGGCATTAGTGGACTCTTGAATAGGTTTCTCTTTGACTACCACAACATTGATAGTATTGTCATAAGTATGAGCAAAGTTAACATTATTATTGCCTCTTGCATTATTCCCATTGTTTCCTCCATTATTTGAATTGGAAGATTCTCCTTTTTCATGCTTATAAAAAGGTTGTTTAAAGGTCATGTGATATTCGTTAGTCTGAGGGCCTTCCACTTTTATCACGCCATTGTCTATGAGATCTTGTACCACATGTCTGAGATGCATGCAATCATTGGTCTTATTTCCCCGATTTCTATGATACTCACAATGGTTATTCTCACTCCACCAATTTGGCTTGATTTGAGGTTCATATGGTTGAGCCTTTGGTAATTCAATAAGTTTATTTGCAATAAGTGTCCTTAATGCATTCTCCAATGGTTCACCCAAATTAGTGAATGTCCTTATGGGTGTAGGTGCAAAGAAAGGTTTAGGCTTGTAAGCCCCTTGATTATTCCCAAAGTTGTTATTAGTGTTGTTATTGTTAAAGGGCACTTTGGGTGCTTGATTCACATTATTGGCTTGAACTGAATTTTGAGTGAGATTGAAAGGGCTAGCCTTTAAAGTGTTAGCCTCTACCACTCCATTGTTAACCACTCCTTTATTGTTGTTATTCCTCATCCAAAATCGGTTGTTGTTATTTTGATTAGTGTTGGAGGTATTGTTGTTGTTGTTTTTATTCTTGTTATCCTTGTAAATTTTAATTTCTCCAATTTTTATCAATACCTCTTCCATTGTCACCCCATTCTCAATTAGGTCTTGAAATGACCTAGGACCTTGTAGCCTTAATCGATAGTTCATTTCATGATTCAAGCTATTTACAAAAATATCCATCTTCTCCTTTTCAGGTACACTTCAAGGGTATCTAGCAAATACCGCTCTCCATCATTGTAGGAAAAGTAGGAATCCCTCTCCTTCTCTTTGTTTGGTGTTACATAAATTAAGCATTGTAACCTCATGTTTGATGTTATAGGAATAGTGAGTTACAAACTTAGAGGCCAATTCCTTAAAGGTTCGAAAGTCGGAGGGTAACTTTGAAAACCACTCCATTGCCATACCCCCCAAACTTCTAGGGAATAACCTCATTAGGTAAGTTGTGTCATGCATGAAATCTAGATTTAAGGCACATAATTCCCTTAAGTGATCTTGAGGATCAGTTGTTCCTTAATATTTGTCATATTTAGGAAAAATAGCATTTGTTGGAAATGGAACCATGATTAAAGACTTATCAAATGGAAATGGACACAAAGCTTCGATGGAAAAGGGTTTAGGAGCCCCACTTTGTTTTATCGTGTCCAACTGCATTTGGAAAAGTTGGAATTGCTTGTTCATGATGTCAATGGGATTAGCCTCAGCTTCTTCTTGTTTAAGTTTTTTGACATCATAATCATGTGGAAGTTTGAGACCCGTTTGTGCTAGGTCTAAAAAGTACTTTTCCTTGTCCTTTTCCAACACTTTTTCCATAAGCTTCATGAAGAGAGGACTTTTCATAGCTTTATTAACCTTTTCATCAGTTAAATCCTCATCATTAGGGTCAATGTTTCCCCCATTGTTGTTATTGTTCACCCCTTGATTGTTAAGGTCATTGTTTCCAAGGTCATTGGTATTGTTGTTGGATCCTTTGTTGTTAGGATCAGCATTTCCTCCTCCATTGTTGTTCATATCCTTATTTACATGGTTGATTTGATTAGGATCTATATGGCCAAATGGAAAAGACATTGTTGGTTATGTTTCCTTGATGGGATCTTGTAAAGGTCTTAAAGAACTAAAAGGATCACCCGGAAAAGGACACTCTTGCCTTAGATAAGATTCGTCTGGTTGTAGGGTAGCCTTAATGTAAGGAGATCGAGTAACAATCAGAATTAACATAAATCAAATGAAGATCCTAGGATTTTATCTCACTTAAGTGATCAATCCGCGGATGATTTTTCAAAATGTCTGATAATGGCAGATTCTGATCCAGTTGAGTATACACAGAGGTAAAACATCCAAAAGGGTATCCAAAAATGAAATTTTCTTGTTTTCAAACCCTCGGTATATATCCACTATTTTCCCTTCTTTGTTTCTGGGTGGCTCTTTCCTGTGTGTAGGTGGCCTTTAATTGTTGATACACGGTCACTGGAATTCTTGTACGCGGCACTCTGCAGTTCGCAGGCAACATTTGCCTATTGATAGGCGATTTTAAACTATTGACACATGGCACTTTCCAGTGGCTTATGCGGCTTTTGAATGTTTACAAGTGGAGTTTCAAAGTTGTAAGCGGTCCAGGATTGTTTGTACGCGGTTTTGAATTGTTGGTACATGGCTCTTTGTTGATCAAAATTGAAATTGTCAAATTTTTTGTTATTTTTTGGATTTAAAATTTTAAAGGCTTTGATCAGATTTGTCAAAAAAGAATCTTGCGTGAAAATAGAGTACAAGATCAACACACACATTAAAATTGTACCATATCCCTAAAACAACACTAAAAGTGTATGTTCTCGGATGTTTTTACAGGTATGCACAAGAATTTCTTCGAAACAATCTACCTTAGCGGAAAACAAATTTGGCTTTTAACAATGGCTCTACAAAGGTAGGTTTGCAATTTTATCAAGGTTTTAAATCACCTCCATTCTAAATCTTGCCAAGATCCTTTACCCCCTTGCAGGCTTCCCACATGCACGAAAGTACAATTTTGCGCAATCCCAAAGGACTACTTGAGGAAGTGAGGATGACTTGCACAATGTTTAGTCACTTTCTGATTAAGGTAAAGTGCATTTATTTATAGTGGGTCGGATGATATCGTGACAAAAGTGATTGTCTCCCACTTTGGGTCGTTCCCTCTGACCGTCCTCGTAAGGCAAATCTCGGGAGGCAGGCCCTCTAAAGCTCTATTTTATCTAGCATGTATATGGAAAGCAAGAATTGAACTTAGTCCAACAAGTTTGGGAATCTGATTCACTCAAAGAGTGAAGAGCATATCCCTGTTGTCTTCCTTTGTTCCAAACACCTCAAGCAATATTTGTTTGTTTTCAACCTCTTGACAAGGAGGTTCTTAAAATTGAGATGTGTGGTTCAATTCCTCATCCTTTTCTTTGCACTAAATTGACTTTGCACGTTTGGCTTTTTGATTCACTTTGAAAAGTGAAGAGCATATGCCTAATGCTTGTTCAATTTAGACAATTAGAAGGATCTTCTTAATTATACTAGATTTAAATGAAATGCCACAATTTAATCAATGCAAGCTTGATAAGATAAATACCTCATTTTTTAAGCTAGCAAAGGCTAGGCACATTTTTGCTCGATTTGTGCTTTATTTCAACTCACCTAGTGGCGATCGTTCCCACTCCAGCTCCTCCAACAAGTTAGTCAACACAATCGAAACAAAGTGAAGAAAAACTTAGAAAATAAATTGACAATTTCCACTCCTAAAAGCTCTTTTAAATCAAATTTGTCAAATCAAAGCTTAAAGATCTTAAGAATGAAAACCAATCAAAGAGTAGGAAATTTTTCTTTATAAGCAAAAAACACTTTAATATAGTGATCATAAAGGTTTTCTTCTTCGAATAAGCTCTCTAAAAGATTAGATGCATGTATTTTCTTATCATGTTTAGTCTTAATCCTTACCTCTTTGCTAGGCCTTGTAACTTGCTTCTCTGGTTTCTGCACTTTTGGGTGACTTTTCATCTACAGCAATGAAAAACACAGAGAGTTAAAACAGTGAGCAAATCAATAAAAACTTGATTTAAAGAAAAAATATCTACGCGGCATTTAACAGCTAATACATGGCTTTTAACTGTTACTATGCGTAAATGAAAACTTTGAAGTGGCTTTTAAATCTTAAAAAGGCGGCTCAGGAAAATCCATAGTCGGTCAAATAAAAGCCACAGGCGGCACAGAACATGCAAAGTGCGGTCAAACATCGCTAGCAAGCGGCTCTTGGAAGTTCACAGGCGGTCTTTAGTGTCTGATAGGCGGCACACTTTATCTCACATGCGACACACTTTGTCTCATAGGCGGCCCACTTTATCTCACATGAGGCTTAAGAAAGAAAAATAGAGTCAAAAGAAACTCTGTACACGGCACTTTAATGCTCATAGGTGGCTCTGAATGCTTCGTAGGCAGCTCTTCTCTTGTTTTCCTGCAAAATAACATGAAAAATAATGCAAAACACACAAAATATTAAGATAAAAATGTTAGAAATGAGGCCTAAAGCCCCATGGTGGGCATCATTTGTGTGTGTGAGATTACACCTTCATGAAATTAGGGTAAGTAACAACAACTCTATGGAAAGAAAATACAAATTAATCTAAGAATTGAAGTTAAACTCATGACATCTTATGGTTCTCTATCTAAGCTTTGTTAAGAGAGCTCTCAGCCTTAATCTCTCTCAAGGACAATCCTAGAATGACAAGAAAATGATAAACATGCTCTAATCTAGCTCAAATGCTCCAAGATATGTGTGCTTTCCATTCAAATGCTCATGATTCATGCTATGAAATCAACAAATGCTTCTAAAAATGATACTCTAAATGCTATGCAAATGCTAAAATACTATCAAAAGCTCTCAAATGCTCTCCAATGTCTATAATAAGGATGCTTTTCTCTTGAATTTCTTGGATCCCAAATACAAAGAAAATGGCTTGTATTTATAGCAATTTCCCAAGGGTAGGGGGTAGAGGGAGTTGATCATGGTCAAACCTTGGTTGAGTAAAAAGCTTTGAGGTGATTTCAAATGAAGGGAAAATTAAGTGGTTGTCCTCAAAGAAATTAGGAATTATTTAATTCAATCATTTAATTAATTTATCCATGTAAGGGTGAATGGGTTGGATTTGATTTTTGATTTAAACTATACAATTAATTGATTAAAATCAATTGCATAATTTGATTAATCCCTTTTAGGCTTGAATTTAATTATTTGATTTCATGATTATTTAAATCCTTTGATTTAATTTGATTTTTGTCCACTTTGCTTGATAAATGTCCATTTGATTTGATTTTGATCCATTTTAATGCATTTTGATGAGATTTAGAGCAATTGGCTGAGATTTACAAATTTGATGTTTAAGATACATCTGGTCAAATTTAGGTGTCTACAAAAATAAAATAAAAAATTCTCTTAATATCTCATCTTAAGGGGAAAGACCCAAAATGCATAATTAACTATACTAAGAGACTAAATTGAGAGAGAGAGAGAGAGATGTACTTGTTTGGGATTCTGAAGGTTGTACTTGTTGAGACTGTTGACCTTGCGATGACCCTTCTCCAACTTCTAAAGGTTGGGCTTGTTCTCCTTGCGATGACCCTTCTCCAACTTCATAAGGTTGTTCTTAAGAATTTCCTGCATACAAAGATATAATTATTTTAAACAAATGGGTCTAATTGGGTCTAAGTGTGTCTAATTAGGTCCTAAAGGGTCTAATTGTGTCTAATTAGGTCATAAAGGGTCTAATTGGGTCTATTGTGTCTAACTAGGTCCTAAAGGGTCTAATTGGGTCTAATTAGGTCCTAAAGGGTCTAGTTAGGTTATAAAGGGTCTAATTAGGTCCTAATTGGACTAATTAGGTCCTAAAGGGTCTAAATGGGTCTAATTAGGTCCTAATGGGTCTAATTGGGTCTAATTAGGTCCTAACAGGTATAATTAGGTCCTAATAACTTCTAATCAGTCCTAAAGGGTCCAATTGGATCTAATAAGGTCCTAATGGGCCTAATTAGATCTAATTGTGTCCTAAAGGGTCTAGTTAGGTTATAAATGTTCTAATTAGGTCCTAAAGGGTCTAATTGGGTCTAATTAGGTCCTAAAGGGTCTAATTGGATCTAATTAGGTCCTAAATGGTCTAATTGGATCTAATTAGGTCCTAATAGGTATAATTAGGCCCTAATAACTTCTAATTGGTCCTACAGGGTCCAATTGGATCTAATAAGGTCCTAATGGGCCTAATTAGATCTAATTATGTCCTAAAGGGTCTAGTTAGGTTATAAATATTCTAATTAGGTCCTAATTAGATCTAATTAGGTCCTAAAGGTTCTAATTGGGTCTAATTGTGTCCTAATTGGATCTAATTAGGTCCTAAAGGGGCTAATTAGGTTATAAAGGGTCTAATTAGGTCCTAATTGGATCTAATTGTCCTAATTGTCCTAATTGGATCTAATTAGGTCCTAATTGGGTCCTAATTGTCCTAATTAGTCCTAATTGTGTCCTAATTGGATGTAATTAGGTCCTAAAGGGTCTAATTAGGTTATAAAGGGTCTAATTAGGTCCTAATTGGATCTAATTGGATCTAATTAGATCTAATTGTCCTAATTGGATCTAATTGTCCTAATTGGGTCTAATTGGGTCCTAATTCTCCTAATTGTATCTAATTAGGTCCTAATTGGTCCTAATTGTCCTAATTGGATCTAATTAGGTCCTAATTGGGTCTAATTGGGTCTAATTAGGTCCTAAAGGGTTTAATTGGATCTAATTAGGTCCTAAATGGTCTGATTAGGTCTAATTGTGTCTAATTAGGTGGACTAAAGGGTCTAATTGGATCTAATTAGGTCCTAATGGGTCTAATTGGGTCTAATTAGGCCCTAAAGGGTCTAATTGGATCTAAGTGTGTCCTAATAGGTACAATAAGGTCTAATAGGTATAATTAAGGGTCTAAGTGGGTCTAAGTGGGTCTAATGGGGTCTTAAGGGGTCTTAAGGGGTCATATAACCTATCATAGGTCTAGATAGGTCTAATTGGGTCTAATTAGGTCCTAAAGGGTATAATTGGATCTAATTAGGTCCTATTACATTCTAATTAGATATAATTAGGTCCTATAGGGTTTAATTGGATCTAATTAGGTCCTAAAGGGTCTAATTGGATCTAATTAGGTCATAAAGGGTCTAATTAGGTTATAAAGGGTCTAATTAGGTCCTAATTGGATCTAATTGGATCTAGTCCTAATTGGGTCTAATTGGATCTAATTAGGTCCTAATTGGATATAATTGTCCTAATTAGATCGAATTAGGTCCTAAAGGGTATAATTGGATCTAATTAGGTCCTAATTGGATATAATTGTCCTAATTAGGTCCTAAAGGGTCTAATTAGGTTATAAAGGGTCTAATTAGGTCCTAATTGGATCTAATTGGATCTAGTTAGGTCCTAATTGGATCTAATTGTTCTAATTGTCCTAATTGGATCTAATTAGGTCCTAATTAGGTCTAATTGGGTCTAATTAGGTCCTAAAGGGTTTAATTGGATCTAATTAGGTCCTAAAGGGTCTGATTGGGTCTAATTGTGTCTAATTAGGTGGACTAAAGGGTCTAATTGGATCTAATTAGGTCCTAATGGGTCTAATTGGGTCTAATTAGGTCCTAAAGGGTCTAATTGGATCTAAGTGCGTCGTAATAGGTACAATAAGGTCTAATAGGTATAATCAAGGGTCTAATTGGGTCTAAGTGGGTCTAATGGGGTCTTAAGGGGTCTTAAGGGGTCATACAACCTATCATAGGTCTAGATAGGTCTAATTGGGTCTAATTAGGTCCTAAAGGGTATAATTGGATATAATTAGGTCCTAAAGGGTTTAATTGGATCTAGAATTAGGTCCTAAAGGGTCTAATTGGATCTAAGCGGGTCCTATTGCTAATATTAGGAACTAGTAGGTCTATTACTCATATTAAAGGTATTAATTAGTTGTATTAAAGGTCTAATTAGGTCTGAAATTATTTATGCACTAATTATTCCTAAGTATTTGGTCTTAAGGAGTACTCTTACGTCTTATTACTAAATAAGAAATTACGTCATAATTTAGTTCCTATTAGTTCAGGACTATTACGAGCACATGTATTAGGTCTTAATATAAGTCCTAATAGATCTCTAATTAGGTCTTAGGGATAATTAGGTCATAATTAGGTCTATAATTAGGACTTAGGTCTAATTATGTCCTAATCTAGGTCTAATTAGGTAGGTTTTCTAGGGTTTAGGGTTTAGGGTTTAGGTTCTTAGGTCTAATTAGTTAAGGTTTAGGGTTTAGGGTTTAGGGTCTTAGGTCTAATTAGGTAGGGTTTAGGGTTTAAGGTTTAAGGTTTAGGGTCTTAGGTAGATAATTAGGTAGGGTTTAGGGTCTTAGGTCTAATTATGTTCTAATAGGTCTAATTAGGTCTTCTTTATCAAATTAGGTATTGCAATATCATGCTTACATATTTCATTAAGACAAGTCATAATCATCAACTTAAAATATAGATAGAGAGAGAGAGATAAAGAGATATAGACATGTACCTTGTTTCTTATGATAATATCTTTCCTGAGCTTCTTCACATAGTCTTTGTTCAGTCTCTTCTGAATAATGTCGTGTACTCTTATTTAGCCTTCTCTTTTTATTTCCCATCACAAGTTGCAAAATTGTCTTCCTTTTCCAATATGCAAACTATTTTGAAACTTTTGAATTAATAAGATGATGAAAACATATATTTATTTATATTTAATCGTTCTGAACCCGAAACAACACCTAATACACTGACATAGGTTTCTATCGAAAGTCATCTCTGAATTTCTATCGAAACTTCTAACTTTTGATCGAAAGTGCTTTGGTAAATGGTAAACAAATGCCAAATCATAAAACTACTTTCAATAGAAAGTAGTTTCGATCGAAACTCAATAGTTTCGATCGAAACTAATTTCTATCGAAACCCTCTGAATAGGGGTAATTTGCAGAGGCTAATGAAAATCTGTAGTTTTCACGGCTTCGAGGCTCAAGCACGGGACTCAAATGGAAGAATAGGGAGACTTCCTTTTGCATCACACAAGTACATTGAACGAGCTTTCTAACGAATATAGATTTGACAATTTTTTAATTAATTAGGTCTATATTTTTTGACGTGCATCAAATGTATGTTTTTTATCCAATATAAACCTCCAAGTTTGATGTTCAATGAAAAATAGTAGAAAAGAGAATTTTTTTTTGAAAAATAACAGTGCCCTTTGGCTTCAAGTCTACTTTCTATCAAAAAAAAATAATTTCGATAAATACACAAGAAGTTATAAGCTATACAGTCAAGGTCTGTCAAAATTACGGTTTATGCTACTTCAAACGTTCATAAAATATGCAATAATCATGATAATGTCATCAAACCAATTGCATTCTCTCCATATGGATGTTACAAAACTAAATTTGAAAGAAGCGCATTGATATCTATTGTATAAAAAAAGTTATGCTCTATGAAGTCAATGTAACTTTTTGAAAATGACGTTTTTAGCAACATAGCAGTTTTAGTGGGAGAAAAAAAAAACTATTAAAATCAATTCATATATATATATATATTGAGAATCTAGATAGAAAATCTTAAAAGACTCTAGTTTACTTCATCTTCCAATTTCAAACGGTTTAACGACAATATGCATCCGAATCTGAAAGTTTCTTTCAAAATGTAGACTTCACTATCCGTTTAGGCAAAAAAGTGCAACCCACTATTGTGGAATCGCCCTCATGCATATTTGTATGTTCTTCCTTAAGGACAAAGATATCCTTGGGATCCTTCATATTATGCAGGACTTTCTGTTGCAACAATTTCTCTTGTTCTTCTTTTCCTTGTAGAAGATCCTCTATATCTTATAAAGGCTTATTGAACAAGATATGCTCCTCAAGGATAGGAACAACTTTTTTATTCTTTTCTTCCTCCACAAAAGAGGGAATCTCTTCAAATAAGAGGACTGGATCCTCCTCCTTTTGTTCATTCTTTTCCTATAGAGAGGTTTCAATGGGTATAACCATTTGTATATAGCTCTTCTATTTCATCATCTAGCCCAAGGATTTGAGGAGTTATAGCAATAGGATGCTCATTCACATGAAATCTTAACATATCAATTTCTTGTCAAAAAAAAGGATTTGGAAAAGAAATAGATGAATGAACCTCAGGCTTTTGGGTAGGCTCTTTTTGTGGAGGGGTTTGTCTAAAACTTGGAATGACAATTTTTTGGAGAAGTGGACTTAGGCTCTTGTGTAGATTCTTGTAATAGAGAAGGCTCACTCTATTTGAAGATATTAAACTTATGAATAGGAGCCTTGTGTGCTTTAGATGCTTGTATTTGAGAAATATTGAGCCTCCTCTCTTTCTCTTCTTTTGCAACTATCTTTTTTGCATTCTCCTTCTCAAACTTCCTTTGTCATGTCTCCCTCACTTGCTCTTCCTAGAGATAGGCCTAGTTTTTCATCTCCTCTTGTTGCATGTCAGCCTATTTCTGCCTCACAACTTCATCCACATGCCCATTGATGACTCCAAACTACCTGTCCATCTACTTTTGAAAGTACAAAAATTTCTCATTCCTCTTGTCCAATCCCAGCATCATAGCTTGAATAATTTCTTCCAGCTTGCTAACTTTATTTGTAGGCAAGGTAGATGGAATAAGGGTAGGCGAGTGATAAACATATTGGACATGTTGGTCGTTTGGTGCAACAAATGAAGTTGGGCCATAACTAGGTTGTGGATGAGACTTATACTGATAATATGAGGGTTGAGGGGTAGAAATTTCATGATATAGAGGGAAATATTAATCATTTATATGAAGTGGGTCCATGGTTAGGTATTCAAATAAACAATTTCATAGAAAAATTGAAGAAAAATAAAAGATCAAAGTTGATCTTTGTACATACCAGTACTAGGACTGCTTAAAACCAACAGATTTACACTTAGAGTCGCCATGGTGTTTTATTGAATTGCCTCCAAAGGCTGATGACACTAAGAATAACACCTAAATTCTTCGTGAATGATGACTTTAAATTGGTTAACTATTTGACTTATGAAACTAAATCTGTGTCCCACCGGGTGTGCCAAACTATTATCATAAAAGTCTGCACCCTTTCCTAGATGGTGGTTAGCAACCTAAGCAACCTCATGAAACATGCAAACAACCTCTGATGGTGGGACTTGCACTTGACATTGAATCTCTAAAAAATGTCAGCTTCTTTAGAATCAAGTTGCACCCAAATTATTGCTTTTGAGGAAAAGGGAGAAGGATATGCTAGAAGGGAAAAGGGGTGATGCACCAGATTGAACTATGATTGATTTCAGCCTATTAATACATATAACATCAATACAACCCAAATACAAACAGATCTCAACTCTATTATATCCTCCTAGGACTCATATGTAGATAAGAACTAATGAAATGATGCAAGGGAGATAGCTCTCATAGTGAAGCATCCACGAGTACATAAAACCTCACACGAACAAGGAAAATAAAAGAGAAACAATCCATATATAGAAATAAAATGCACAATATATCAGACTGACAAGGTAAGGTAAAACAAATGTTTCCAATAATGCATAACAAAATAAGAAATTATAGTTGTAGATTCTAAGCTACTGTAAAGAACCAAAGAAGAACCCATAAAATATATACAGAAATTGCCTTCATAGAGTAGGCATAACTCTGATTAAATAATAGATTTCAAACCCCTCAAAGATCGAGTCAGGTTAAAGAAGCAGAAAGAAATAAAATCAAATAAAATATTTGATCTCTTCTTGAACATTCACCCATGAAGTGACAGGAAAACCAAAACTAAATGCACCAATAGTTGAAAGGGATAAAATATCCCTGCATGTAATAAACATACATGGATTGCATTGGCGATGTGTTACATAACCTAAAATAAGTCATTTGAGATTAAATTTTTGTTCTGGTAATGTGTCATGGCCGCAAACACTCAAATCAGGCTGCTGGAAAAAGAGAATCATGGTGGAAAACACAACGTGTTAACCCACTTCTCACACCTATAAGAATCACTGCCACACGTAAAAAATTAGACCCAGGCCACCATTTTAAATGTGAGCTATCGATGATGATTATGATCATAATGAGGGTTGAGATGCAGTACAAAATATTCTAATGCAAGATTAAAACACAATCTTTGATGAAAATTCCCTTAATTGGATGCCTGGCGTAGCTCCGCAACTAATTAGCACAGAGAAGGATAGAAAAATTGCGAAATGGAAAATTTTTGTCATTTCACGAGGTGCCATTTTTCCCCTTGTGAAATAGTGAAATATAGATAACATGATGTGTCAACCCACCCAACAAAACTTGACGTGGTGTTGACCCATTGTCCATGAAGTTTTGCATTTAACTCTGACAAGAAGAAAGAGGAAAATATGAAATGGTGACAAATTTGGAGCCGTTTATCTAATTGAAATGCCCAAGCCATATGCTTTTAAGAATAGGGGTCCTAGGCCCACCCAATGTATAACCCACACACTAATTGGAGCCACATGGAAAAACCTGACTCGTTTCATCATTTCACTCATGTGTCTGAAGAGAATCACGAAACGATGAAACATAGATAACACGACATGCTAGCCCACCAAAGTAGATAACATGACGTGTTATCCTACCCTATGTTTAGCCCATAATGAAGACATCTTAGATAATTTATCGGTGATGGGATAAATGGTAGAAAAATAGCCAACAATGCGTAAACATGGGTTTGACTAAGGCAAAGCCCTCCCTCCAACTTTCTTCCCCTTCTTTTTTGTGCATAAAAATAGGTTAGAGGGTTATAGGTATAGATCTGGAAGGTACATACACAGTTGTAGATCATCATAAATTGTCATAAAATTCAGAGTAGTCAGGAATAAGTCGACTTGTTGACATGTACCTGGAATATTGACTTGTTCTTGCACCTTTTGACTCCAATTTGCACAACAGCTAGCTACATGTCCTAGAAATCTAGATCCAGAGTTATAACAGATTCTGACATTCCAGTGATAGTCAAATCCAACTTCAAAGTACCATTCCTTCTATTTCACTTTCAAGATGCACTTGTTCTTATTCTTCCTCCCTTGCACTTACTTTCATAGATCAAATCTTCTATCATTTACTTTATTTCTTCTATTATCAATATCATACTATACCCTTTTTGGAATTCCAAAACCCTACATTGTGTTGATCATGCATTTGCACCCTTAATTTCTTGGTTGTGCTTTAATAAGATTCCTTTGTAAGAGGTTTTGTATTACTAATGTATTAAGGGAACTTGGTGAGTGATCTACATCCTAGCTTTGCTCACCATTTTCATATATACACATTGGAATTAGTCAAATATTTACCTTATATTATCCTCAAATGTGGTTCTCTATGGAGTTTCCAAAAGAGTTTTGCCCCCAAGGATTTATTTTTCCATAATTGAGTCCTTATCCCAACTCCACTTCCTTGAATGGGCCTACATATTTTATACCCTGAGATTAGAATATATTTCTTCTTCATATATGTTCCTTTCCAAAAGAAGGTTCTCATCTTTTTGGTTAATTTTCAATAAGCGCCAATTGGTAGTGAGAGGCAAGACATAAGGTAGATTGGTATTGAATATAATTTTGATTTAAGCATAGTGATTCTACCAACCCAGGATAACCGCTTAGTTTTCAATGAATCCATTTTCTTGTCCATTTTCTCTCCCACTGTTTCCCACACCTTAGAGGACCTTAAGCAATTTTCCAAGGGTAGCCCTAAATATGAGCATCCAAAATTGCTCCGAGTCTTTGCTTTGACAAAGAAAGGGAAAATTTATGATTTTTGTTGACCAATGTATTGTCTTGATACCTTATAATATATTTTTGGCACTTTTGAAATCTCTTTGGCTTTTAATTTATTCCCTTTACAAAACGGTATTGTATCATCCACAAATTGTTGATGCGAGACAACTTGGACTCAACTAATGACCTTAATACCTTTCAAAATTCCACTATTCCAGGCTCTTGAAAGAGATCTACCTAATGCTTTTGCCATTATGATGAACAAAAAGGGGGATACTGGATCCCCTTGATGAATTCTCCTAGAGAATTCAAAAAAATCTTGTGGAATTCTATTTAACAAAACTGAAAATCTTGGGCTAGAAACGCAGAAGAATATTAAATTATTCCAAGCTTTACAAAATCCAAAAGCTTCCATACACTTACATAAAAATCTCTAGTATACTTTATCATAGGCCTTTTTGATATCTGATTTGATAATCAAACTTGGATCTTTTGTTTTTGAACTGAATGTATAACTTCTTGTGCTATAATGACCCCATCAAATATTGATCTTCCCAAGACAAATGCTATTTGCTCTTCTGATATAATGATTGGTAAATTTTTTCTTTAACCTGTTTGCAAGCACTTTGGCCAAAACTTTATATATTGTATCACATAGGGATGTTGGCCTAAATTCATCTAACAATAATGCCTTCTCCTCCTCTGTGATTAAATCAATAAATATATTATTAATTTCTCTTAGGAATCTCCCTAGGTTTATTGCTTCTTCCAAGGCATCTATCATTTATGTTCCTATAATTTGTCATCATTTTTGGAAAAATGTTGCACAAAATCTGTCAGTCCTTGGCGCTTTATCTGGGTGAAGCTAGTTAAGAGCTGCAATAATTTCTTGTTCAGAGAATTTTGCTTCTATTATGATCCTCTGACACCAAACTTGGAATATTTTCTAACATCTTCCTTTATGAGTTATAATTTGATCCTTCCCAGTTATTCAATATATCTATAAAAGGGACTGTTTCTTGGCTATTCCTCTAGGTCTTCCATCATGATACCATTTCCATCATTTATCTTGTGAATCCTATTTATGCCTCTTCTTTTCTTTGTGCTATTACAAAAAAACTTTGTGTTTTTCATCACCTTCCAGCGAAACCTCTCTAGATTTTTGTCTCCAAACGATTTCTTCCTTTGTCAAAATCTCCTCATATTCATTCAGTAATTCTCTTTCTTTAATATATCTATTTGAGTCCATTCCTTTCTGAATCACCTCTTCATTCAGGTCCTTAAGATTCTATTCAATATTAGGCTTAGAAGCAAAGATGTTCCTAAAATGTTCCTTGTTCCATTTAAGCAAGTTATTTTTAACCATCTCTAGTTCATATACAAAACAAAACAATTAGATACAAAACAAAACAATTTTGAGCCTTCAAATTGTGCTTCTTTCCGCCATTTGTCCTCAAGGTTAAAAACTCTTCACTTTTCATCCACATGTCTTCAAATTTGAAGGGACACTACACTAGTTTACTTTCCCCTATAATTTCTAACTGAATTGGAAAATTATCCGAACCTAAGATTGAGACTATAGAAGATTTCAAGTTAAAAGGAAGTGAGCTAAGATCCCCTTTAAAGAAGAATCAATCAAGTTTCTGTGCTATATGACTAAAACCTAACCTCTTATTATTTTAAGTAAATGTTCCATTCTCCATTTCAATTTCCATCAGATTATTCCTCAAAATCCAATTTCTAAAATCCACCTCTGGTTGAAATTCCTTTTGAATGACTCCCATTGTTTTATAAATACAAAATAACATTAAAGTCTCCCCCTATTATAATATTCTCATTTGAAGTATTATGATAGAAATAACTCATTTCATTCCATACTTCCAATTGTTTTTCGTTGGGATTGGTCCATAAACATTGATAATTACAAAGTTTAAAGTGTTATTTATACTACTAACCAATCCCCCTTGCCAATTATGATTATCATCCATACTTTGAAAAGAAATTCTATTTGGATGCCAGACTATGGTCATCCCACTTGAGCTTCCCATTGCCTCTGTTACATCTACCTCCCAAGTTACTAATGTCTTCTTGAGCTTGGCTCATTGGTTTGCATCCAATTTTTTTTCCTGAAGCACAATGATTTATGCTTTGATTGAAAAAATGCAACATTTAATCATACATTGCTTGTTAGGGGCATTCATACCCTTAACATTCCACAATATAATTTTCATGGCCCCTTGAGAAGCACCTTCCTGTTCCCTACATTCTAGTAAGATGTAATCTTAGCCTGATTAGAAGCTTCTCCATCCATCAGCCTGAGTTGTGACATTTGCTTTCTACCCTTCTTTTTCTTTGAACTATTACCACAATTTAGTTTGTCTTTAGCCTACTCGAATTGCCATATTCCTAGAGCTTGTTTCCTTGTATCAATAAACTCCTTTGATTCAATATGACTCGAGTCTCCAAAGGTTATTTCCATTTCCTTTTCCTCCATTCTATCCAATTCTAAAATCCTCGCAATAAAGGAATGCTTATTGTCAAATTCCTCCTGACTTATTTCTCTATCAAGATCAGTTAGTCCAAAAAGGTCGTATACTGCCTCTAATTCGATTGGCATATTTCTATCTTCCTCCCTTGTCCATTGATTACTATCTTCCTCTAATATTATTTCCTTATTTTCCCTTTTTCCTTTTGATCTAAATAGACCTCCTTTTATAGAAACTTCTTTTCCATGTTCTTCATATCATTTAGAATATCAAACTTCTCCTTATCAGATGATACTATATTCACATTTTTGCATTTATGTCCAAGATTACCCTGTTGTAGGATCAATTGTCCATTGAAATTTGAAATCACATCCTTATTATTTTGAACAAGAACTTCCTATAAAATTTCATTCCAAATAATTGCAACTTTTTCTACTATTCTTTCCTCTCTTCATTAACATTTTCATTTTTTCCCTCTAGTCACTCACATTGATTTTGAGCCCTTAAGATTTTCCTTCTCCATTAATCCAACTAATTTCCTCCAACCCAAATTTAAACTCCCTCTTTTTGGTCAATATTGACTATCTACCATATTGCTTATCTACCTCTTTCTTTTTGGGACTACCTCGAGGCCTACCACTCTTGGTTTTGACTGGAGTTACTTCCCACTCCTTTGTGTCAATCTTATTTGAGTGAATTCTTAAAGTTTATATCTCTTTCTCTTTAACTACTGATCTATTTGCTTGCATATCTTCAGCTAAAACAAGTGATTAACAATTTCCTCTAACAAATTGTTTTGTGCCTCTTTAAGACAGTGTTGAACAAAATTTCATATTTCTTGTAAAGGGATATTGTTTCAATACACCTCATTAATTACCCTCATCAACCTTCTAACATTATTGGGTCTAGATTCCTGTTTTCCTCCTTTTCCTTTCTTATTTCTTCTTTGAATACCCTTTTCTGATCAAGATCCCTAATAGACCCATAATCTTCTGGTGAATTTTTTTCCCTCCCTCTCTTCAAGATTCTTGAAAAATCTATTATCTAAGTAGTGGAGTATCCTTATCATAACACTCGTGTGATTTTTCTATGACCATGCCAGTAGTCTTAAGAGTTAAATTTATCTTTCTATTAATAAAACTTTTTGCAATAGAAAATAAATTTATTTTGTATATTCCTAAAAATAATAGACAAATTAATCACTTCTTTTAGGCAGCTGTGAGAATCAGAACTAACCATTAACTATACTTTTTAGCTAATTAAAAATAAAATAATAATATTTTAATTTATTCTGATTTTTTAAAATTAATTATTAAATACATAATAATACATTCTAATCTGTACGTAAACAAGTGACTTATTTATTAAATTTATAATTAAAAATGAATGTGAAACTTATACATATTATTATGAGATCATTTTAGTTTTGACTTTTATACCTGGCGTAAGGAAAAAAAAAACAGTTACACGTTTTTTCCCTTTATTTCTCAATATAAAATTTAGTATACCTTTTTTTTATTAACACTCTAAATACACATTTGACTGTGCTTAGGCCCCGTTTGTTTGCGGAATTGGAATTTGAGTCAAAACCTGATTATCTCAAAATCAGGTTTTGAAATTCTGATTTTGTATATTCGGAAGATGTTTTGGACCGTTTGGTTGACCCGGAAGATGGATGAGACAATCCATCTTCTGCGTTTGATTGCCAATGTTGATATTCGAATTAGAATTGAGAATTTCAAATACCAGTCAATACTGATGCTGCATTCGGCCGCTATTTGCGAGTAAGGAATAAATGAGGCAGCCCTCTTTGGCATTTGGTAAGGAGATGAGGAGATCCGGTTGCTTGCTTGCTGCCTCTGCCCATAAGTGTTGCAGGAGGCGATTCCATCCCCTGCAAACCGTGCGGAATCGAAACAGGCATTCCAATGGCAGCCGCTTCAGTATCTCACCCACCAAATCATCTGCGATCTCCATTTTGGGGGTGAAGAAGAAAATGAATTATCGGATGCCCCATGGATCGAGACCTTGTCCAAGCTATGCAAGATGATCCAAGCTATGTAAGATGATCATCGACGATGCAACATTGCAGCAGAAATTACTGTCGGAGGATTAACGTTTGCATGGTATAGGAGTCGACCCGGTCTGTTTCCCTGGCGGGAAATTAAATTCAAAATGTATAATTCAAAAACCTGGATTTGATTTCTAATTCCACCTCTCGGGTGGGAAGACGCTGCCGCCCGTTTTTGGGCCTAAACTGGGTTTTGGGCTTTAAAACCCGAATTACAAATAAGCAAAACAAACAACGGATTCCGGAAAAAATTGGAAGTCTCGCCACCAATTCCGGTTGAATTCCCGCAAACAAACGGGGCCTAATCGATTGAAATTTTACGGCCCTTAACACTAAAAAAGCAGAGAAAGTATAGCGCGTGATTCAAATTCATCTCCGTGATTTTCTCGGTCCCCAACAATACGCGTTCGAGTCACATATCAGTCAAAAACATTATCGAATTGGAAAGCTGTGAATCCTTGTCTCAAAACGTCCAGTGTTTCAGTGTAGAGAACGAGATTAGTTTTGTTCCTAATCAAATCTGACTCAATATAAACGAAGAGGATGACTTTGGCGACTTTTCAATAATTTCGTCGATGGCGGGCGATTGCCGTTCTTCCACCGGCGAAGACTCTGACTCGACTGACTTATGTAATGTTAGTTTTGCTCTCTAGAATTACAGAATAGTAGATACTGAACATTTATGTGTTTGGGGCCTGGAGGATGTGTCTGCATGGCTTCTCGGCAAGGAAATGAGGGTTGCTATGCTTTGGCTCTTCTCATTGTCGTTTCATTCTACACAACCTATGCAGGTGAGCTTCATTCTTACTGGGAAGAAATCAGAATTGCTATCTTCTTCAGATGTTTTATTTCACATTATTTTTGCAGACAAAGTTATATTTTGAGGGTATATGCAAAACTTTAGAAATATTTTATAGTAGATACTCTGATGAATTTTGGATGAGCTTAGAGTATGAAGCTCCAAAAGTTGATAGTTTGATTAATTTTCTTCGACACAGTGTTGCTGAATGAAGCTGAATTTTTTTAGATCTAGATGGTAGCTGAATAAGAAATTATTCGTTGTCAGCAATCTAATTTTTTAACAGCAGAATCTCATAAACTAGTCTGGAAAATTTTCAACTTCACCCACAATATAAGCCCTTTGCAAAATTAAAAATCAGGGGCTTCTAACACAATGGGATACTGGATTACTTGTCAAATGAAGGGGTAAATCTTTAAGGATATATCCTACCTGGAAAGTAGGTAGGTGGAAGATTGGCCTAATTGAGCTCTGAGCTGCTGGCTCAGGACCAAACACCTTAAAACTAGGTTTTTGGCCATCCCGTTTGGCATGCCATGTCACAGCCTCTAGAGGAAATGGCTGTTGTATTTGGCATCGGTGTTTAAAGTAGTCTTTTCCCATTGATAATGCAACATTTAATATCTTCGTTCTTGTAAAGAATCAATATTTAGACATTTGGGTTGGAGCACATGGAAGTTTATGTTGGAAAGGGTGGGATAGATAAGTAGGAGATACGTTTTAAGGTAAGTTAAATTGTGATATTGCTATCAGGATTCAACTGTGTAGTTTTTTCAATCAAACTCATTGACCTATGTTTCATGAGTAGTGGTTCACACAAACCCATCTCTCATGAGAATGAATGGAACACTAGCACTCATTGCATCTAGGTGATGCTCACAGAGGTGAAGCACCATGACTTCTTGGGAGGTCACCCATCTCAATACTACTCCAGCTCAAGCGCGCTTAACTACACAGTTTCCTCCATGGTTAAACCCACTCTGCTTGCAACTTGGATAAATTCGGTTTTGACATTTGTTCGGTAGATGGGCAATATTATGGATGATTTTTCTAAGAATGTTGAAAGTGGCAGTGGGTGATGCAGTTGTGCCTGGAAGTATCCTTTCTCTCTTGGTCTCCTGTACTGTTGAAATGGATGTTGAGGACAAGGGTTATTTGAGTTTCCAAACAACTCCTTTGGCAACAGGATTAGGAAAGGGCAAGGAGCCTGTGCTTGGATTTAAATTTGATATAAAAACTATAGAAGCTACGATTCAGGAATTAGTGCTGAAGATGCAGATATAAGTTAATTTTTGCCACTACATTTGTGTGGTTAGAAGGAAAAAAATGGTACAAGGATTATGGAACTTACTAATACATAATGCCTCTATTGGAAAATGATAGACTGGTTAGGGTAGTGTGAAGGGTGAAGAGGATTGAATGCTCTAGATTTCATGGGTTGGACGAAGCAGTGGTTCTCTCAATGGAATTGGTTGCAGTTTCGATCAATGGAGTTTATAGTGGGCTTAATCACTGATTGACAGCTCCACCTACCATGATAATGGCCCATTGGATAGTTTCACAATTGCCTTAATGTGTTTTGGTAGTGCTCTTCTTGTTCTGCAATATTATCTGGTAGCTATTATTGGTTTTTATATTAGATAAAAAGGAAAATTGGGATCCTATTTCTGTTACAGAGTCAGTCAGAGGCTAGCAAACAAAATTCTTTAAAATGGAGAGCACAAGAGGGAAAAAAATTTAGCTATAATGCCATCATTAACAACACAAAGACATTCCTTGAGAATTTAACACATTTCCCTATATTTTAGTCTTAATGGTTTATAAAAATAATCTGTTAATAAAACCCCATACTTAAACTTCAAAAATTCAATTGAACTAAACTTAAAAAATTGTAGTGAAAGTAAATTGTATTGATCTCATGTTGATGAATCTCCTAATATTTACACAAATAAATCCTTTCTTTTTTATGTCCGACAGATGCTGAAAAGATTGGAGTATGCTACGGAATGAATTCAGACAGTTTGCCTTCTCCCAACGAGGTGGTGAATCTGTTGCAGTCAAACAGCATAGGAAAGGTGAGGTTATATGAAGCAAATCAGGGCGTGTTGCAGGCCCTGAAGAATTCTGGAATCGAAGTGATTGTGGGAGTTGGAAACACTGAGCTTGAGAAGATTGCAGGTGACCAGGATGCAGCGAACGCATGGGTGACTGACAACATTAAACCATTCTATCCTTCTGTCAACATCAAATACATTGCAGTGGGAAACGAGGTTTTCGCAAATTCACAATACACTTCCTATCTCCTACCTGCGATGGAAAACATTCAGAGGGCATTGAGTAACGCCAATCTACAGAGCAACATTAAGGTTTCCACACCACACGCAGCGTCCGTGCTGTCCAAGTCATATCCTCCTTCCGAGGGAACATTCGGTGAGATTGAGGATATGAGTGCTATCCTTAAGTTTCTATCAGATAACGAGTCCCCTTTCATGGCCAATATCTATCCATACTTCAGCTACAGAGACTCTGCAGATTCAATTTCTGCAGACTATGCGCTGTTCAGATCAACAAGTACTGTGGTGACTGATGGCAGTCTAGTGTATAACAACTTGTTCGACGCTATGGTCGACACCTTTATATATGCAATGGAAAAGCAGGGACAATCCAATATTCCAATTGTTATAACTGAAAGTGGATGGCCTTCTGCAGGCAGCGATGTGGCTACTGTGGACAATGCCCGAACATACAACAACAATCTCATCAAGCATGTTTTGTCCAATGCCGGAACGCCAAAGAGACCTGGAAGGACAATTGAGACATATATTTATTCACTTTTCAATGAGAATCAGAAGACAGGGGGTGAGGAGGAGCGCCATTTTGGTCTGTTTGAAGCCAATGAAACTCCTGTCTACCCACTGTTCAGCTCACTTGAAAGTAGCAGGGGTTTAAAAGTGGTGTATATATATCTAACAATAGTTTAGGAAAATGCTTTTCTTAACTAAAATTGTCACAAGCACCTCCACAACAGAGGAAAACAGGGCAATGCTAGAGCACAATTTATTAAATTAATTTACATAAAAAATCAAAACTTCTATTTACAAATTCATTACACAATATAACTCCAATTTTCAGTGAACGAAGGATTCGTTCTTTGTGTCTTAATAGAAAGCCATTTTTTAAAATGTTGAGTATTACATTAAAATCTTTATTTAAAAGAAGTTTCTAATATCTCAATATTTTTAATAATACATCAATTTTATTTTTTATTATTAACATTTTTCTGTAAGTTTCAAATTGTTAATGATGAAAAAATTGAAATGAATGATCTAAGTCTCATACAATACTTTTTTGAAATTGAGGCTTATCAAATTGAGAATAGATTTTTTTTATCAAATTGAGAATAGATTTTTTTTATCAAATAAAGTAATTATGTTCATTTGCAGGTACCAAATAAAAATGAATATTTATAATGCTTATCAAAAATCAGATACAAAATTGCAAAGAAAAGACAGAAATTTTTTACGCCTAAAAAACAAATTTAAATATTATACACAGAGCCTAAAAAACAAAATTGCGAAGAAAAGACAGAAATGGCTAACTAGAACTACATAAGATACCTAGCAACACAAATAAAGGCAACACAGAAGACCCTCAATTCATGTATCAATTTATCAAAGGAAAGAGATACAAAATCTTCTTCAAGCTTCGTGTCAAGTACTTGGAAGAGAAAGTATCTGAAGACTCTTCTATGAGTCTGATCCACACATAAGGAGAAACGACAGAGATATGAACAACTTTTGATTCAATGGTAATCTGATGTAAAATCTCTGACACAAAGAAATTCAAAAACATTAGCAATCATTACTTAAACAAAATCTTCCTAAACAAGATTCTCTCAAGGACTTCAAAGCGATGACTCCTCTGATTCACAAATGAGGAGGAACAATAGAGAGAGCAAGGGAGGCTTCACCTTCAAGTATTTTAATTACTTGTCTTGCCTCTAATTGAGGATTAAAACATAAAAGTCTCTATATGAGTAGTGTCTCCATCTCATATTTAACAAAATTACCACCAAGCTTTGGATAAGGAGCCTCGATGAGCATTTGTTGGCATACAGCTCCGCCACCCAATCTAACAAAATTACTTGAAAATCATGTAGAGGAGACTCTACAGACTCACAAAGTGCCTTCCACACGCAACCTCCCAATATCAAAACCCCAAAGCTGAATACATCCATACTCGTCGTGGCCTTTCCAGTGGCTACCACTTCTGGAGTGACATAGCTAGGGGTTTCCATCATGCCTATACGAGAAAGCCCAAAATCTTTCAGCTTTGCATGAAGCTCCGAGTCCGACAAAATGTTGGACGCCTTGATATCTCTGTGCACCACTTTCTGCTCCCATCCTTCATGAAGATACAACAATCCTGCACCCATGTCCCTTCGATTTGCTCACCTTTGAGCCCATTCTAGAACTCGAGAAGGATGCTTAAATAGCATCTTATCCAGGCTTCCATTTGGCATGAAGCCATTACATATTGAGAAACTTTTGTGCACTCATGCAATACCCCCAAACATCAGCTATGAAGTCCTTCACTCCTTCATTTGTCTCTCGAAAGATAAATTTCATAGCCCCATGGGGGCCATTACTAGGAATGATTACTTTGTAAACCTCCAAACACTATGACTTCCTTCTCTCCAAACTATTGGGTTGCAATAGCTAAATCTTTGTAGCTAATTCAATGAGGCTAATACTCCACCTCCCACTCTTCGATTAGGTCTCTGTTTTTCTTTCTTTTAAACCATTAAACTGCAACCGCCAGCACTAGGAAAACAACAAAAGTTGTTATTAGGACGATTATTAGTAGGCATACTGGGTTACTGGAAATTGAATCTCTGTTTTCCAAGAATGAAATAATAGATGCATTTAAGGTCGGTGTTGTTTCACTGGTAATGAAGCTCCAGGTGAGTTAATGCTCTTGAATGAATTTTCCGATAGATGCCAGGAGTCTTTCCAGGCGAAAGGAACCGACCAGAGCTATGGTAACATTGAGATGATCATAGTCAATCCAAGCTTGAACATTCCTTCTCCCATTCAAAACTAACTGAATGAACTGGTCACCAGTCCAGTATCCTACAGTTTTAGATTCTACATTCTAAAGAGAGTTGAGATCTACTCCAACGCGATTGTCGTTGATGACATCGAATTCTGGGTTCTTTACCGTGTCGAATTGTATTTGTAGACAGATGATTGGAAGGCTGTCTCATGCTTGGGAAATTAAACACACCAAGGTATGCATCTTGTTGGCCTCCCTTATGTGTTTTTTTGGGCATTATGATAAATATCAGTCCATTTCCACTTATCGAATGTTGTGAAGGTGGAGCCATCACAAATATGAAAATAGTGTTGAATGATAAAGTTGCATTCTTGGACGCCTGCTCTTTCATACGCTCAGCTTCTATACATAAAACACTGTCGGAAATGTTTCAATGTGAATAATTGGTGAAATGGATAGCTATAAGATTGGGTCTCATTACATTGTTCCCTTGTAGATACAACTTTGACAAGTTTCTACTGGTTAAACCAGTCAGTCTGGGAGATACAAAGGTTGTTTGGGTTTGAGTAGACAGCACCATGTGGAGGAGATAAAATATAAAGATAACAGACAAACCTGACGTTGATTTATTAAGAGGATGGAGGGAAGATTAAGAGTCTTAAGATTTTTCTTGTAGTGGAAAACCATGACTCTCGCCAAATCCCTGACTAGGATTCATCACATAGCCTAGTCTAATTTATAAAGAGAATTTAAGGAAAGGATTTTATGAGTAGGGCTTAAGGTCTGTTTGTTTTGTTTGTTTTGTTTGTTTAGGAAGAGGAGGTTCTATGAACAAAATTTTATTTGGTTAGGATTGCATATTTAAGTAGGTTAAAAAGGGGCTGGGTCAGAAATTGCCCCACCAACTTAGAAATGCTTTCTTTTGTCAAACATTTAATTTTAGATTTTAAAAAATAAATAATAATTTTGGAGGAAAAGTTCATAGGACCACTAACTTTAAAATATTCCTATAAAATAGCAAGCAACTCAAGCTCTATTTTTTAGGAAGCCTCCTTCCATGGGACCACCAACTTCCTCACATTTGAGAGCTTAATTTTTTAAGTTGGTTTAGACTACAAAATTCATGAGACCACTAAATTTAAAAAATTCTTAAAAAATATCAAGCATCTCTGTCTCTATTTTTTAGGAAGCCCCCATCCATGGGACCCTAGCCTAATCTTTGACAAAGCTCTACTCTTTCTCTACCTATCTATTCTATAAGAACAATATAGTTATCATTTATGTTTTAATGACTATTAATTCCTTGCTCACCTACCCCTCAATTACTAAATTTAAAGAAACCAAAAAAAATATAATTAAAATTCTATTAATTAATTTCACATCCCAATAGCCACCAACTTATACTCCAATAGTTAAAACTTATAGACATTAATTAGAGGAGTTGTGCAACTTTATTGGTACCTACATCACATGACTACTTGGGCATTTGTGCATAAGTATGGATGAAAATAATTATTAGAGAAAAATCTCTTGGTTCTTAGACGGATATAGATTAGATTAGTTGTGCATATTTTTGAGGTGGTTGCAATGCACGATTATTGGGGCATCTTTAAGTAGGTATTAGAGTCTAGACAATACTTTGAAGTGACCACTTCTTGACCCTTGTATGTATAGCAGATTCTATAGCACTTGTCATTACTACCTAGAAGCCAAAACAATAGCTATAAGCAATTAAGTCTCATGTGGAGAGAGTTGTTGGTGTAATTAAATATTTACTAATTACACTTTACTTAAGCTTACTTAGGATAATGCATACATAGTAGTTTGCATTTGAGACACTTTACAGTTTGTACCTTTATATGTACATGTACATGGTGTAGGAGAAATTCCACTTTAGGTGGTGATAGTAGTTATCACATTTTCACTTTATGTGTTATCTCCACCTTTAGTGCACTTATCACTTTATCATCCTCACATTGTTGCACACACTTCATTGCACAATGAAGGATGATCCACCTTTGGTGGACATATGCTTCCACCTTATGTGAGTAATAAGTTATCTCTTTCTTATCTCCTAGTTATCATGCCTTGCCAATATTAGCAGGCATATCTACATTGTACTCATTGATCAAGTTGATTATATTGTATTGCATTCTTGATGAGAATACAACTTATTCTTATCATATTATTTCTCTCTCTTTTGCGCTATTCATTAGTCTGTAGATCTTGGGTGGTTCATTGATATAAACGAATTCTTACATAGTATAAGAGACATTGAAGCATCCTTGAGTAGTCATTTTGGAGAGATTTTGGAGCGTTTGTGGTTGGCATCCTTGCTAATATGAGGACCAACATCTTTTAGGAGAACTCTCCACCAAATCTAACCTCACCATTGCATCTAGGAGGTTGTTTCAATGAATTTCAACTATAAATTTTCTTATATTAGGCAAAAATAAAATTTGAGGTAATTGTTTTTGCACAGGCAAGTCATACGACCCGCCTGCGCAATGAGGGTACGATTTTGTGAAATATTTTATTTTTGCAATAGAACAATATTATTTCGCAACACATTTCACTCTTTTTTGTGGGGCAAAATATTGTTTTGAAGTTTGGCCCCCAACCCTTGTTGCTTGTTAGAGTTTTTCACACACCTTTGTTATTTTTGTGTCAAATCGTACCAGGTATACATTGCTCAAAGAAAGTAATATACTACTAGTCAACGATTTGGTAACAATAATCAGATCCATACACGACATTGGGTAGTATCTTGCTAGATCACAACCCTACTAGGCAATAACCTCGAGCACCGAAATTTTTCACCATTCTGGTAACTATAAACATGTTGGAAATAAATGTTCAGTTGATGTTGTCATTGATGTCAAACATACATACATTGTATGTGGAGGTATATATTTGGCCATGTTTCTCAATGTAATGTTGTTCAAGTTTCTCAATGTGGAGGATATTCAATTTAGCAATTTAGTATATTATCCAAAGGTTGTTCAATGTAAATATGAAGGTTGTTCAGGTTGTACATTGTAGAACATGTAGGTTGTTCAGTGAAACATTGGGGAAGATGTTCAGTTTAGAATCAGATTGTTCAGTGTAACATCTATCTTGGTCTTGGTGCATCTGTCTATCTGGATTATCTAGAAAGATGATTGTCTGACAGGTGTAAGCTGGTGTGTTGTTCATGATCATGTTTTTAAATAGTAGAATATAGGTATGTAATATGAATGGATTGCTACAGAACAATGGAAAATAGGTATATTTCATGAAATTCAGGCCAGTGGGAGGGAAAATGCTAGCTCATTCCAACTATTATTTTAGATATTTTAACATTGATTTGATGTTAGCTGGACAATTTGATTTTGTAGGATTTGATTTTTAATGCTGTAAGATTTTATTTCGCAGTTTCAATTTTTATTTTGCAGTAGTAATTTCCCTGAAGCTTGATTTTTTGGACTAATAAATTGCTTATAGAAAACCTATTTTCTATTTTCTAGGATAGTTTTCCGGATAGAAAAATGTAAAATTTCTAGCGCAAGATAGGTTTTGTGTTAAATGGCTAATAGAGTTTCATATGCTTGGTGCTATAGGAATGAGTAATTGGTCGAACTATCTATACATACCCTCATGAATGAATTCTACAAAAGTAAAATGAAATACTGAATTTGGGTCACCACAGACACGACAATCAACAACTTGCAACTAGGTAAAAATAATGCAATTTTAGATCCATTTTCACTAGATTATACACTAAAATAGATAATCAAACAACAAAGAGATGCTTAGGCTAGATGAAGATAATCACCTATCCATAGTTTGTGAATAGGGCTGCAAGTTGCTCTATAGTTACTTTTCTCAGGCCATCACAAGCATACAAAAAATAAATACCATGAATTCTGTATTGTGAATTTATTAAAAGAGAAATGGATAAAATGACGAGGGCGAATAGATAGAAAGGCATTCCAGATCTAGGAAATTTTTCAAATATAAACAATCAACAAAGTCAAAAACAATTTGTCTCACTACTTCTTTTGCAACTTCAAAATACTTCGCATCACTTTCGGATTTGGCTAGTCCCAATGCCTGACTTATGTAGTCAGAATAGGATAATCAAATTAAAGTTAGAATAAGTAGAATAGAATGGCAGATGCCATAGCCAAAATTTTCAAATTACATGCACAAAAATAGGGGATTATAGATATTATATATTCAGACATACATAATGTAATGTATCTTCATACTTTTGTCTAATATTTTTGATTCCTACCTGAAGACTCTTCTAAAGTTAAAGTACAAGATTATTAATATAGTTTTCAAGATTTCCCTAATTGCTCTTCATATAGAGAATTTTTCTCTCCTGGTTTTAGGTAGGGTTTTTGTCTGAGCTGGCCTAGTAATATGCCATTATTTTGGATACTTTTTCCAACAACACATCCCAGGGTTAAAGACACCAATTTAATAAAAAACAAATCTGTTGGTGGCCTTTAAAATGAGGATTTCAAAAAGAAGTAGGGCAATTCCAGTGATCCAGTAAAACGTTAGCTATTCTTTTTCTATGATTTTCTGGGCATGGCAGGGAAAAAAATTCAAGGGAATAATAGAGACACCTTTATATTCATTAGTGTTGTCAATTTTATAGTGAAACAGTTAGAAAAATAGAAAATGCAAAGTAGGGACGAAGATCGAAATAAATACTTAACTTGGATTTCTACTTACACCTAGACTACTGTATGTCTGTAGATCTAAAAATCACCATCTAGGAAATTTAGGATTTCAAATTTCAAATTTGCTTGTGTTGCAAATAGAATAACATCCATTTTTTATTTATTTATGATGTTGATAACATTGTTCTCAGGTAAATCATAGTAACTTTCTTATGTCATCATTCTTTACTCGTTACTACTATCTCTATTTTAAGAGAACCTTTAATTTTAGAACTAGTAATCTATAGAAGAGATTTTTCAGGGTTATATAAACTTGAGGTACATTTCTGAATAATATGTGTTGTCTTTGATGTTGTTGTGGTGATGACATGCATCTGAGCCCTGTTGGAAACCAAACACTCCTCGAGAAATTGTATGATTCCAGAAGTAAAACTCAAACAACAATATTAAATCAGGAAATAACATAACAAACAACCTTGCCTGTGTCATTTAGTAGCAAGATTACAAAACACTTGAAATTATAATGGAAAAAAACTAAAATAAATTTTAAATATCGATCTCTATGGAAAAGTAAACGATTAGTAGCTAAATTGTGCTTGTAAGCTTATAATCTAGGATACCAGGTTTGGCCCCTAACCCCCCCAGACCCAGATAAATTCAAACCGGTTCGAGGTCTGGGTTCGGTTCGACTGTAGGTCTGAGATTTCGGGCAGGGTTCGATTTTTTAAGACCAAGTTCGAACCCGGGTTGAGATGGTTTGAACCCAGGCGAATTTTGCCAAAAAAAAAAAATTTGGGGCGAATTTCTCCCGCAGATTCGCTTAACACATTTTTTATGGCGAAATTTATTAAAATTTGGCGTCCACAACCCTAAAAAGGTGAGTTTAAAGGCATTTTTTTACTTCTAATTCTCGTTTGTGGTGTGCAAACAGGTCATTTGGTCTTGAGCAAGAGGAAATAGGTGGTTGAGCAAGAGCTTGGTTGTGCAAGGAGGAGTTGAAAGCTTGATTTGTGGACCTTCTTCAAGTGATTGTGCCTCATTTCTACACCTTTGTAAGCTTACAATGAGTGGAAGAGGTAAGTTCTTGTTCCATTTGCTTCAAGTTTTTGTTTTTGTTTAAGCATTTTATTTTATTTTCATTTCTCTTTTATTGTCCATTATTTTCCAGAATTTTTCATTCTCTTGTTTTATTATTATATTGAATATGTATACAAATTTCTTGCCATAGGAAGAGGAACTACAATGGCATCTACCTCTTCCTCAGTAGGCAACCGCAATATTGACCCAATAGTAGAACCCCCTTCTGATTCTCCTTTGTGAAAGTATGTTGATATTCTAAGTGCCCTTCCCGGAGGTGGTGGATTCCGTTGGAAATGTTGGGGTTGTGATGCAGTAAGGAATAGTTCATATTATCGTGTGGCAGGTCATTTGTGTGGATTACTTGAAAGAGGAGTCAAGAAATGCCCTGAAAAAAAATGCACCTATACCAAATGCAACAGTATTACAATATATTGTAGAGCATGAGGCAACATAAGAGAGAGAAGAACGTAGACAAGTTGTAGCCAATAGTAGTAAAAGTAGAAAAAAAGCAAAGGGAATGCAACCCCACTCTGTAGATGTTGTGATAGAAGATCACCCCCTTTTTACTACCTCAGCTGGCACTGAAAGTGAAGCACCCCCTACAAACACACTTAAAAGAAAGGGACCACTAGAAACTGCATTTCAAAATCAGAGTCGAGAAGTTGCCGACATGGATGTGGCAAGATACTTGTATGCAAATGGGCTGCCTTTTAGTGTTGTTCGCTCTCCATATTGGAAGCAGATGTTGAAAAGTGCCAATGAAGCTCCAAGAGGGTATAAGAGCCCTGGTTATGAGAAAGTATGAACCACCTTGTTGGATCAAGAGGTAAAGGCGCTTGATGATCAATTGAAGGCCATAAGGGATGCATGGATTGAGTCGGGAATATCCATTGTTTTAGATGGGTGGAAAGATGATAGAAATCGTCCCTTCATCAATGTCTTGGCGGTGTCCCCTAAAGGGGCAATGTTTTTGAAATCCGTGGATTGTGAGAAGCAAGTAAAAGATGGGCAATTTATTGCTAATATTCTCATCGAAGCAATTGAACAAGTGGGTCCTAGAAACGTTGTCCAAGTCATAACAAACAACGCAAAGAATTGTAAAGTTGCTGGTTTGTTGGTTGAAGAGCGATATCAACACATCTTTTGGACACCATGTGCAGTCCATTCAATCAATCTTATGCTAAAAAAGATTGGGAACAAGATTGAGTGTATCAAAGAGGTGTATGCAGAGGCTGAGGACATCCAGATGTTTGTCACAAACCACCACATGACTTAGGGAATATTCAGAATGTTCTCATGTTTGGAGCTACTCAAGGTAACTGAACTTGAACTCAAGTTAGTAATTTAAATTTTAATATGTTGATTGTGTTATGTGTATTTACATTTTGTTTTAAAATTTTTTATTTAAAGTATGTATCAGTATGGTGTATGATGTATCTAATAGTTGCATTTTTTTTGTTCTACTTATAATTTAAGTTCCAGATTGCTGAGACTCGTTTTGCATCGAATTTAATCGTCTTGAGATGACTTGTGCAAGTCAAAGAGACACTTTGCAATATGGTAATCAACAACAATTGGGCTATATGGAGGAAAAGCAAGAGTGAGAGGGCAACCAAAATAAAGCTAAGGATATTGGATGACTCATGGTGGGAACGTGTGGAATATCTCATTAAGTTCACTGAGCCCATTATGAGCGTGCTTAGGTACACTGATATCGATAGGCCTTGC
>MU225318.1:393146-403718 GCA_018584345.1 Thuja plicata
AATATGGAAATAATACATACATACAACAAATGCCAAAGATATAATATGGAAATGATACATACATAACTTACACATGAAAAAGATAAAATAATCATAAATGAACATGTAGATATGTATATATGAAATATTTTTGTACAAAATGTGGCACATGCCATCTCCAAAAATTTACAAAATCAGTTCATGTCTAGATAAAATATGGCATACGCCATCTCAAAATGTGCCATATGGCATCTCAACATAAGAAGTTCAACTACAAATGTTTCTAGGACATTCTATTCTACTGGTGTATGATCAAAGTGAAGTCTCTTCAAACTACTCTTTGGCTCTGATGGATCCTGCATTCAAACACAAAAGTGAAACACCAAGTTAGATTACTTAATTTATATGGTTTCTACAAATAATAAATAAAAATTTAAAAATCATAGTCAAGAATAATAAATATTTTTTTAAAATTGAATCTCATGTACCTCGCCTCTTGGTCTCCTCATGTGGTCAGGAGACCTAATATATGTATTTAGTTGTGAAGGGACAATGCCACCAATGTCTACTCTGACCTGTATATATGTTTGCGAACATGAGATTGATGTAAGAATTATACTATTTAATGTTAAATCCTTGGTAGCAAATACATGTTTTAAATATAACTCAATTAACATCAAAACTTACCTCTATTGAAATTTCTTCAGGAAATGTCAGTTGGGTCATTAGTGATACAAACCCTTGGTGTGGTACCTCCCTCAGACTAGGGGTGACCTACAAAGTCAAATAGATAAGTTTCATATAATCATGACTTGATCATATTAAATATATACTTGATAGTAAACTACACACAAATAAATTTAGAAATATACATACTGTGGGGCTATCACTGCGAATTGAGATGCCCGTGACTCTATCATGGTGAACTAGTCTCACGACATCATCAGACACCACCCTCTGTCAAATAAAACATGTAATTAAAAATGAGTATGCACAAGTGAAAAGTATACATGTATGCTTAATAAATCTAAAATACTTAATTACCTTCCCCTTGTCAACACCAGATGCCTGAACCCCCTCACATTGCCCTCCAGTGGCAACTGGTGAAACCTGTATCAGTATGTAATAAGATGATCATCAAAATTAGAAAATACATGTATACAATATTATAATAAAAGGAAACCAATGAGTACATTAAAACATATGTACCATGGAAGTGTCAAGGCCAAATGAAATGGCCAAAAGCATGGACCCCTCCACCTATGCCATCTCCTCCTTTGTCATCAATTGGATATAAATGAAACATGTATAAAAAAACATAAGTGGGAAATCATTATAAGAAAAATCTATTAAAAATATTAACATTTAAAATTAAATACAATGTAACAAGTTAATTGTTTACTCTTACCATAACAGTAGGAGTCCATGGCTCTTTATGCCCCTGATGCACATCTCCATGGGGTGCTTCAGTGCCTGTAGTGTGCTGTGTAGTATCGTCCACCTCGAACACATAGTTAAATGCATCACTATCATTCAAGGGACCCAAGCACATATTCTTGCACATAACGCAAGTGTGAGGCACACAAACATGTGAGCTCATGGAGGATGTAGAAGGGCCAGAAGCATCAGTATGAGGAGGTAAAAATGCCACACTCTGCCTAACAAGTAGATCAATCAAGGTGTCAATGGCTTGAATAGTCCGTGATCCAGCCTCGACAATAATGTCAGGATGCTGTACAGTGGGAGGTGGTGAAATCTCGGGAGGGGGGACATATGTGCAGGATTTCACCCACTGTGCCCCTGGCCTATCCTGAGGAGCACCTAAGCCTACGCCCTGGTTCTATCTCATGCTCCAGTAATTGACTTTGTGACCGAGCACAAATTCAGCATATACTTTCCGAATGAAACAGAATGGGACATCCAAATTGTTGTGGGGTGGTCTATCAAAAACCATCCACCAGCGATCCCAAAAGTTGTCACGTATTGCATCATTGGTACACCATTTAATTGAAAACTTGGTTTTTTTAGGGTTCACTTTCAAACCGGTTTTGGGATCAACAAAAATGTTACATTTTTCATGTTTTGTTATGTTTAGATCCATACTTGATCATAGTCAATCCCATCATCAAATTGGGCATGCATGGATTCACGCCAAAGAAGTGCAGCATTGTGTTGTTCTGTGAGTTTCTCCATGCTCTCAATAATAGAGTTCAGCGTGGAAAACATGGGACGCAAGGTGGGGATATTCACACATGTGTTCTGATATCCTCTAAGATGATTTAGATTATCTCCTATGAGATCCTGTATTGGTCGAGGGTTTGTGAACAGTTGGTCTTCTAAAGGCAGGGGATTGTTTTGAGGTGTGTCTGGATTGTCGGTGGACTGAGAGGGAGGGTTTTTAGATTGGTTTGAATCCATGTTTGATTCAAAAAAAAATAGAATAAACAATATAAATTTCAACTCTAGTTTATAATCAATTTTAAAAAACAATACAAAATATCATATAAAACCTAGTTTAAAAAAAAAACAATAATTTTCGATGCAAAAACAAAAAATGAGTGAAATTACAAAATTTCACTTACCTTGTGTACTGTAGCAAATCTGATATCAGATAGGTATCGTATATGTGATTTTAGGGGCTCGGCTACTTTGCTGCTTCAACGTTTTCAATATGAAAATGTTGAACGCAGCCGTGGGCAACAATATATTATGACTGATGAATATCGAACATCCGATATTATTGGACATCCAATATTATCAGACATCAGATATTATCGGACATTTGATAATGCTTTAGCTTTGGATTTTGGCTTGGCTAGGTGTACTAACACCCAGGCCTACTCAAAAGTCAACAAACTTTTGGGTGCGCTTTCGGACGAGTGAAAAACTAATTTTTTCACATCGCCACTTTTTGGCATACCATGATCCTGCACAAACCCAAGATTAAGATCATTCAAGTTGCTACACAATTTACAAAACCTTCTACAAATATTGTACCTTATGAACCATCGATCGTAGAACTCCTATAACTCATCAATTGATAAATAAGAGATGCTACAATCGTACCTTGGTGTGCAATGGGTATGCTGCAGATATATTGAAGATCAATTATGAAAAAAATACATACAGGGAGAGGGGTAGATAGAGAACAATGAAAAATTACACTTTGTGAATAACTCTATCTACCTCTCTATAACTCTATTTACCTCTTTCTACATATCTCTATCCCTCTAGCTCTAGCTACATCTCTCTATCTCGTTCTATCACTCTCTATCTGTCTCCATATCTCTCTATATCTATCTATTTGTGGCATTCCATCCCTCCTCTCTAATTCACTCCAACTCTCCTACTCTATTTCTCTCTCTAGCTCTCCTATCTCTCCTCTCTACATATATCTCTATCTATATCACTCCCTCCCTCTCTCATTCACTCCATCTCTACTACTTTGTATATGCATCTCTATTTCTCTCTGTATCTCCATTTCACTCATCTCTATATTTCCTTCTATCCTTATCTTTCTCTACATCTACCTCCCTATATTTATATCTCTCTGTATAAATTTATTATCATTTATTTGGGAGATATTAATGTGATCCAATGGAAACACTAACATTTGACTTCATCACCACTAACTTAGTATTAATTTTTTAAACAAAATTTTTGCTTTTTTGGCTACAAATATAAATTTCTATGTTTGTCTTTCTAGCATTGAAATTATTAGTTATAACTACCTAATTTGAATTAAAAATTACTTAACTAAAACATTTGTAATAATTGTTAAATTATTTATTAATAAGAAAAGAGAGATCTTAATATTTGGTTAAATTAAGTTTTAGAACGAAATGTGTGATGTGGCAGACGTGTTGATGTTGGTGCTCTTGTCAGGTTGTATGCAAGTCAACATCATAATTCTTCCAGTAATATTAATCTATAACATCTACTGACATGTCATGGATTCAACCAAATCGTCACTACATTTTCTCATGGTTTTACAACCCATTGTTCACCGAATCAAGTCATAAAAATATTAAAAAATAGAAAAATGATAAAGAAAGGGGAGTGAAAATGAGACAGCTAAAAGTTAAATTTTGGTATTAGTATTAATTAATACCACCTTTGTAGCTTTATATTCTTTCCGTTCCCCTCTCCATTTTCCTATAGCTTTCTCAGTATTTTCTTTGAATGTCTCTGTGGAAGTTCTGGCACTAAATGGTCTTGTTGTTGTAGGGTTTTGAAACTATAAATTGCTTGCACTGGGTATGGTTAGTAGTTTGAGAATTATTTCCTCTAGAGATATTGCATCGTTACTAGAATTGGGGTGTATTATTTACTCTGGAAAATCTAGGGAGGAAACACAACATCTACTTTTCCAGCACTTAACATGCATTGTAAGCACCTCATTTACCTTACTCCTTGTCTTGGTCAAGCATGCACATTGCAGGAGCAAGCACAATTTTGTGACTGCACCAGTCTGCAAAACTTCATCAATTACTTGCTTGGAAGGAGAGAATTTACAGAGCAACCAGAGAATCCAAATTAATTTTTTTGTTTCCAAGTCTAAGGCTCTCATTATTTCTTAGGGATTGCGGGGATTCCCATTGCGTGGTCGGCCACAAAAAAACTTCCTTTTGCACATCTGCACAACACCTTGAGAATACATAACATTCTCTCACAACTACTTTTATTCTCTGTAGTTTGATGTTGAAGGGATTTGATTAAGATGGAGACTTCCCCTGCCTCGATGGATTTCATTTTGCTATGCCTACTGCAGGAGATGATTCCAATGAGCATTTCAAGGGCGGTTACGGTTTTGTTATTATGATTTTGATCAATTGTTGTTCTGATTTTGATCTATTGGTGTTCCCAGATGTTTTGTTGTATTCATGTATGTTTTGGTGAGGATTCTCAGGGATTTGAGATAGAGAGGAGGGTAGATCATCTTGCAGGCTGAAACTATCAGGGGTTTTGTCAGAATCATATGTTCTTGCATCTTTCTTCAATGACGACCTTTTGCCTATGTTCGAACACTCGCCTAGGGTTCAAAGTATTATTTGATAAGTATTAAGAAGTATGATAAAACCATGATGAGAAATGAGGTGTTGTATGGCCTTTCACACAAATGGTGGGATTTCTATACCAACACTACAAATTACACCTCACCACTATCTCCTCTAGAAATGACTTTGCTTCTCAGTGGTAATCTAGCCCAAAATTGGATTTTCGAATGGAGTACTAATATTGGACTGAAATATGAGCCACATTATTTGGATTATGATTTCTTGATAGGGAGCAGTGGATGTATTTCTGCAAGTGGTTCAATGGAGGCCCTGTGCTCAAGCCCAAATATATCTAAGGTCTAAAATTTCAGTACAATGGGGGAAGAATTCGGTATAATGGCCAATAGGGTGACTTAAATTTGAACCATGTGAGAAACCCATTTCATATTTGGGACGAAAATGGGATTCGAATGACATAAATATTGAGAAAATTATCTTTCAGTGCTAGTGATATTTCCTTGAACTCGATTGGGAGTTTCCCAGCAACACCACGAAAGTGGAGAATTTGGACAAATTTCTCTTCGAGTGGAGACACACAATAAATTTGGAAAGAAAATCGTCGCCCAACCTCTGCTTCTCTTGGTGGTAGTCATGTACTATGTACATAGATTCATCATATACAATGAGCATAGAACCTATCAGGTGACCTCCATTACAGAAAACCTTAACTGGGTAAACGTGATGTGCTTCGACTATCACAGCTCGTGAGAGACTTCTACCATAGGAGACCACACGATGCTTTATGACACCAACTCCAACATTTTGACCAGATATGCAATTTCATCTTGGGTTTAGTCTGAATTACCACCAAATAAAGTTGTTGTGGATGTTGCTTTATGGGAAATCATGGGTGCTCAAGTCGTAAAACTAGACGGGCATAGCAGCTCCTGCTGTGGCGGCTAGTCCCAAGCAAAATCTCAGCGACGAAAGTGGTATTATGTTCTTCTGTGAGATCAAATAACTCATACAGGAAAACCATGCAAATGAGGTGTTCAATGCAGATAATCCCGAGGATTGGTCTCTCGTGGGTGACTGAATGATGTGATCAACTCAAGAAACTATAGTATTGCTTACAACAATTGCATATTTAACTAAATCAATATCTTTATCATCCTTACTGTATAAAGAAAATAGTTTTTTGAAGAGTAGAGGTCATATCATTTAGTAAAGTATGAGATGTACATATCTGTGATCAAATCCATAGTCATGGAAGTGGTATAAAATATAGATAGGCCATTCACTAATTCCAAAACATATATTTAAGTATCATTGATGTTCTTTCACTATTGACAACTAAATATGTGATATAAATATTTAATTATTTCTAAAAACAAGATTTAGCATTTCTCACATAAATTACTTATTTTTGTATTATTTAAGATAGATTTTCAATATTTAAATTACTTTGTGATTTTTTGGAAAGATTATTCTTATTAAATCTATTCAACGCATTTTATATTTTTGCTTTTGTTCCTAGAACTATAAACCACTTGTCAGACCTGAAGAATAGACCTCTGCTAAATTGCTAATATATTTTTTAGGTAAAGATAGAACTGAACAATGTAAAATTAGTTTTAATTTTTTAATTTTAATACATAATCAACAATAGAACATTTTATTCATAACACCACTATGGAGCTGAAACTAAATATGTGTAAAGGTCTACCTCCATAAACAAGAAATAAAATGAATGGTTCTATGCTTTTCTGTGGACCCTATCTTGATAAATTTTAAATTAAAAATGTCCAATCTTCAAAATTTTCAATACCATAATCATCTTTAACAAGGAGACTTATCAATAGTCTTAGTAAAATTCAATGATCCATCAATGAACATTACCTTACATTGCTTGAATGTTGATCACACAATCAGGGAACCTATTTTCCATGGCTCATTTGGAGGAATTACTATTTGAAGCACCACGATACAAGATAGTTGTCACAACCAGAGATAGTTCTATGATTCTCCAAAATCCCTATACTCGACTGTATTAACTACCATTGTTTAGCCACAAGGATGCTCTATGACTTTTCTACTTCTTGGCTTTTGGACAAACATCAATTCCAAGTAACACATATGCAATTCTAGTATTTTCTTGCCTAAAATAAAGAAATTGAATAAGCCCAAAGTTTCTTATTGAATCAATAAGGCCAATAATTTTTTTTGGATATAGTATTTTTTAAAACATTGACCAGATATTTTTACTATAATTTTGAGAAGCCAAACAACAATCTCTTATGGAAACGCCTCTGAGCTTTACTTTTATCAGCATGATGTTATGCAAGATTAAGTCATACATTTGGGAAGCCAAGACAATATAGTCCATAGGAAGAGATTCTTCATGCCTAGGAAAGAGCTGAGCTTATTGGGAGAATGGAGGGAGATGCTTGATGATACACCATTTTATGCTCAAGTTGTTTCTATTCACACAGGTAGGTTATTCTGCCAAAGCTAATAAGACTTGTTTACTAGAAAACTGTACATGCTATTTATAATATTAAATTGTTTTAACCTTTGTATTTTTGTGATCATAAATAATGATACAATTGAAACAATTTAGTAACTTTGATATAAATTCTTTGTCGACTTTTCTAGTATTCTTGGCCTCTAAATAAGAGTGTGAAGATTTTATTCATAATTAAATACAACAAAGGATCTCAGAAGAGCCACAATAGTACCATAAATGGACACATGAATAATAAGAGCATAATTAGTGCTAGTATCACTAAGTCATAGCCCACATAAATACATCTACACTCACCTAAGACCTAGATTCAACTTTCCTTGACTGGGAATCAGAATTATAATAGACTTATCAATTCAATACAAGGAGACTTATAATTTGCATAAATAGAGATAAAAGTCAATGCCCATTTAACACAAGGTTTCTCAATGATTAAACATATACATTGAAATTATATGAAACAATCTCTAACTTATTGGATTTTTATAACTATACATTCTACTGGTCATTTAAGTTATCTATTCAATAATGGTTCGAATTGGCATATAGCCACCACAAGTTTCTATTTGGATCAGCCTTTCAAATGCTTGAAATAGCTCATGAGCTAGATCAGAGCTTTAAATTGAAACCATAGGGTCCATATTTTTTACCCATCTGGAATGGTTTTATCTCCATATGGAGTCATCCTATATGCACAGACTGATCAATAACATTTTCAACTCTAGCTAAAAATATGTAACATTTTATACGTGGTTAAAAACATAACTATTTTAATTACATTGTTCCACATCCCCTTGTATAGGTTATCTTAGTTCATATTTTAGCTATTAGTTATGTATTAAAAAATGTTGGAATGGTTTACAGTGTCACACTAAATGAAAAATAGGAAATACAAATGAGCTGGAAGTAGATCTAGGCATACAATGTTATTTCACATCGTATATACATACTAGCAGAGGCCAATTATCTTAGAAAGATCACAGTGAGTCCCCTTCGTAGCCTTAGGATCATTGTAACACCTTTTTAATTTGATTGTGATAGTGGAACAAGGAGCACTTGTTCACTCTTGCTAGAGTTTTGACCCATTAAAGGGTTTCTCCTAGGTGACTTTCTTGTTGCAGTCATTCTGTATGGGTTCTCTTGTATGTTATCTCACTGTTATATGTTATTTCATGCTTTACAAACAAGATGGGCATATTTTAACTGTAAATAGCATCCATTTGAATTTAGTTTTCAATGTTTCGAAAGTGTTTTTTAGAATTGACAATGACATCTATAGTTGGTGAAAGCTAATGACATCATGTATAGGAACTATTCTTAAAAAGTTGCATGCATTTAATAATAAGTATTATGGGTAGACTTTTAGCTAATAATTATTGTAAAGGTTTCTCAATCAGTTCCAGGTATTCTTAGTCAGAAGACAATCTATGAAATGCAATTTTATTAACGAGATCAATAAACACCCTCTTTTGTTTAAATGGTATGATTATTCTTTAAAGGGTACTAGCTCAATGGAAGAGCACCTACTTTATAAGTAGGAGGATGGTGGTTCTATTCCATCATGCCCTAATATGACTAAATAAATGACTAAATATATGACTAAATAAATGACTGATTCAATGACCAAATCAATGACCAAATAAACGACCAAATAAACAACTAAATCAATGACCAAATAAATGACTAAATCAATGACCAAATAAACGACCAAATAAATGACTAAAATAGTTTAGTCATAAATTTGGTCGCGAGATAAATGACCAGCAATAAACTACCACTGATCACATGACCAAATTTGGTCATTTATCTACAATTTTTGGTAGTTTATTTGGTCATATATTGTTGTTTTTGTACTAGTGTTTGGATCTTTGTATTTAAGAGTGATAGGTGGCATGAATTGGTGGGTCATGCACTTAGGGATACAGACGCATCAATGTAGATTTCCATTAGTATCACAAATCACCCATTTATGTCAGCCAAACGTAGGAAGGCATGAAATACTTTATCTTGTAAAAGTAGAGCTAGAGATTGAAAAAGAGGATTAGGACTGGTACCAATGTGAGCTCAAGAGACTAAATCAAGATCTATGGGTGGTTGCAAGAAGTTGAGTCCCACTTTTGAGAAAAAAGTGCAAGTGTTTTCCCTATTTTTCAATTTGTTTGTCAATTGATGTCCAAATTTGAGGCACTTAGAGATTGAATCTCAAAAAACTTCACTAATATAAAATGTAATGCTTAGGGTCTAATTTTTAAATATGTAATTTATTTAAATACCATATGGTAGAAATTTTTGTTTAGTAGGCATGTTTAAAAACTACTTTTTCAACATGCCTATTTGAAGACCATACCACACACGTGTATGACCACCATATTTTGACCTAAATAAATGAATTTTTGTGAAACCTTTTGGGGAAAGATACCTAAGACAATAAATATTAGTAAAGATGATCAGATTAAAAAAATAGGGTTTCAATGTCAACTAATGTTGCAACTATTTAAAATGACTATAATATGAAAAATAATGAAGAGGTTAGGAATTTATGTCAAACCCAAGGACAAGTCTTTAAAAAAAGTTGTATCAATTTTTGTTAGCACCTTTTGGTACAATGGGAAAGAAAATTCATTCTAAAGATAAGAATACATCACAACGCACAATAACAACTTAAGTAAACAAAATAACTTATTATAAAAGAATGATGACTAACATAAGTGGATACCTTATTATTCTTTTGGAATAACTATGGAAAGTTGGAACTGAGAGGGGAGGGGTGAATCAGTACAACTAAAAACTTTCTAACCACATTCAATGATTAAACCATATACTGCTTCATGCCTATTACCGAGTTCATAACTTTGAAATGAAAGTAATATAATGGCTATAAAACTATAACATAAAAACATTAAATAATTAGAACTCATAACACCATGATTTTGGTAACACTGAAATCCTTGGTTAGAAGACAAAACTGTGGTGGGGATGACACCCACAACCTTCACTAACTATGATATAAAGGGTGTTTGGTTAGAGCTACAAAGTTTACCTATTTCTAAACGCTTATCTGGTTATATATAT
>MU225318.1:413767-423906 GCA_018584345.1 Thuja plicata
CTACACTATTTTGCAGATAGTAAAAATGAATAGAAAATGGTTTAAAAAATATACATTTCCAAATTGGACACACGATTGTAAAAAATGGGCACTCGTTTTGGCTCGGGCACCCACACATAAACGGGTGCCCATTTTACTTTTCATGGGTCGGGCGCTTGAACCTAAACGAGCACCCGTTTCTAGCGAAAAAAATTTCAACCCAAAGACTTCTGTCAAATTGGAACCCAACTTCTTCCACCCACCCTTATCTTAGGACATACATTAGGTGTTAGAGTTGAGGAGTGATGTGCAAGGATTTTATGTGTGGAGCGCATCGAGGAGTCAGTCAAGATATATGACATCTCATAGAAACTCTTCTATTCCACATCATTTCTTGCATCCAGTGTTGGAAGGTTCTGCTAGTTACCATCATATGGATGACACTTGATGTACATGTATATGTTTTTTATTAAGTGCATTTTTTTTATAGTGGTAACTATGTTATATACCATTATATTATGCTTAATATTTCCTTCTTTCAATATTTTTCCTTTCACTTCTTTATTTAGTTGTATGTTAGCATAATTCTTCATTAAAGCTTGTATGTTTGATAGCTAGAAATTTCTTACTATTCGAGGTTGTATTACTTCATTTATGACAAAAGGTTCATTTTTGTCTTTAATTCCTTCTTTGTGATGTTTTTCATGGCCAAAGATATTTCATCATTGTGTTAACATAATACTTGGTATTACTACAATTATAGTGGTGGATGATGCTAGGCCATTGGGGCCGGGAACTAGAACGAGAGGAAGCCTCAAAAGGAAACTTCCTGAAACTCCAAAGGAGCTGAAGAGCATGAAAGATGCCATTCAGAAGATGGAGGAAATGCAAAAAGAGCCTGAAAAGGCCATGGAAAAGAACAAGTAGTTCCTGCTGGTTGTTTGCTGGATGATACACTGGAGACTATTTTTTGGCTTTTTGTTGATTCCCGTTTTGGTTCAGTTGTTAGGTTTGGGGTCCTTTTTTTTGCTTAGCAGGCGTTCATTTTTTATTTGGACTATGTTGAAAATCTTTAGTCTTCTTTTGTAAATGGTTTCGGGTCCCATTCAAAACATGTATTTACCTCTATCAAAAATATAATACTTGGTATTCAATGTATCATGTTAGGTTGAACTATGTTGTGTTTAGTGCTTAACTAGATCACATTGCCATTTCCCTGCATTGGTAGATTGCATCATCAACTGTAGTATTTAATTAAGCATTACTTAAGTTTAATTAGGCTGAAATATGTATCAATTTCACCGTTATGGAATTGGTTACAAAATCAATCATATTGATATTAAATCAACATAGGGCTCCTCATGACCCACCTCGTCATCTTCTTCAAACTCATCGTAATTTCTTCTACAATCACTTCTCATGCGTTTGCTTTCTTTGCGGCTTTAGATCTGAATCGTCCACTTGGCTCTCTCCTACACTTAACAATCATTTTTGATCTCTTCACAACTGCTTTATGCATCCAAGTACAAACTATCTCATGTTCAATGACCTATTTACAATATTGCATTCTTTGCCCTCAATTTGATACCATTTGATACAAGAACTCCTCTGTCTTGTAACTTCTTTAACACACTAACACAAAATAATAATCGAGAGACTCCCTTCTTCTAAATTAACCAATTTTATTCTCATCAAATCTGCAAAAACAGAAAATTATTGTTATGGCTTGTCAATAGCCTCTATGTCTTTACAAGATTTTCATCACATATTGTTCCTCATCTTTTTTCACTTTCTACAGAAACTCACCCTCATTAGTTTCCTTGGCTTCGCACTCTCTATGACTGAGAGCGCACTTCCTAATCCCTGGCCAAATTCCAATTTTCTATGTTGTAGTCCAAATCTCTCTCTTAGTTGCCCAATTCTACTCCACTTGCTTATCGACAACGTCATTCTACAATTTAGATGATTGCCTCATCATTCAAAACTCTAATACTTCTCTATCCTAACTCCGTCAATTCAACACAATGCTCCTCATATGTTCTTATAATTGTAATTTTAAAATGTTTTCAATTTGTAAATGTAATAGTGCAAGATGCCAATCTTCTATTATTGTCCCATCTACTTTGTTCATTCTCCAGGCCTTAGTTTCTTGCCATTTTCTTTTCTATACTATTTCTCACACACCCTAACTTGCTGTTAATTGTCACATATCCTTCCTTATTTCTTCAACCCCCTCTAACTCCCCGTGAAGGTTTTTTTTCTTTTTATTGTTGGCGTTGGGCCGCTCCCTTCAAAATTCTTCTTCCCCTAATTTTACCGAGAAACCCCCCTTCTAACTGTTCACCATCTCTCCCTTCATATCCCATCCATTTTGTCTTCCACTTTTCACTGTTTTCTATTCCTTATTGTTTCCCGTCATCAAACCTTTACTGCATAAAGGGTTGGAAGAGAGGACCGTTACAATGGCGTAGTTGCATTTGTTTGGATGTATCTAAAGCCTTTCCTACAAATCCATTTTCTGCATATCCTGCAATCGTAGCCACATTTCTTGAAGGCATTCACGTGCTCTTCTTATGCTTCATTTTGCAGATATATCTATGAAGGCTGTCACAATTAAAGCAGCTGGTAAGAGGTTACGGATTTTTTTACATCTGCCAATTAATTTGTTTTAGAGTGGTTGAAGTCTCTTTGACAACTCCACTTTTGCATATCTTTGCAATCATTGCGATCCATGATGAGCATTCTGTCGATCAGTTACATGCCATGTCTATGCTTCCACATTTGAATACATATAAGCTCGGGCAGCAGCACTACAATTTATAATCCTTTATTATTAATTCATGCTCGATTCCAATGCTCATGCTTCATAGATTGATAATTAGAGAGCTGAGGTTTAGAATTAATTTGTTCATAGCCAACCAACCAAATAATAAACCAGAACCGACAATCATGGAGAAACGCCTTACAAAATTGAAACAAAAAAAAAATTGAGTGTAAACCAATTAAAGATTTGTTTTGGTCGATGGCAATTATCCATTCACTCGGGATGCTCTTGCATCACAGCCACTTTGTAGAAAGGTTGCAGGATTGACAAGCAGCAAGTGTGATTAACATTATTGTGTTTATGATAATATTTTAAGTGCTTGTGACTTGTTATTGTTAAATGTGATGTAATAGATGTCTAAATGACATAGTGCAAGAACTAGAATTTTTAGATTTTATTTTTAATGCAAAGAGTTAATATGGATGTTATGCTATTACAAAACATTGTGTAGTGATTTCTAAAGGATCCTTGAATTTGTTATATATGTAGAGGTTGTTCTATTAGAGAGTTTAATGTTGTTAGTAATTTATAAATATGAAAAAATTAATAATGATGATTTATTGATTTAAATGATTAACATGTTGTGTCTTTTTATAGATGTCCATGGTACAAATTTTGGGTAAAAGTTAAATATTTTTATGTGAGAGTTAGTGAGTAATAATTAGTTAGGATTAAGATAGACCATGTGATAATAGATCAAGGTCAAGGTTGCACCTATAATTCTACTCTCCACAAAGAGAACAATAATATAAAAACTAAGACATATTTTGAGTAGGCATCAAAAGTTTTTTCTAAATAGAAATTTATATTTCCTATTAATAAAAATATCAAATCAGTCAAAATCATAATATGAAGCAAAAACTAATCAATTTTACCCTTAAGTTATATAAAGATTATAAGAGGGAAATATTAATAAATGAAGAATAATCTCATTACTGTAGTATACATAAATGATTGAATAGTTTAATATACTTTATACAAATTATATAAATTTATATTTCTTATAAATTTGAGTAATATATAAACTAGAAGTATATGCTAAATAATATACTAAAACGATTCCATAAATAAATATAAAATACATAAGACCATAACATCGCTATATAAAGATTATTAAGAAAGAATATTAAAACGAGAAAAATCTTATTATTGTTGTAGACATAAATAATTGAATAATCTAATTGACTTTTAATAAATATATATGATATCAATAAAAATATTAAATCCATCAAAATGATTTCGTTTAGTAAACAATCAAATTATATAGAGAAAAATAAGATAGAGATAAAAGGAAAAGAAAAAAGAAAAAAACAAACCGAAGAAAGGTCGTTATCCTTAGGCGTATACACGATTGAACCGTTCTATTGCATGAACTATTTACTAGAATTTCCATGAAATTTCTCTAGAAACACAAAATAATACAAAACAAGTTTGGGAGACATGACGATTTTATTTTAATATAAAAGTGGATATTCTGGCTGTGGTGCTGAATGCGGGCCATCCTTTGCAATTTAGAAGTAGATATGTTGAATCTGTGTTAGGAGCTCGAAGACCAGAACAAAATCAAGGTCTGAAATATTCGGTTTTGTCCTTTTTTTTCTTTCTATCGTTGGTAGTTTTGTTCAGTCTCCAAACCCAACTCCAAGATGGAAGAATACAAGCCCACTAAAGTTGCCTTCCAAAGAGATATGAAGTATGACGTTTTTCTGAATTTCAGGGGAGAAGATGTGAGGAAGACTTTTGTTGATCATCTCTTTGAAGATCTCTCCGCAGCAGGACTGAATGTTTTCTTAGACAGTGACAAATTGGAAAAGGGAGAGGAGATTTGGCAGAGTTTGAAAAGAGCAATCGAGAGCAGTGCTATATGCATTCCTATATTTTCCAAAGGCTATGCAGATTCAGTTTGGTGTCTCAAGGAGGCCGCTGCTATGTTGAAGGCTTCTGGCTTCATAATTCCTGTGTTTTATCACGTGGATCCAACTCATGTCAGACATCCAGAAAAAGACTGCAGTCCTTACAGCCAATCATTTGCCATACATTATGGCCATTCAGATCGATACCCAAGAGAAGAGATTGATGAATGGAAGCTCGCCCTTCAGCAGATCTCCAAACACTCAGGCTGGTCGACGGATATAACTCAAGGGTAAGAAATAAGCCCCACTTTTGATTTTTCTTTTTAGTTTATTATTTCATGGCTGCCGCTGGATAGTGGATGGCATATATGTCTATGCCTAAATATGATTTTATAAATAGGTGTGGCAGTTTCATGTATTTTTTGAAAACTTAAAAGGATAACATTATCTAAAAAATATAGGTGATAACAGTCATATCTGCTGTATACTCTGATTAGTGCCATTAACCTGCTGTTAATGTGCTTCTAGTCTCCTGTTCCACGGGCCAGGACCCTCTTGCTGCTTTTATCTATCAAAAACATTATCTAAAAAATATAGGTGGTAGAGAGGCATAGAATTTATGTCAGATTATGTCTTAACAAAAACAAAAACAGATTAAATAAGGTCGAAGTTCAAAACATAGAATGTTGTAGTGAAAGCACTACACTTATGAGGGTCATCATAGTTTAGCCGGGAGAGGGGATTGTTTAGCCAGGAGAGGGGATTGCAAACAGTAGGTTTAAAATTTCATCTTTTTTGGTCTTTATTCAGAGGTTTCTAGTTATGAAAATGTTTTGCTGTATGAAAATGACTTTTACAAATTTTCTAACAAATTTATTACAAAAAGTTTTTTTTGTTTGTTTGAATTATTATTGTATTTGTCATAGTGATATACTATTGCATTCCCTTGTGCACAATTAGTTAATTAGTTTTGCACCAATCAACTAATCATAAGTCACTATTATTCTATATTTTCAAATTACTTATGTCCAATATGATTGGTTGAATTGGTTTGGTATTATAGACCATTATTTTTGTGTTAAATTTATTTTAACCATAGTTTTGTAATAATTTAATTAATTTTGAAATTGTTTTTATAATTTATAGTATATTTTCATTAGATATATATTTTATATTTTATTACTATAAATATGATATTTTCATTACAAAATTCAATTTCAATATATTTGAGCAATATTATAATATATAACTATTATATATTTTAAAATATTTATGTATTATATTTTAATATATATTATAAATAATAAATAATTATTACAATTTCTAATATAAAATATATATTATTCTATAATATATATAATATAAAATACTATGTCATATATGCAATATTAGATAATTTTAACATTTTTTTATTATTTAAATTCTATCTTACATTTATAATTTATAATTATATTTTAAATTTTTACAATTATGACTATAGAAATGAAACTATAATATATACAAAATAACTTATTACATATTATTTTTAAGATTTTATACAAAGTTTCTTATTTATTTTTTAATCTATAATAATTTTATTTTTATTAAATAACTATTAAGTAAAATATATTTAATATTTATAATAAAATTAGAATTAAATTTATATATAAAATTATAATTATAACTAATAATACGCCACTACACGGCACTTGTTTTACATACTTAGTGAATGTTTTTTTTCCTCATCCATAATAACTTCCCTAGCATAGTCTAATTAGATTTTTAATTTATTACATGAATAAATATACCACACCTTAGTGAAAAAGAATAACCAATACCCATTAGAAATTCAATATTCACTTTATTACTATTTCACAACTTTTATCAAGTAAATATGTATGCATAAATATTAATTGATGCATGAATAATTAAGTTTATGAACCTTTAGTTATAAGCATCATTTTAGTTTATGTGCGAACTAATTGAGTCTCATAAGTCATATTGAATGCTTAACATGATGCAATAGAATGTTTTTTAGTTAACATACTCATTTTAGTGTTGATTTAGCAAGGTATTTTTAGATTAAATTTAAATTTGATTAAGACATGCATTATTAATATTTGATTAACTAATTATTGATATTTTGAATTATTTAGCTTATAGGTTATAACTAATTGAAATGTAATTTCTAAAATTTCTAAGTTTGAACTAATTGGTAGTTTACAAATTTGAATTGTGATAGGACCAAAACACATTTAAATCAAATGATTGATTCAATATAATGACTTAGAAAAAATAAACAGTCTTAAGTCACATAGCTAGAAGTATAGGATATCAAACAAATAGTGTGGTTTATGAGAATATCACTACATATATGACAATTATAATTAATAATACAAATGATGCTACCAATCATCATTTGCTCCATTTTGACGTTAATATGAGCATGTTATAATATACTCATATTTTTCTTTCAAAAAAATTAAAGGATAATTCTTTCTATATTATGAGGGTGTTTCATTTTAAACCACAAGCCTACGAATTGGGCTTACCTGTGAGTACTCAAGGTTTTTTTTCTATAAAATATAGAAAAACAACCAAATATCAAGAATGCACTCCATTAGATTTGTACAATTTATAATTTATAATAATAATAATAATAATAATATGCACACTAGCACCAAGGTCTTTTTAACCTTTCTAAGCATTGATGTTTTTCCTATATTTGAAATATCTTATTCAATTTCTTTTGTTAGTGCCCTTCTTTTTTGTCACAAATCTATGTATATTTGTTAGGTGTCATTTTTTATTCTATTAATTTAAATTTGGAACTAATTATATTTTTATATTTTAAAGATATTCTACATACAAATTAAAAATAAATACCTTCAATTAATTTTTTTAAAAAGGACAAGTTGAAGAATGCTCAAATTTACATTTTCCAAAATATTTTTATTTTGTAAATCATGAAAATTTGGTATATTCTTGAAAATATTAATGAAAAGCTCAAAAATAAACTACATGATCTTAGTTTTTTTTTGCAAAAGTAATTTGTGATATAATTAAACAAGTGCCACATAGTGACTAAGTATTTGTCTAATAATTAATAATATTAAATATAATAAATTTTATTAGATTATTTTAATAATCATAAGTTCTAAACTATAAAATAATTTTAGCAAATTTACTAAGGATAATTAATCTTTAGTAATAATATATATTTTTAATTATAATATAAGAATTATAATTAGGATTTATTTCATCTAGTGCAAGATAGATAGCTAAAATTAAAATTAAAATGATACATGATTTTTTATTCTAATAAAATTTTGTAACTTAAAAATTTCACATGTATACTTTAGAAAAATAATTAGAAAATTCAAAAATAAAAAATATTTAATTATAATTGGTTGATATAATTTGTTTTAATAACTAAATACTAATAATGTCAACTTATTTAAATAATTAATCATAATTGGTTGATATAGTTTGTTTTAATAACTAAATACTAATAATGTCAACTTATTTAAATAATTAATTATAATTGGTTGATATAGTTTATTATTGTGTTTTCATAAATTTTCGGTAGTGCATCCTAAAAACCCGCCTTGAAAATTATAATGTACATAGTGTTTCCTTAAAATCCATGCAATAAGACCCCAAACCAATTCTCCAATCAGTTTGAAGAAAAATAATTTTCACAATTTTTTTACTTAAATATTTATCACGTATACTTTAGAAAAATCTAAATAGAAATTGAAAAATAAAAATAGTTGATTGTAATTGGTTGAAATAACTTTTTTTAATCACTCGTTAAAAAAACTCATTGCAATGGTTGTTTACCGTCACGGGTAACTTAATAATGCATAGACATAGTACAGGAAATATATTACACACAGAATATATCATAGAATAATAAATACTTTCATTAATCATTCCCAAAGGTTACAGTAATAATGTCTTCCAATGAGAAAGTACAATATTCATATACAATCCGAAAATGTGCAACCAAACGTCATCACCCCTCTCAACCGTCGGCAACTAACTAACCTCCGTCGGCAACTAACATCCGACGGTAAAACAACTTTACCTCCGTTGGCAACTAACATCCGATGGTAACACAACTTTACAGCTAACATCATCCCCCCAAAAAAAGAAAGTCATCTCCGGTGACTCTCAACAAAAAGGAGATGAAATACACTATATAGAATAAGAAAATCACTGAGAAGAAGGGGCAAAGGGCGTCCTTGAAAAAATGGAAGTGCTACCCCCACATCAATGTTGCATCGTTGTTCTTTTTCTATCACATCACATTCCTCCCATGCCTGCACCAAGCTTGTCTCCAAAACATACTTTTCAGCTGTTGCCTCCGCTAACTCTTGTTCAAACAACACTATCTTCCGAGCCAATCTAACCTCAATAGCCACCTATGCTGCCTTCTCTGCTTCCAACTCCTCGGTATGCTAAGTCAAGTGTCGCTCTACTGCCTCCAACCGGGTGGTCAGCTCCTCCCGAGCTCTCTATGCATCCACCAAGATAGTCTCACCTCCAGCCAACATCTACTCCTCTGAGTGCCTCAAAGCGTAGTACCCCTCTCCGAAGGATTGCTCTAGTGCTCTCTCCACCTCTGGCACACACACACTCTATCCCTGCAACAGCTTTGGGTCTCATCAACTGGTCACACTCTCCAAAGGTTGATAACTGAACTGACTGGGGGTCTAAGGGGCATCGCCCCCAGCGGGGTCGAGGGGCAGCGACCTCCTTACATGATTTTGTTATGGCCACATAGACCAACTCTTCTTTGTTGTGTTCCTATTTCGTACGGTCATACCGTAAGTGCTTCTGCTATCTTACCATACCACTGGACTACATGCGGTCTGTCCCTTCAGCCTATTCTGTCCGTACGGTCTGTACGGCATGCGGAAAGGTTTTGGTGCCAACTCCATATGGCCATACGTTTGGCCTTATTAAGGTGGGACTCAGGCTTGTGGACCCGCAAGGCCGTGGCCATACGGCTTCCGTCGATAGCTATTGGGAGAGTCCCCTTTTCCCTACGCTTCCCCACGCACTATCCCAATGCTGCACCTGCCACTGCTAATATTCATGAATACATCCATTCCATGCAATGGCACACTCTATCCAAGAAGTAAGTTGCTATGCCCAACATTCACACAACAGTGATGATAAATCTCAGCTATTCCTTTCTACTTCTGTTCAAACTCAAGCCAGGACAAGATATATAACCCGCACGGTGTGTAGATGTGTGGTCCGCATGGTGTGGTTGCATTATGTGGCCTGCACGATAATGGTTCAGCTACCATACAGTGCTGGTCATCTATCGCATGGTGTTGGCTTAGCCTGTACGGTGTGCAGTTCTATTAGCCCGCGCGGTGGGTGTGAGGTCCACCCCGTACGGTGTTTGCAATATGTGGGCCCGCCTGGCGGATGTGTGGTCCCGTATGGTAACCCACCGTACGGTGTTGTAGCTGACGGTCACTCACCGT
>MU225318.1:425750-438023 GCA_018584345.1 Thuja plicata
TGCTGGTACCCCCTTTCATGGTCTTGAACTCCTTCATCATTCTCTCCATGTCCTTTTGGAGTGCCATGACTTTTTTCTTTGACTCGCTATCACTGCTACTGTCATCATCCGCAGTGTCATCTTCGTCAAAAGAAGACTTGCTTCTTTTCTTCTTGGAGGTTTTCTGTTCGCTCTCCAAGTCCATCGCCCGATTATAGGCGTCTTCGTATGAAGTGGGGGCCACTATCTTCATTTTCCTCTGTAGGTTTGCTTTCAGGCCCTCCATGAACCATCTTTTCTTCAAGCCATCCGCTGGCTGGCTCTCCATTTTCCTGACTAACTCCTTCAGTCAGCGGCTATAGGCCCGCACAGTCTCCTTCTTGCCTTGTTTGGTACCATATATCTCAGAAACAATTTTGTTGTCATCCGTCAGGAGTCGAAACTCCTTTTGGAATTCTTTCTTGAGTCCGTCCCAAGTGGTCACCATTGTTTTGTCCACATCGGAGTACCAACTGATGGCTACCCCTCGGAGGGTTGTCAGAAACTGTCTCATCCATTCATCCTGGTCAGCGACTCCATTCGTGGACCAGATTGTCTGACACGTACGACAATGTCGTACGGGATCTTCCTTTCCATCTCTGTGGAATTTTGGCAACTTCTCCTTGTTGGTCACCATGTTTACTTTTTTAGACGTCGACTGTGTTTGCAGCATCGGTTGTGTTACAGGTTGGGATGGTACTGTCGGTGTCGGTACCCCAGAATTGTTTGGTACTGTACCACTTGATGTCTCTGAACTGCTGGAATTGTCCAGGCCCGGTGGGCTACTGTGATACCCGTGCCCCTTATTCACTTCAATACTCGCGGCGGCAACAGTATCCTGAGCCTCCCTCCATGCGGCTTCCTCTTTTTCCTTCCTTCAGACTTCTCTTGCTTCCGTCCGTGGGGTTAAGGTTAAGGACCCGAACAAGCTCTGTGTTTCCACTAGACAGTCCTTGTCACTTCTCCCAGCCTCCCGGTCAGATACCTCTAGACCCTTGCCTTCACTTACTCCCTTTGGTAGTCCTTTAGCGCATCTTTTGTATCTCTCCCTTTGCTTAGCTTGCTGTTGTGCGAGTGTCACTTTTCTATCAGCTTGTTCCTCCTCAAGTTCCTTCTTTCTATTTTTGTTCAATTGATTGGGCATGAATTCTTTGCTCACTTCGGGCAATAATCAACACATCAATTTTTATTTTTCCTTCCCGAGTACGTCTAGGCAATGGCGCCAAATGTTTATCGTCACGGGTAACTTAATAATGCATAGACATAGTACAGGAAATATATTACACACATAATATATCATAGAATAATAAATACTTTCATTAATCATTCCCAAAGGTTACAGTAATAATGTCTTCCAATGAGCAAGTACAATATTCATATACAATCCAAAAAGGTGCAACCAAACGTCATCACCCCTCTCAACTGTCGGCAACTAACTAACCTCCGTCGGCAACTAACATCTGACGGTAACACAACTTTACCTCCGTCGGCAACTAACATCCGACGGTAACACAACTTTATGGCTAACAATAGTATCTAGCCTAACAAAAAATACTAATAAGTCAACATTTTAGGGGAGCATGCCACTTCCAACATTTGAGCATCTTAGTCTCTACCATATAACAAAATAGTATGTTTCAAACTAAATTTTAAGTATTATAAGTATTGTTCTTGCCACATTTTCATATTATAAGTGTTTCTATTTTTTGTTTGTTATCTAGTAATAGTTTCTATTTAGAAAAAATGTGTTCACTTTAGATCCCCCTTTTTTCCCAATTTCCATTCACATATCCACAAAGTTTGTCTTCTAAAAGAAAGTCTTACACTCTATCAAACATTTTTATATTAATGGTGGTGGTAGTTATGTTTGTGTTAATTCAAAAAATAATGGAAATCATTTTTTTTTTTAATCTTTACATTGAATAGTATTCTATTTTTAGTTTACTATTGGGAATTTTTGGCTATTTGATCTTGTTGTAGGTAACCTTTCATCTAAATTTCATGCTATCTTTGTATAAGCTATCAATCAAGTATATTTCTTAATCTTAGATTCTCTTTGCCAAATTTTAGTTTTTGGTTGAGGGGTTGCATTGATATCATGAAAAGGTGTGTCTTTTTCTTGCTTATTTTTATAGATGCTACGATTAATATGATGTAGACCTCCCCTTGAAAATGTTTGATTTAGAGAGAAAGGTAGAACTATGTCTATATCTTCTCTGTCTAACTCATGAGATAGTTTTTATGTGTCTTGGATCTATATTAATCACATTTATAGGCATTCTATATCCATGCATAATAATTCTCGTAGTAGTTCTTATTATATTATCATATAAATTTTTGAGGTATATTGATATTAGGTTTTTAACCAATCCAATATATATTATCTGCTTGATGCACAAATAATCTTTATATTGAGACAGCCTGACATATATGAGGTATTATAGTTTTTACATATCCACTTGACCTATTGTGTTTTTTGATTGAGAAAAAACTTACCCATTCCCTTTTTTATCTATAGTCTTCCTTTAGCATCCCTTTTATCACTTTCCTTCCAAACTGATTCAAGGCCTAGTCATGTTACGGGAATATTTTTTTTCTTTATCAATATACATCTTCGAATTTGAACCAATTTGTTTTTGTGTCACTATGCCAAGGAATAATTTAACCTTGATCTTTGAAATATGAATAGATTTAAATGTTTCATGACAACACCAATGTGTTTTTGTAATTCGATGGGCTATCAACTTCTCTAGGCTAACAACTACATTGATTTTGAGATGTTATGGTTTTCAAGATATATTCAATACCCTCTAATTAGGAGATTGCTATTTTATCCCCATAACCAGTAGCAAGATATTAGTGCATAAAATTTTGCGTCTCAAAACCCTAAAGTAAAATCTCTCCCCTATTTCTAGATGTTTCAAACATAGAAAATAATTATTGACCTTGACACAAAACTGTGCCAATGCATATTATACTATATCTATATACTAGTTTGAACTTTCAAGTCTTGCATATTATTAATATCAATAACCTGTCATTCAAATTATCTAAAAAAGTCATTAATTATAGCCCCTAATGACATTATAAACATTTAGACATGACAATTTTAATAAATTATACAAAAATAGATAAAATTAATTATTTAAATTAAATTTACTCTATATGTGTTGGGATGATAGGATATTTAGTTTAAGGTAAACAATTTTCTATATCTTGTTGGTAATAAAAGTTACTAAATTTATACACAATATGTAATTATTCTGGTTATTAATGATACCTTAAAAAGGATTAGATGACATAATAACCCAGCCAAAATCACCCTCAACAAAATATTCCAGTCAAAATGACCCAACAATGAAACATCTGAGGGTAATAATAACCAAAAGTAAAAACAACCTTACATTAAATTATCCCATATCCAAATGCATGTTAAAACCATTTATAACTTAACACTTATCTGCATGCAAAGACAAGGCACAAATAATTAATTGTGTGTCAAATTTTTGATCCACCTCGTAATTTAATGTAGGCTTAAACATGTTAACCAAGTTATTTTATCGTGGGTTATTTTGGATGGGTTATTGTGTTTGGATACCTTACAAGAATATTTGTAATTATCATATTTTCTAAATGTGAATGCAAGCTAGGTTCTACACATACATATGAATGGATAATATAGATTGCATATTATAAAAGATTATTGAGAACTAAATGAATAATCTTAATTATTTCATTTATTATCCTAAAAAGGTGTCTTATAAAGGTTTTGAAAGCATTGTAAAGTCTTCTAGCTAGAAAAGTAGTAGCATTATATTTAGGGATGAGCACAATGTATACACTTAATCAAGGTTTAGTTTGCATATCACATTCACCATTTAAAGGCTATAATATTTTCATTGTGAACTAGGGATGAACCTAGATTGTTACGAGATGATTACCTAGAGTAGATTACTTATTTTATTTTGCTTCTTCTAGTTTCTCATAAAATATTTAATATCTCTTTGTACAATACAAATTTGGACATTAATACCTAATTTACACATTGAAACCAATGGCTAATGTGTGAAATTGTCTAAAACCCCAAAAGTCCAAATTGCAGGGGAATAATAAGGAAAGACTAGTTACCTCTTATATAGAATCTTTGCAGTTTGGAAAAAGTAGTCACCACTAGATGCATCTTTTCCTACTATAAAGGCACAATAAAACATTATTTTCTATGCTACAATTTCTAAAAGAATTAATGAAATATTATTAGCGAGATGCTAGAGCATCGAGGAGCATGTAAAATAAATCAAGAAAGAAATTTAGGGTAATATGCATTAAGAATTTGTTGAGGAGTTTCAGAATGGTAGAATGGTAGGTGAGAATAGGTGTAATGGGGTTCATTAGGCTTTATGGTCAATTTGGGGCATGGTAAGGTATTAGAGTTATTAAATTACAAGTGATGTCATTCCAATGTGTCATGAAAGATTAGGAATTTTCTTACATGAGGCGAGGGTCAACTTATTAAGGCTAAGGAATTGGAAAAATAGGAATTGGAAAAAATGGTGGTAAAGTGTCAGTAAATATGAATATATAGAGACCTTTTAGATGTCAGATTCTTAGGGTAACTGAGAAATATGGGAAGAGGTGTAAGACTTATAAGTTTCCTAAAAATTTTAGGCTCTAAGGAATGAAAATAATTATTTGGTTAAAATTTTTGATAGAAATAAAGACCAAGCAATTGGGGCACATAAATATATGTGAAAGAGGAAAATGGAGATACATAGTTAGAGTTAACTATATAAGAAAAAATAAAACAATGGAATAAAGTGTAAAGTTGATCAATGCTTATTAAAGTTTGAACCTTGTGGTATTTAAAAATTTGATATTTAGGAGAGGGGAAAATGAGATTTTAGGAAACTAACAGGAATTGGGAACAAAGGTTGAAGTGAAAGGGATTTTGGGGTTTGGGACTAGTAGGGTACTTAGAACCTTGAGGCCTTATGGATGAAATGCAAGGAAGATTTAGGTTGAATATTTGGGGGAACGTGAAATCTCAACACTAAGTGAAAGGGTGCGTAGAACACCTGAAATTCTGAAAACCCAATAAGGAGGTTTTTGGAATCATTGGACTCATTGGACATTGAAAAAATCATATACAAGCTCAAATTTTCTCACATACCTCAAAATTTAAAGTGAATAATTTTAACATTAAGTTATAGTACATGGGCTATACGAACTTCAAACTCAAGATATTTAGTGGTTTTCACTTTATGGGGATTCAAGAAATCCAAAGAACTAGGGAACCATGGATATGTTTCATTGTCCCTAAATTCTTTGTAAACTTTAGATGCCTAATTTCACCTAGGGAAATGCCACATTGCTGGACATGAACCACAAAAGCATCCTAACCAATTTCATTAATGAATTTTAGATAAAATTATTTGAATGAACACACTTAGAGAACACTTTAACATAGGGACCCAACTAAATTTTAGATAAAATATTTTGAATAAACACACTTAGAGAACACTTTAACATAGGGACCCAACTAAAGATCTTTATACTCATTATTAATAATAGATGAATAGTTGGGTCCAATAAAATCTTTCGAATGAACACACTTAGAAAACACTTTAACATAGGGACCCAACTAAAGATCCTTATACTCGTTGTTTTTTATTAGAAAAAGAAACCAAGACAAGGGGGCTGACCCAAAAGGACATAGCAAGCACGAGAAGTGCATACAACCAGTAGACAACCAGAACAACCTAGGGGTCAAAAAACCCTCACCCAATACCCCTTTTCAGCATAAAAAACTAGAAAAAAAGACTAACAAACCCCATCATGGAGCTAGTAACCAGCCTGTACTCCCTAACAGACCCCAACATCACCTTGGAGCAGGTAACTAGTCTGTGCAAGTAATAGTCTAAGTACTTAACATTAAAGCATAAAAGATAAGTAGCTGGGCAGTAATTACAACTAAACCAGTAAAAAGAGTAAATCCTAACAGACCCCAGCTTCACCTTGAAGCTGGTAACCAGTCCGTGAAAGTAAAAACCATAAAAGCAGAGATTACTTTTAGTATGCATGGAGTTGAGTCTAACCCCATCGTATGAGTTCATTAGAATCACAGTAGAGCCCTTAATGGCTAGCCAAAAAAAAATGGAGACAAAGCAAAGCATGGAAAAAGAGGAGGTTATTTGGGGTTTTTACCCCCATTTTCTAATAGCTTAAGCCAATCCTCTACAAGGAATTAGAAAACCTCTCATTCTTGTGTGCTTCCTCTTGAGAAGACCCCTTTGCCATTTGCAGGAGCTGGAGAGTGGTAGCTGCTAAGTGCATAACTTTCACTGCGAACCCAGCAACTTTGTTGAAGCTATCATTCAAGTTTTTAATTTCCTCCTTGACCATAGTCAGATCCTCTTTGGACACCGAGTCCAGGGAGGATGCATGAAGAGTTTTAACCTCCTTCTAGATATGGGCAATTTCATTCTCCATGGATTGACTTAGTCGTCCTATCCTTAACCTCTGGGGATCCACTTTTGGAATTCACCTCTCCCTTGGGCTCCTCCGCCTCCACCTGAGGGTTCGTAGAAAGCAGGGAAGTGCTCTGCGAGTCCACGATCTTATTTTCAAGAATCTTTCCCTTGGAAAGGTCCATGATAGGCATAGTGTAGCTAGCCAAGACATGGGTAGAGTCGAGGCTTTTTTTGTCCCCATCCAGATCTTGTGGGACTTTACCTTTTTCTTTTTCCTTGATTTTGTTTTTTTTCCCTTTTTTATTGTTCCCACTGGTGCTACTTTTTTTAGCCTCCTTCTCTGAATCTTCTATTTCATCCTCCTCTTCAATGTACCATTTCCTAACAGCTTTATGCTTGAAACGAGTTTTGGCAATTTTGAAGGACCTCCATCTTTTCTCAGTATCTTCCTCGTCCTCCTCCGACTCAATGGTGTTTTGGGTGTCGCCCGTGGACCCAACATTAATTTTTTTATTTGGGGTTTTGGATGAAGACGAGGGGTTAGGGATGCCCGTTGCTTCCATAGTGCCCTTAGGCATGCTATAACCCTATAGAGACACAGTTCTGGGGGGACAAAGGGCGAGGTGGAAATTATAGAGGCGGAGGATAAGACCTTGGTGGAGGATACAATAATTTTGCTTGGCTTTTAAATTTTTTCTAACATCTAAAACCGAAGTTTCAAGAGAGTGCAGGAGAAAGAATGGGAAGGATATATTATCATTGTACCTGAAGTGACTGAGTAGGGAAAAATGGTAGTTGTAGCAAGTGCCGAAGCGGCCTTCTAGGGTGATGTACTTCATGAGAATGAGGCAGACATCATTCCAGCTTAAACAACATATTTTATATACTTCAGTCTATTCGGGTCATTGTTGATATTTTAAAGTGTTGATATATTATAAATTAAATAAGGCAGGAACTTAAAACCTCTCATATAATAACTTTTTCAGATTGCTTATTTTGATTTTAGCTTAAACAACATATTTTATATACTTCAGTCTATTCGGGTCATTGTCAATATTTTAAAGTGTTGATATATTATAAATAAAATAAGGAAGAAACTCGTTGTTAATAACTTTTTCAGATTGCTTATTTTGATTTTAGCTTAAACAACATATTTTATATACTTCAGTCTATTCGGGTCATTGTCGATATTTTAAAGTGTTGATATATTATAAATTAAATAAGGCAGAAACTTAAAACCTCTCATATAATTTTGAGTTTCTTTATTACCTTCAATTATTTGCATAGATGTCTGTTGGCTTTATAATATACAAAAGAATGATCAATTTTTCAGTTTTCTTGTTATCTACTCTGCATTATATTTGAACATCATTTATAATTTACTCATGCAAAAGTTAGCAAATAGTCTACCAAAATTAATCTACATGATGGAACAGCCTTCACTACCAAAACAAAAGAAAGAAAAGGAGGATGATAGAAGTAATTCTAAAATTTCTATTTATTTAATCTGATTATTGCAGATTTGAAGCTCGGCTAGTAAAGATGATGGTGAATGACCTAATCAAGACATTCGACAAATTGCAGTTTGAAGTTGCCAAGCATCCAGTGGGAGTCAATAGCATAAAAAATGCTCTTATTCAGAAATTAAACCTCAATTCAGTGAAAGAGGTGATTAAAGTTGGAATATGGGGTATTGGTGGTAGTGGCAAGACCACAGTTGCGAAGGCTGTGTACAATCATGTTTATACTGATTTTGAAGCTGCTTCCTTTTTATTTAATGTGCACACCACCGCTGCAAACCCCAGAGGCCTTACAAATTTGCAGCAAAAGGTACTCAAAGATTTATCAAAATATGGTGGAGAAGTGGACAGTGTCGATGAGGGCATATCTTTGTTAAGATATTATTTGAGAGGAAAAACTGTGCTGCTCATTTTGGATGATGTAGATGCTATTGTACAATTGAATGCTTTGGTTGGGGATTGGCTAGACTTTGGCAGCAGAGTTATTATAACTTCTAAAGACAAACATATTTTGAATGTTGCTAAGATCTCATCAGAATGTATCCACAAGATGAGTGGATTAGGGATAAATGAAAGTCTCCAGTTGTTTAATTGGCATGCATCTCCAAGTCCTGAGTACGAAGAACTATCCAAAAGAATAGCGAAAGCTTGTAAAGGACATCCCCTTTCATTGGAAGTGATTGGATCATTCTTATCTGATAAACACAAAGAGAAGAATTGCTGGACAGAATCCCTTCACAACATTCCCTTCAACCCAGAAATTCATGAAAGACTCTACAGCAGTTACAGTGCTCTTAGCGATGAGGAAAAATAAATATTCCTAGACATCGCTTGTTATTTTATTGGAGAAGGAAAAACATCGCCCATTGTTTTCTGGAAATCGTTGTACCAGATGGTAGACACTGCAGTATCGAATCTTTCAATGAAATTACTAATAAAGATTGACGACGAGGGTTTATTTGATATGCATGACTTCTATCGAGATATGGGCCGAAGTATTGCTAAAAAGGAAAAGAAAGGTACTCGAGTATGGGAGGCTGCCCATTTAAGTACTATTTCCAACATCAATTTTTCTCACCTCCGAGTCAGTGGGGGTAATCTACAAAGTCTCGAAATGCTGTACAGATCTTCTCTTTGGTATCTTCACTTGGAGAATGTGCACGTTGAAGGCATGACAAGAGAAACGCTAGCCATGCTTCCTCCCAGTTTGAGATGGTTAAGGTTGGAAAAATGTCACTTTGCATTTGGGATTAATAGTCACAGTAAGAAGCCACGTTACTCCAGTTCCGTGAATAACATAGGGTCAATCATGGAAACGTCTCACTTTTCTTTTGGGATGGATAGAGAAAGAAGGAAGCCACGCTACTCTAGATTTGTAAATAACATGCAATTGAAGACTCTGCAAATACATGGCTGCGATGGCATCGACAGCGTTTCAATCTCCTCCTTATTTTCAGTTGCTAACATACAACTCCAGCTGTTGGATTTGGAATGCTGTTCGGGTCTAAATAACCTGCCTGACACAATTGGCAACCTGTCACAGTTGCAGCACTTGGACTTGAGAGGCTATCTTAGGTTAAAAAATCTCCCAGATGCCATTGGCAACCTATCACAGTTGAAGTATATGGACTTAGGATTGTGTTATCATTTAACTAACCTCCCTGATAGCATTGGCAATCTGTTCCAGCTGCAGCACTTGAACTTGGAATGGTGTGATGGATTAAAAAATCTCCCAAGTATCATTGGCAACTTGGCACGGTTGCAAAACTTGAAGTTAGAAAGGTGTGAAAGCTTAAAAAACCTCCCTGATAGCATTGGGGACCTCTCCCAACTGCAGCACCTGAACATGGAAGGCTGTATGAGCTTAAATAATCTCCCTGACAGCATTGGCAACCTGTCCCAGCTGCGACACATAAACTTGGAAGGCTGTAAGAACTTAAATAATCTACCCAATACTATTGGTAACCTCGCCCAGCTGCAGTACTTGAACTTGGAAGGCTGTATAAGCTTAAATTATCTTCCACATAGCATTAGCAAGCTGTCCCAGCTGCAGCACTTGAACTTGGAAGGCTGTATGAACTTGACTAACCTTTCTAATATCATTGGAAATCTGTCCCAGCTGCAGTACTTCAATTTAAGAGGGTGTACACTTAAATAGGCTTCCTAATAATATTGGAAAGCTGTCAAAATTACAGTATTTGAACATAAATAGACGTGAAGCTTAAATGACATTCCTTGTACCACTGGCAATCTGTCACACCTGCAGTACTGTAATTAAAATAGATGTGTGAGCTTAAATAAGAGTTTCTTAATACCACTCTGCCGCTTGTCACAATTTACTTAGCTGCAATACTTTGATTGTGACTTGCTTTCTTAGCTGTGGCAGTGAAACATTGTAATGAAGCTTTTGGTGTTGCCACCATAGAAATTGAAACATTCTAATGGAGTTAGTGTTGTAAATTTGAGTTGGCAAAATATTCTTGAAAGAGAGGTCACAAGTTCAACTTTCTTAAAGGGTAAGGTATGTAATTAGATGTCTTAAAATTGAGCAAGCCATTTGTAAACAGAAAAAGAGATTGTCTCATATCATGAAATATAAAAAAATATATTTGAATTTCCATTTTGAATCCCCACATAATTCTGCATGAGCATAAGAAACCTCCCTGATAGCTTTGGGGACCTATCCCAGCTGCAACACTTGAACATAGAAGATAGAAGGTTGTATGAGCTTAAATAATATCCCTGATAGCATTGACAACTTGTCCCAGCTATGAGCTACACTTGAATCTGGAAGGCTGGAAGGCTGCATGAGCTTAAATGTAGAAGCAAACAAATAAAAGGCTTATTGTAATAAGTTGCCATATAACAAAATGGAGTTTGTCTACATTTTAGAAAATTATATATTGAAGGATAAATGGGTCTTAATTTTCAAAATCGGATAATTCCATCCCACAAAATTGCTATCATGAAAAACCTGCAACTCTAATGCAAGTCTTCATCTAAGAAATAAATAGAATAAAAAATAAAAAATATAACTCTTCTAATATCCATAGACTACTAAGACAACCACTTTATAGAGGCTGCACAAAATTAAGGTAGTACACTGTGCTATGAAAAATCTTCTCCTCAATGGATGGACAAATTCTGATATGCTTACACCAATAACAACCAATTTTTAAGAGGAACAATGAATTAGCTAGTTCATCCCACTACCACAACACACAAAACAATAATGTGTAAACTAATAAATCTATAATAGCTCACAGATGTACAGAGCTTCAAATTATAATGATGTAGCTTTAAAATAGGGTATGGACACTTATCACAGCATAATGAAGGTATATTTTTGTCAAATATTATGGTTAGAAATGTTCTAGCAGATATGTATGCAAAATGTGGAAGCACAAACAAGATCAGTGAACTGTTCGACAAAATCCCTCAGAGATGTTGCCTCATGGAATGTAATGATCACAAGATTTAGGTCATCCATTGTCGAAGCTTGTTCTGTAGGGGTGTGTGGCTGTTCAAGTAGGGTGCGAGTAGCATTGTTGTGTGATTCCAAAACTGTATTAATCTCATCCATTCATTATAGAGCTATTGGTGGAATTCAGGAACAATACAGGGGACCCTCACTCTTCCCTTCGTGCTCGAGAAATTTTATTAAAGAATAGCATGAGATCACTAGCGAAGAAATCACTATTGAGTAGGGCTACTTCATCGTCAACAATATGGCACCCCCGCTTCTACCGACAACGGTGCATTTTATGGCAATCCACAACCACACCACACTTTTTTCTGGCGTGAGACAAATTGGATGGAAAGTTTTTTCACTTATAAAAGTCTATGGGCAAATTATTATTACAAATCAATTGTGTGTCATATAATTTTATTATCTTTATGTAATGAAAAAGGTGGAAATCATTTTAATAGGAAGAAGAGTTTCTACTCATAACAATTTATATTATCAAATTAATTTATTTCAATTTCTATTATAAAAAAAATACCATTGCAACTAGTGAAAAGTTAGACAATTTAAAATAAACCTTTGAGCCACTTTAAATCTAATGTACATTGCTAGAGCAATATACTAGCAAACATCATATCACTTACAAAAATACAATTTTCAACATTCACACAATTCAAAAAAATAAAGAAAATACATTAAAGATGGTGTAATATTATACTAATAACTCTAAAGATAAAAATTTATAATTAGTCAAAAATCTAAAATATTTCATCAAATCATATATATATATATATATATATAT
>MU225318.1:443807-471647 GCA_018584345.1 Thuja plicata
TTCTATAATTGGAGCATTAGATCTGTGATTAATCTTAAGTGTTGAATTGGTATATGATGGACGTACCAGATTTAGAGTTAAATGTTATATAAAGGATTGGGTCCTCTCTCTCCCTGCCAAGAGTTGTATTCTTCTCCATCAAGAAATGCATAAAGAAATAGGGTTAGAGAGAGAAACCGAATTCTGAGAAGGAGAGTAACCGTCAGGAGTCAGAAGAAAGAAGAGGAAGCCATTACTGTGGGTATTCTCATCTGATCCGTGAGTAAGCAAAGGAATTGCATCGGTAATCAGAATAGATGGCAGCCATTACATCTTCCACTATTTTTTACACCCCAAACATAAAAAACAAGTGGAAAAGTTAAGGCATCTCCAAGAGTAGATTAAGGAATTAGATAAACAACTGGCTTTTAAGACAGAAAGACAACGGGGTCCCCCAATAGTAACAAATTATTCCAAATCCTTTCAATAGCCTCTCGTATCCTGGAAATCATGTAGTTAAACCGTTTTCCACGTTTCCAAGCGAGGTGATAATATTGCATTTGAAATCTTTTGGCAGCATTGTGAATTTGAGGAGACAAAACTAATGGTGAGTGGTGAATACTATATAGAATTCACCACTGTCTTTCCACATTTCCATTGTTCACTGAATAAAGTAAAATATGATGGGCTGTGTTGAAGTTGTGATTTACAGATGGCATGTGGCTTAGGTTAATTACTGATTATCAAATTATAACATCAATCATATCTGAAATGAAAGGAAAAGGAATGTTTTTTACAACGTATGCATTTTAAATTTCAAATGCATGTGAAGAGGGTCAGCATGACATTTGGTAGTATTTATTTTAACTTCAAAATCTTAGAGAAAATCGGGTGATCAAGATTCTTCCCTTTATCATATCACTGAGAGGTCATGTTATGTCTTTTCACCCATTATATATATTATTTATAAATAATTGTAATGACACTTATTCATTAAAAAAATCTACTCTATTGAAAGTGGGTGTATACTGTATAAGGCTAATTTTTTAATTTTCATAATTATTCATAATCATTCTTTCACTAAAACTATATAACATGTTTGTCAGGCTTTCTCTAGCATGGTCATGGATAGTTCCAAAGAGGTTTCCTCGCAGGAAGGAGAGAGTTGTAATGGGTATAGGAAAAAGAAGGTGGGTATTGTGGGAGCAGGATTGAGTGGGATTCTAGCAACTAAATATTTACTGTATAGGCCTGAAACCAAAGAAGGAATAGGAGGAGTGTGGAGAGAAACATTTGCATCAACAAAACTGTAGACCCCTCGTCCTGCCTACCAATTCACCGATTTTCTATGGCCTAGCCATGTGACCACCCTCTTACCCAATCACTCCCAGGTTATGGATTACTTCAACAGTTATGCAAATCATTTTGACTGCTAGATTGCATTCAGTTCAATACCAAAGTGGTGGAGATTCGATACAGTGGGAAACAAAGGGTTGAATCTGCTGGATTGTGGGGTAAGAATGGAGGCCCTTATGATGATGCTGAGGTCTGGGAAGTTGGTGTGGACAAAGGCAACAGAGAATTCATCGAGGTAGTCTTTTGTAACTATAAAACACATCTACTCTCATGTCTTTTTCTTTTTAGCATCTAGTTCCCACCATCGTTTATATTTGTCTTCCTATTTGTCCTTGTGTATGACTGTTTTTAAGCTTAAAAATATTCTTTAAGCCTCAACCATTTTTTTCTACAGAAGTCTTATTAATCAAGGGTTTTCGATGTAAGCGCCTTAGAACTTATGTTTTTGGAAACCTAAATATTTTAGGTTTTAAGTAAGATCAGGAATTGAGGTGAAATATAGTGTAGCTGTCTGCAGCTGTAATATATTGAAGAGGTGAGGTTTAAATGGACTTATAAGAAACATTACTAATTCAGGCCACCCAGGCAGATTTTTTCTATTGATTAAATGATTTACTCAATGGAACCAAATTTAGTTCCCCCTAATATGTTACTTGTCTACGTTTAGGGTTATAGAATGTTTTGTAGTTTCATGAGGACAAAGCAGGCACAGATTTCCAGCTGTGGGGTTAATTATGTCTGCTATTATGCTGAGATGACTTGTGTTCCACATATTTCTCTATTTCCAAATGTTTCTGATTACTTGTGTGGATTTAGGGCTTCTAGTTACTCTTCTGTTGGATTTACCGATAGCTATCCTGCATGAAGAGGGGATGTGGATGGAGATGTGTGGACAGATGTGGGGAGAATGTGAAACAATCAAGGATAGGAGAAATGGGCAGCTAGCCTGTTATTTGACGGTCACGTATATGATTTTTTAATGCCTTTCATTTTATGTTTTAAAAGAAAATATCGATTGTCATTTTTTTTATAAATGATTTATATTAAATTCTTTTAAATTTAAATATTTTATTAATTTAATTATTGGTACCATATTTCAAAATATCGGCAACTTATTGCCGTCAGTCCCTATTAGCACACTGTGGCAGATATTTTGACCATAACCGTGAATAAATTTACGGTGTTTTATCGCAGCCTCCAACTTATGGCGATAAGTTTACTTATCAGCGATGCCATATTTTAATCTATGATTGGTACATATTAAAATATAATATTTCTTTTTTTTAATAAAGTAGTGCAAATAACTTAGTTACTATTTTAAGATATATTATTTAAACAAGTTTCTTAAATTCATAGATTCTATTAAAAAAAGATTACAAATTAATATAAACAATATAAAAATTTACATAACAATATACTCTGTCAATTCATGTGATCCTATGAATTTGTAAGCTGTCATATACGGTGTAAAAGTGAAAAAATGGTGACAGTATGACAAAATGAGGGAAATAGAATATAGAGGTAGAAAAGTATTTTGGATGGAAGCCGTGTATGTTTTCTTCTGGCTTTTCTATAAAAATAGAAAAAAATTAAAAATGTTAGGTATGAGCCATATTCATTTTCCAAACAATATATAAGTGTGTAAAGTAGAATTATTTTTATTTAATTAAATAGATATTTTATATACTTAATTATCTTATTATATTTTTTATTAATTAAATAGATACTAATTATTTATCATATAAATACATATTTTTATTTATTTATTTAATTTATTATTATTTTTTCTCACCCATTTTTACTATTAATTAAATAGATATTTTTATTTATTTTAATAATTCAATATTTTTCTTCTTTCATATCTTCCAATAACATGTCTAAATTCAATGCATTTTTATTGTCAAAAGTTAACAACTCTTACCTACCACTTAATCTTATCTCTTCATTCAAATCAACCAGAAGATTTTCATAAAAGAATGTTTATCTTCCTCATTTAAACCTACGGTGATTTGATGGAGCTCAAGTGAATTTGGAAAACTCTTGATATCATATCATTATCACTATCTTTGCATCTTACATCAATCAACCACCTCCATTCCTTTAATGTCATCTTGAGCATATGCTTCAAATTAGAGAAAATATCATATCATAATAATATCTTGAAGGATAGGAGAACAATGAAATAAAATATTTTGTGAATGTATTAGTATAGCTTTAGTTTATTTTATAAATTGCATTCATGAAGAAGTGCTCTATTAATTTGTTGTTGAATTTAATTTGTAGATTTTAGACTTGTGATTAGGTTAATTAGGGTTTACAAATAAGACATTCAAAATTCATTATCATCACATATTTATATATTTTTTTAAAAATGAAACATCCATAATAATTGCATTTGTCTTAGCACTTTGTTAGGAAGCAAAATGCTAGCTCCAAGTTGGATACTACTTTGTATAGTAGTCTAATTGGGAACCTTATATACCTCATTATGACTAGATCTGATACTATGTATGATATAAGTCTCATCTTTCAGTTTTGTATAGGATCCACATGATTTTCATTGGCATGTTACCAAGACACTATTAAGGTATGTGAGAGGTTAAAAAAACTATGGTATTTATTATTATTCCATTGAAAAATGAGAATTAGTTCATTAAATAGAATTAGTTTCAATGGTATGAGCATAGAAACAACATGAAATAAAGTGCATCACGAGACAATGTGGTAATATATCTATCAAAAACTAGATTATATAAACCATAAGGCACCATAATAAGGAATTCACATGCTAGGTCTATTCGGAAGGTACAACCTCACAAGGGTCCAACACGACCATAAAGTAAAAGCACATAAACCAATTCACACCCATCGTGGTGTCAAGAAGGAAGGAAAATGGGCAAGGCCCTACAATAAATCCCGTGCTCATTCTCAATCTATATATCCTCTTTGTCTAGAACCTTCTATCTTTGCACTTCTGCTTCATCTTCTATTATATCTATCAGCTTACTCTTCTCTACACTTACTCTCTCATATTTCATATCTTTACAAAAAATTTTGCCACTGACTTGTTTCTTTCGTACAACTGACTTACTTCTATTACAATCCTTCATCTGATAAGAAACCAAGGTCTTCTATTGCTTCAATTTACTCTTCTTATAGTCTGATACCACTTGTTCTCAGGTCTTTCTTCAAGGTCCTTCTTTTGATCCATACCAGCCTCTATATTCTGGTTCTCTAAACTCTAACTCTTTACCATGCTCAGATTTCTTACAATTCTTCCCTATGCCTCCTTCAAGGGAACCAAATTAAACATATGTACATCCTTCTCTATTGTGACCAAATTTATTTTGCAATCATGAATAGCTCCCCTATCATATTTCCAATATCTAGCCAATAGAACATGACAAGTACTCATAGATACCACATCACACAATACCTCATCTTTATATGGTCCAATGCTAAAGTTGACCAAACACTTCTCTTTCACCTCCACCTGATGATCATCTAAAAACTAACTTATCCCATAAGGACAAGGATGTTTAAGCCTCTTTAAGCTAAGCATCTGCACCATCTTTTCTGATACCAAATTATCAGTACTACCACTATCCATAACAACTTTACAAAATTTACCTCCTGATTTATAAATAGTCCTAAAAAAATTCATCATTTATAAAGGTTCAAGTTATTTCTCACTCAACATGGTTCTTATAAATATAAGAGACTCTCCTATCTCAAGTTCTCTCATATCTTCTGAACAAGTTCATCACTAGTTTCTCAAAATGTGCCACAAGACTCTGTCTACTCAATTTCTTACTAGATCCTTCAAATAATTGGAAAGATCTATGCCCCATGCCACCACATTTGAAAAAAAAGTACCTTTGAACTCCTTGGTACCATTCCCTCTTGTAGGTATCCTCTGATCACATTCTACTTTAATAGTTGTCTTCTCTTTGCCATTTTTACTTTCTTGCTTCTCCTTTCCACTAGGGTTACCTTGTCTTCTCTTAAACTTATCTTCTACCCTTAATGCATACTAACAAGCATCCTCAACTATAGAAAGCCTCAACATAGTCAATTCATACTGAATATTAAATCTCATGTCGTTAATATACCTAGCCACCTTCTCCTTAGTTACATATCGATGTCTAGATCTGATAGTCATCTTCAGCGAAAAATTTAGTGGCGATTATTCGCCATTTGGAAAATGTTGCATGTCGGTGACCCTAGAATTGGAAAGTATTTTTCACATATTGGATTGACCCTATCACCCAAAATTTATTAATATTGGGTCCAAAGCCCGGGCCCATCGCCCATCGGTTTATTTAATTTTTCCATTTCTTACACATTATCGCCAATGGAATATAAATTTTGGTCCCCATAAATTTACAACATTCTCCTATAATTTCTAAGTGACCTTGAATTGATGACCTATATTCATTTGGCATTTTATGGATGCCTGTCTCTAACCGACGTAATTTAGCCAACTTTATTAATCATGGGAAGGTATTGGACGACCCATAATCACCTCGGAAATAACAAAAGACGTGTTATAATTACGCGGGCTTGCCAAAATATTTGTATACCTAATACCTTCGGCCAAATATTTCAAATAAGGATTAGTATCAAAACATTTTTATATCTCTATGATATCTCTATATTTGATCATAGTGAAGTTTCAGAAGTTTCAGACTATTGAGTGGAACTGTATACTCAATACTGCATTGGTGAGTCACGACTGGATTGCTGCATTTTAATTTGAGGCAAAGGTAAGTGATATTTATTCTATGAATGATTTGAGTTCATTCACATTATTTTAAAATAGGTTTGCAGAAATGGGGTTTCTTTTCCCTTTCGGCCCGAAATACACCACACACCGTTGGTCTGTGCTCATCCAATGGTCTCTAGCACTGTCGCATTATCGTGGGTCCCATTAACTTTTGGCTTGTCATTTGATGTGACTAGGACATGTGTGAGTGTCACTTAATCATTTTAAAATACAAATTTAGCTTATTAGTTATTACATTTAATAAATGTTATTAAATGTTTAGTTTTACAGTGTGTTAGTCCAAATCTTGATCTTTGTCCTTAGTGTTACTTTTTTAGAGTCGCCTTGTTATTTTGTATATCTCAAGCTGCCTAAGCACTCATGTTTAAAATCCCAGTGGAAGGACCTCCCCTATGTTCAATCGTTGCTTGTTAAAAAGAGAAAAGTTTTTTGCTAACGTATCTTTTGAACAGGTTTGAACAGGTTTGAACACCTATGAACAACCTTGAACTCAGTTCAAGGGTGTTCAAGCTCATTCATATTTTTATGAAGCGGAAGCAGGTGATTAGCATTTTCACTAAAGGAGGTGTTTCATGATCACAAGTTATAGAACTTTGGTCGATCAAGGGTGGAAGGTTATCGGTTAAATAATTTGGCACTTTGTACCAAAGTGTTGGTGGGATATTAAGGAACGGGCTTGAACGATGGTGAACACATACGAACATCCTTGAACTCTATTCAAGAGTGTTCAAGAGGGTTCAAGAGTGTTCAAGGATCTTTAAAAAGTGACATGTGGCATAAAACAAGGACAACCGTTGTCTTTTCAGATGTGGGCCCCACTCGGGTAAAGCTTTTAATGAAGAAGTCTTTGGCGGTGCTTAAGTCATGTCTGAGCTATCGAATTAATGAGGAATTTGTGTGACATAAAATTTTGTGCAAATGGGAAGTAAATGATCACGTGTGGGAATGGTCACTTCTCTCTTTGAGACATTATTGTCTTAATTATGGGTAATTAATTACTCATTCGAGACATTTTTTTAAAAGCCCTCCTTGGCATTCATTATTTTTGAATTGTTGTTGTTGTCTATATGTGCAAAGAGTGGAGGTAAGGGTTTTTTAGAGCTCCAGTTGCAGAATTTTCCTCAGAGATCAAGGTAAGTCAGACTTTCACTCTTCCAGTGTTTAAATTTAAAAGTTGGTGAATTTTACATAGGTTTCTGTAGCAATTTGCAGTCTGTTCTTGCAAAAATGAAGTCAACATTTCATTTCTTTGGGAATGTGTCTAGTTTAGTCTATGAAAATTATATCATAACAGACACAGACCTAGAAGGGTATGATATTGAAGGGATAGCTGATAGGCTTACTGCATGTGTTGAAGAAAATGTCCCTTCTATGGAAATTTTGAGTAGTGGGTTATGTATAGCTGCGTGCTTCCCTCCTACAGTGGTTTTCCCTGAGCTTGTCCATGAATGTATTAAACATTATGACTAGCGAACTGAGTCAATTCTTAATAGAAATGGAAAAGTGTTAATGGCTGTAAATAGAGGAATTGTTGCCTTGGATTTTCAAATCCAAGAACGAACTTTTTTATCTTTTTCTCCTGCCCAATCCCTAGTTAAGTTCAAGCCTAACACTGATGTGAACCGTACTTCCATGGCAAATTATTGGTTGTTAAATTCCCAAAGAGTAGGTTCCCGTATGTCCAAGAAGTTAAACAAAAATCTCATGCATTCGCACATTAGTGATATCATGGTAATGCTGCACAGAGTTAGAGGGTCACTCGAGGCTTCTTTGTTTTCAGACTAGTTATTCTGCTATGTAGAAATTATTTTAGAGGGCAAGCATAAACTGGATTGGGCTGAGTTAATTGTAGAATCCATGAGGGAGAAGTTGAATAGTTCCAAGCATACTGGCTATAGCTTTTATATGTCTTCTTATCTCATGTATTGCCTAGCATGTAGTAGGATATGGGATGGCATGGTTCACAAGGCTTGGATTGATGGCATGTGTGTGTTTGAATATTTCTCTATGCTTCGCAAAGATAGTGTGATTTAGAATTACAAGAGAGTTCATGATACTTTTATGGGAAAGCTTTGCTTTGAAATGTCTGGAGATTCAGCCAGAAGGATGAGAACAGAAGCTCAACACATTGTGACTAGTTTTGGGAGTTATTATATCCAATTCCCTAAGTTCTCTTATTTAAGAATTGGTGGTTTTGAGGATGCCCCTACCAAATTGCCTAGATATGCATTTTACTGTTTCATTTTTGCTGAAATTTGTAGATAGCTCGCTGTTGTGCTAAAACATTTCCTTCCTGGAGACCAAGGTGAAAAAATATTCCCATTGCAGCTAGGAAAGCTTTCATGTCTAACCTTTGAAGATGCCATAAGTATCAGAAGTGACCTCGGTCATTTCAATTTCAAGTACTACATAGAAAGAACAGGATTTGATAACAAAAATTTTGCTAGCGGCAGCCTGGGTTTAAGGTCTCACATGTTTCCAGTTCCCCATTTAGAGGATTTCTGGGAGGATTGTGTAAACGAATCTCAAGTCATGACCAGAAGCCATAGTAGACTCTGCATCTCACAAACTCTGTCCATAAGAATAGAATTCAACATAGAGGGAGTAACAGATGATGGTTCTGATTTGAATGAGCCTAATTTCAAAAGACTTTTGGATATTGAAGAGGTAGATGTTGATTGGTCAAAGGAGGAAGATGATGACATTAAAAGCAGAACACAACATGTTCTCAAATTAACTGAGAAATGGCTAGAAGCGAAAAAAGAGCAGTCCAGTCCTAAAAAGACTGGAAATAAATCTTCAATTTTATTTTCTCCCCACATAGTTTCTAATACGCTTAAAACATCTGATAATGCAGGTTCATTTGGTAAGCAACAGAAGAAAGAATCTAAAAAGAAGTCTATTGCAGAACTTTCATCTATGGTTTCTCCTCAACGTATCACTAGGTTGCGCTCCTGATCACAAAAGAAGGTAAAGATGACTCAAGAATAGACGGAGACAGTTAATCTGGAAGATGACAAGTTTGAAGACTTGAATTATCAAATTGGTGATGATGATCAAATTGGGAAACATCTTTTTGATCTTGAAGATGTAACCCTGGATTTAATGGATACTCCTGTTAAAGTCAGTCCCCAACCGGCAAAAACTAGTGACATGCCCAAACGGTTAACTTCTTTAGTCAATAAGAAGCGGAGTCTGATTCTTGTGTCCATACCATTGCAAGATATTGTGAGTAAGTATGCTCAGAAAACCCCTAAAGCCAAGAAGGTGAAAAGCACAACGCGCATGTTTGCTGATGCTAAGACTGGAAAGTGGAGAGCCGAGGTTGCTACTTATAGGCCTAAGGATGAGAAGCAAGATGTGGCGGTTGAGGATTTTGAAGTGACCAAAATTGAGTTGGGAACAATGGACAGAGCCGAGAAAAACCACCTATTCAAAGAAACAGCCCAACAAATGCTGATTACATCGGTGCAGGATAGAAAAGAGAAGAAAGAGTTGAAACAGACCATTGTTTCACTTTCTCAATTTATTAATGCATTTTGCAACTTTGATGCTACCCCGTTGTCTCAGTATTCTCAAGTGTTTGATCCCAATTATGAGGAAAGTAAGACTCTGCTGAATCAAGTTTAAAGGGGATGAAATTTAGTTTCTTTAGTTGATGAATGGATGGCTCAGGTATTAAATAATGGCAGACAATATATTAAAGATTCACATTTGATCCTTCATAACATCAAGACAGTGATAGGAGAGTTGCAAGCTCAACGCCAAATATGGGGTACAGATGAAGAAAAATGGGTGTCGGTAATGACCAAATTTATGGAAATTGAGAGGCATGGCTTTAATAAATTGTGTAGAAAAGTTGCTTAAAGGTGCCGAGGAGTCTCATTTCTTCATACTCAGGAGAAATATCAGTTGGCGTATTGCTTTGTTAAGAAGTGCCATTACGGAGAATAAGGAATACGAAGCTGAAGCTAAGCAGGTCCAAAAGGCTTCCCTATCAGAGTTGAAAGTGATTAATTTCACTTATACATACCCCTCTATCTTTGGTGAACAAGAACTGAAAGGTGCTTTGGATGCTTTCGACTCAGCCATTAAAACTATCAGAGAAAAGATTCATCCCAAAGCATCTGATTTGACCCAGATAGCAAGGATTGAATCCATGCTTTATTTGTGCATTGATCAATTATCCAGCGTTACTAAGAAGGTGAAGAAGCTGAGCTGGAACAAAGATGCCTCCATGGCCCTAATAGTGAACTCCGAAATCCCGTACCTGTCGCTTGCAAAGGAACTAGTTCAAGCATACAAAGAATGGATGCCGACTCAATCGGTTACCAATAGAGAAGGAAGTCTGACGACAAGTGAGGATCGTGCCTTAGATAAGGAGCCTAATTCGGCCATCTAGTTTCCCTTTTTACTATGTTATTATGCTAAACTTTAAGGACATGTGTCCTCTGTCTGATGGATTAGTTACTTAACTGTTTCACCGAGAGGCCATGTTTTTCAGGAGGCCTCTCGGTGCTCTGTTTCTATTTATTTTGGCCGCTAAAAATTTGAAAGGGTTCGGAAAAACTTTGATAGATAGATATAGTTTTGATAATTACAGTTCAGATTGTGAATGTTGTGAACGGAATTGATTTTCAGACAATTATTTGTGTAGTAATTTCTGAAGTATATGACAGGAAGGTTATTGAATTTGTGTTGTTTATGATCTTGAGCAAGGTGCCTTGTGTTGGCATATTGTTTGGCCTATTTTTTATCTTTGTCAGTTGTTGCATGATATCTAAATCTTGAATTTTATTTGTTATCTATTATCTATAGTCAAAAAGTTGTTTATGTTTTTCATGAAATGCCATTGCAGAAGTGACTGTGTTTCCTTCCTATTCATTACCTAGTTATATTTACTTCGTAGTTGTTTCAAAGCATATCATCAAAGAATGATATTGCTGCCTTTATAAGCTTTTTGGTTAAAAGCTAATCGATTAAATTATTTTCTTATTTCATTGAATATCATATAAGGGAGCTGTACCTATTATAAAATTTAGAGGGAAGTGATTACAAAATACACTTACCCAACTGCTAGAAATAGTTTGTCTTTTAAGGGTGATAGAGTAAACTTAAAAGGTTATTTATAAAAAGACAAATTTGTTCAGTAACAAATTTTTGGTGACTCTACTGGGGAGCGCTTACGATGTAGACCTGTATTTAATGCTCTATTTTATGAATAAGTTATGGTCCTACCAGCTGTGATAATACCCAATTTGGAGGAGCAACATCCTATTATCCAACCAGATCTTAATTTTCAAAACACTCAAGAGGATATCATTTCTGATTTGAACACTATTTATTGGAGTTTAAAGACCAGCTATCACCAGTATCAACAATTTCTCCTAGTTTTAGAAGAAGAGGAAGATATAGGAGAGTGGTTGAGAGGATTCCCGATTGCCTAAGAAGCACAAGTTGTTGACAGAATTACTCAGAGGTAATAAGATAAAATAATACTGGATTCTCGACCTTACACCAGGTCTCAGAGGAAGGAGGATATTTTTGATACTTTCTTTGAAAGCTTGCAAAATATTCAATTTTCCTCCTCTTCCATCTTAAGACCCAAAGAAAAAAGTAGACCTTCTTCTCCTCCTAAAGCTATCCCCAATTCTTCTTCATCCTCTAGTGTTTGGAAAGATTTAACTTTGTCTGGTATTCAAGCACCACCTCTAGTTACAATCTTTCCAAGTATAGTTATGGCTTTGCCATGGGGTGAAACCGTTGGTCCTTTGAATTTGGGAGCTCATCATCCTCTTTGTAAAGGTATTAAAGAAGTCTTACCTAAATTTTTGGGAGATGGTAAAGTTTTGGTGGATGAGCACTTGAATGAATTCAATGTAGCTACTACCATTCTGGTAGTACAACATGAAGACGTAGCAGTAAGACTCTTTTCTCAATCTCTCTCAGAAGGAGCTGCGGAATGGTTTGGCCATCTGCTAGTTGGATCAATCACAAATTGGCAAACCATGAAGACAAAATTTGAAGGGTGTTTTAAAGGGGATGATGATGAACATTCTTTGCTAGCACAATTGACACAAATGAAGAAGGAGATTCATGAGCCAATGAGAGATTATGTGGCAAGATACAAAAAAGTTATCCATAGAATCCCTATTGCCAAAAGACCAGCCCCTGAAAACCAGCAGTGTTTCTTTGTAAATTTTATGCCCCTGAACATAGGATTTCACTTAAGGAGTTGGCCAACTGATTTAGCTGTTGCCCAAGAATAGGCTAATGAGTTAGAAGATGATCTTATTACAACTGGGAAATGGAGAAAAGATGTTCAGAATCCTCATTCTCAACCTTCTACTTCAGCTCCTATAGATCCAGCTGTTCGAATATTATTGAATGACGTAATTGCCTTGAAAAGGCAATTACCAAAACAAGGATCTTCATTCCCTTCTCCTTATCAAGATATAAACTGAAAGAAACCTAATCAATGGCACAATAAAACTCCTCTATTGCCTCTGAATCAACCAAGATTGTCCATAGAAGCTTCACCAAAAGAAGCTATCATGTGTTCCTTTCATCTAACAATAGATCATGATGGCAATTCTTGCCCTGATATGCAAAGACATGTACAAATGGAGGCTACTAAAGATGTGTTAGGAGAATGTACTATGGAAGAGCTCCCTCAAGATAGACCTGGCGACTCTGGTTCATAATTTTTAGAATATGAATCTGACTCAGAATGAGGAGATATTCTGGTCACCCTTGGGGATCCTGCTTGTGCTATGCTTACTCAAAATCAAAAGTTTTCAAAGAATAGTTCAACTCCAGCTAATCCTGTCCATAAGACTCAGGATCCTGTAAGTAATGCTTCTTCTTCTAGCCCTTTGACTCCTGATGTTAAGGTTGTACAAAAAGATTTTGACTTGTCTGCTTTTGATATTGTAGAATTTTGCAAATCTTTTGCTATCCAAATCTCTCCCGCATAATATCTGAGGTTAAACCCCAAAGAATTAGACAAATTAGTCAAATATGTGAAAGGTGACCTTGTGGACTCATCAAAATCTAACCAATGTACTGTTGACCCAATTGATCATCTAGTTGATATTCCTATAGTTATTTCACCGTTTGTCATGAATCAGAGTGACATTGCTGTCACTCCTACTCCTGAAGTGAAATGTGAATTTGATGAAAGTAGGAAGCCTAACCCCTTTTATATTTCTCTACTCTTAAATGGCCTCAAATTGAGTAACTGCATTATAGACTCAGGGGCCTTTGATAACGTTATGCTCTTGTCTGTAGCCAAGGCTTTAGGTTTAACCATGACCAAAACCTTTGGGAGGTGGATGGAAAACAAGTGCCCTTAATTGGTCAAGTTAAAGATGCTCAAGTTGTTTTAGCAGCTTATCCTAATAAGAGACTAAAACTAACTATTTTAGTAGCAGACATACTTGCAAGTTATGGTATGATCTTGAGTAGAACTTTCTGCAGAGACATGGGCGGGGAAATAAAGATGGATTGGTCAGAAGCCATCATCCCTATTGGGAAGAAAAAAGTCAAACTGGAACCCGAAGCCAAGAAAAAATACACTGTAATTCCATCTGATGATCCTAAGGCACAACTTTTATTTGAAGACTGTGAATTTGGTAATTACTTGATTTTCTCAGACGAAGCCCCTCTTGTCTATGAACATCCTAGTAGAAATGAGCAAATCTGGTTGATGGTAGTTGCGCTACTGCTGGTTCTGGAGCCGGTGTTGTTTTTAAAGGACCTGATGATCAATATATTCATTTCTCTTACAAACTAGATTTTAAAAATACCAATAATACTGCCGAATATGAAGCTCTTTTGTTAGGGCTGTGAGAAGCCAAAGCATTGGGAATAAAGGCACTTGTTGTGAAAGGTGATGTTGAGCTTATCGTCAAACAAGTAAAGGGCCATTTTTCAGTAAAAAATGAGCATTTGAAACATTACAGAAATTTGGTATGGGACGAAATGGATTATTTTGAAGCCTTTTCCATAGAAGCTATTCCCAGGAGTCTCAATACAAGGGTTGATTCCCTAGACGTATCAGCGTCTCTGCTCCTTCCTCACCTGGATTTTGAAAATAGGAACATATAGGGTTGAGATGATATACAGACCAGTTGTCCTAGATAACATTGAACACCTGCAAGTTTTTGAAGATGATACCCGGATAAAGGATTTTATGGCATGTGTAGAAGCTTTCTCTTCTATGTACTTTGAAGGAATGAATGAAGACAGCGAAGGGATAAATCCTAAATTCTTACAAGAAGAAGAAGTTGTCCAGTTGAAGAGCAACAAAATTCCCAAAGGTTTGGTTTCCTTAGAGAACTTGTTTTCTCGAAAGGATGATAGTTTCATTTCAAGAAAAAATTCTCAATCAGATGTGCAAAAGGAATATGACAAGGTGAACATTGGCACTATGGCTGAACCCAAGTGGATTTCTATAGGTAAAAATTTGTCTGCCTAAGAAAAGAAAAACCTTCAAATCCTGTTAACAACCTACACTGATGTTTTTGCTTGGGATTATAGTGATCTTAAAGATTTTCAGAAAGGGAAATTTAGTCATCACATCCCTCTCAAGCCTGTATCAAAGCCTTTTAGACAAAAGCTTCGTAGTTACAATCCCAAGGTCTCAGAAGCAATCTTAAAAGAGGTTGACAAGATGCTAAAAGCTAGAATCATCTACCCTATCCACCATTCAACCTGGATTGCGAATATTGTCCCTGTCACAAAGAAGAATGGTGAAATAAGGATCTGTGTAGACTTTAGGAATTTAAATCAGGCTAGTATTAAAGAGAATTATGCCCTGCCCAAAATGGAACATGTATTATAGGCAGTTGCAGGGTCAGAAATGATGTCTCTACTTGATGGGTTTTCTAGATATAATCAAGTAAGTGTAGCTGATGATGATAAACAAAAGACTACTTTTACTACACCATGGGGAACTTTTTCTTACAATAGGATGCCCTTTGGCCTGATCAATGCAGGAGCAACTTTTCAAAGGGCAATGGATTCCTCTTTTGCTGATTTGAAAAATAGAATCATAGTAATTTACCTTGATGATTTAACTGTGTGCTCTAAAAGGAGGAAACATCATGTTCGGGACCTTAAATCAGTTTTGCAGAGATGTAGAGATCATGGCATATCTCTTAATCCTAAAAAATTAGTTTTTGGTGTGACCGAGGGAAAATTATTGGGACATATCGTATCCAAAGAGGGAATTAAAATTGATCCTGAAAGAGTCAAGGCTATTCAACATACCAGTCTACCTTCAATGAGGACAGGAGTCAAATCTTTCTTCGGTCAAATTAACTTTTTAAGGGCTTTTGTCCGAGATTTTTCTGAGTTAACAAGGCACATAGTGGGAATGATGAGTGAAAAACATCCCTTTAAGTGGACAAAAGAAGGTAGGAAGGCTTTTGGAGAAATTAAGATAGATGTGGCCAATGCCCCATCTCTAGTTTACCCAGATTGCAAAAAAGATTTTATCATCTATTGTTACACTTCTGATCACACATTGTCTAGAATTCTAACTCAGAAAGATGTTTCAGGAAATGAAGCCCCCATCGCTTTCATGAGTATACCTTTAAAGAAGCATGAACTAAGGTATTCTCTAATTGAAAAGCAAGCCTTTGCTGTGGTGAAATCGGTTAAGCAGTTCAGATTCTACATCCTCCATTCTCATTCTATAGTGTTTGTCCTTGATTCAGCGGTGAAGGCACTACTCATCCAAGAAGAAATAGCCATGAACAAAAGAGCAGCATGGGTGACAAAGATTTAGGAATATGATTTGATAGTCAAACCCACTAAGCTGGTTAGAGGCAGAGGTTTGTGTATATTTATTGCAGAAAATGTTAGTCATCCTAAAAATCCAGAATCTGAAATATCTCAAGTATTATTGGTTAGTTTAACAGATTCTTGGTTTTGTGACATTGTCTATTTCCTGACGTATGGAGAATTTCCACAAAGGCTATCACCTAAAGAAAGATGAACTCTGAGGCTGCAAGCTGCTGAGTATGTAATATGGCAAGGTGTGCTCTATAAAAGGGGTCTTGATGGTACGTTTCTAAGATGTGTGGATAAAAGCCAACAATTGTAGTTGCTCAAAACCTTTCATGAAGAGGCCTATGGAGGCCATTTCTTGTCTACAGTAATGACATTCAAAATCCTCTGAAATTGTTTTTATTGGCCAGGTATGTTCGGAGATGCCTATGCATTCATCAGGAATTGCGAAAATGTCAATTATTTTCTGGAAGACCTTAATTAACTGCTTTACCTTTAAGACCAGTTGTGGTGAGTGAACCATTCAAGCAATGGGGTATTGATTTTATAGGCCTTGTCAATCCTCAGTCAAGTGCAGGTCACATTTATATCCTAACAGTGACTGACTACTTCACTAAGTGGGTCGAGGCTATTCCAACCAAAAAGGCTAATTCCCAAGTAGTTTGTGATTTCTTAAAAGATAACATCTTGGTGCATTTTGGAGTACCCCAAAAGATTTTAACAGATAATTCCACTTACTTCTCTTCGCAGGAGCTTTCCCTTTTCTGTTTTGATCACAATATTTCTCTGGCTCATTCGTCTGATTATTTCCCCCAAGGAAATGGACAGGCTGAGTCAAGTAATAAAAACTTGATAATGATCATGAAAAAGATAGTAGATGATAGTGGCCAAAATTGGCATAAGAATCTTTTTAAAGCCCTTTGGGCTGATAGAATTATGCCTAAAAGAGCAATCGGTAAGGCACCCTTTGAGTTGGTGTATGGAATTGGGGCACAAGTATCAGTTCCTCTGGAACTCTCCATAGCTAAGATGCAAATGGCCATTGAGGATCAAAATTTCAAAGACTCCTTCAAGAAAATAATTATGTACTTGCATAAACTAGAAGAAGAAAGAGAAGCTCTAGTAGATAAGATTACTGAGCATCAAGCTAGAGTGAAGAAAATTTTTGACAGGAAAGCAAGACCCAAAAATTTTCTGAAGGGAGATGAAGTTCTGCTATGGGACAAAAGAAAATCTCCTTAAGGCGTCCACAGTAAGTTTGAGTCACTGTGGAAAGGCCCCTTTATTATCATTGAAGAGTTGGGAATGAATGCTTTCAAGTTGGCTTATCCAGATGGAACAATCTTACCATTTTCCTATAATGGGCAAGATCTTAAACTGCTGAAGCTTTAGTCTCAGTCTTTGTGTCCTGCTGTGTATATTAGGTTAGGTTTGCTTCTATTTGGTGTGTCTTTCCTTTCTTGCGAGTTTTCTAAGCCCTTTTTGTAGCAATTTGCAAAACCGGAGTAGTTGAGTTCTCTAGCTTTTGAGAAAAGCCAGTCCCCAGTTAGAGCCGGTGTTAGTCCAAATCTTGATCTTTGTCCTTAGTGTTACTTTTTTAGAGTCGCCTTGTTATTTTGTATACCTCAAGCTACCTAAGCACTCATGTTTAAAATCCCAGCGGAAGGACCTCCCCTATGTTCAATCGTTGCTTGTTAAAAAAAGAAATTTTTTTTGCTAACGTATCTTTTGAATAGGTTTGAACACCTATGAACAACCTTGAACTCAGTTCAAGGGTGTTCAAGCTCATTCATATTTGTATGAAGTAGAAGCAGGTGATTAGCATTTTTGCTAAAGGAGGTGTTTCATGATCACAAGTTACATAACTTTGGTCGATCAAGGGTGGAAGGTTATCAGTTAAATAATTTGGCTCTTTGTACCAAAGTGTTGGCAGGATATTAAGGAACGGGCTTAAATGATGGTGAACACATACGAACATCCTTGAACTCTGTTCAAGAGTGTTCAAGAGGGTTCAAGAGTGTTCAAGGATCTTTAAAAAGTGACATGTGGCATAAACCAAGGACAACCTCCCTCTTTTTAGATGTGGGCCCCACTCGGGTAAATCTTTTAATGAAGAAGTCTTTTGGCGGTGGTTAAGTCATGTCTGAGCTGTCAAATTAATGAGGAATTCGTGTGACATAAAAGTTTGTGCAAAGTGGCAGTAAATGATCGCGTGTGGGAACAGTCACTTCTCTCTTTGAGACATTATTTTCTTAATTATGGGTAATTAATTACTCATTCGAGACGTTTCTTTTAAAAGCCCTCCTTGGCATTCCTTATTTTTGAATTGTTGTTGTTTTCTATATGCGCAAAGAGTGGAGGTAAGGGTTTTTCAGAGCTCTAGTTGCAGAATTTTTCTCAGAGATCAAGGTAAGTCAGGATTTCACTCTTCCAGTGTTTAAATTTAAAAGTTGGTGAATTTTACGGAGGTTTCTGTAGCAATTTGTAGTCTGTTCTTGCAAAAATGAAGTCAACATTTCATTTCTTTGGGAATGTGTCTAGTTTAGTTTGCAAAATTTTTATCATAACAGACACAAACCTAGAAGGGTATGATATTGAAGGGATAGCTAATAGGCTTACTACATGTGTTGAAGAAAATGTCCCTTCTATGGAAATTTTGAGTAGTGGGTTATGTATAGCCACGTGCTTCCCTCCTGTAGTGGTTTTCCCTGAGCTTGTCCATGAATGTATTAAACATTATGACCAACGAACTGAGTCAATTCTTAACAGAAATGGTGAAGTGTTAATGGCATTAAATAGAGGAATTGTTGCCTCAGCTTTCTAAATCCAAGAACAGACTTTTTTATCTTTTTCTCCTGCCCAATCCCTAGTTAAGTTCAAGCCTAACGCTGATGTGAATCGTACTTCCATGGCTAAGTATTGGTTGTTAAATTCCCAAAGAGGAGGTTCTGTCTGCCCAAGAAGTTAAATAGAAATCACATGCATCCGCACATTAGTGATATCATGGTAATGCTGCACAAAGTTAGAGGGTCACCCGAGGCTTCTTTGTTTTCAGAATGGTTATTCTGCTGTGTATAAATTATTTTAGAGGGCAAGCATAAACTAGATTGGGTTGAGTTAATTACAGAATCCATCAGAGAACAGTTGAATAGTTCCAAGCATACTGGCTGTAGCTTTTATATGTCTTCTTATCTCATGTATTTCCTAGCATGTAGTAGGATATGGGATGGCATGGTTCATGAGCCTTGGATTGATGGCATGTGTGTGTTTGAATATTCTCTATGCTTCGCAAAGATAGTGTGATTCAGAATTACAGGAGAGTTCATGATACTTTTATGGGAAAGCTTTGCTTTGAAATGTCTGGAGATTCAGCCAGAAGGATGAGCTCAGAAGCTCAACACTTTGTGACTAGGTTTGGGAGTTATTGTATCCAATTCCCTAAGTTCTCTTATTTAAGAATTGGTGGTTTTGAGGATGCCCCTACCAAATTTCCTAGATATGCATTTTACTGTTTCATTTTTATTGAAATCTGTAGATAGCTCGCCGTTGTGCTGAAACATTTCCTTCCTGGAGACTGAGGTGAAAAAATATTCCCATTGTAGCTAGGAAAGCTTTCATGTCTAACCTTTGAAGATGCAATAAGTATCGGAAGTGACCTCGGTCATTTCAATTTCAAGTACTACACAGAAAGAACAGGCTCCGATAAAACTTTTTTTGCTAGTGGCAGCCTGGGTTTAAGGTCTCACATGTTTCCAGTTCCCCATTTAGAGGATTTCTAGGAGGATTGTGTAAACAAATATCAAGTCATGAACATAAACCATAGTAGACTCCGCATCTCTCAAATTCTGTCCATGAGAATACAATTTAGCACAGAGGGAGTAACAGATGATGGTTCTGATTTGATTGAGCCTAATTTCAATAGAATTTTGGATATTGAAGAGGTAGATGTTGATTGGTCAAAGGAGGAAGATGATGACATTAAAAGCATAACACAACATGTTCTCAAATTAACTGAGAAATGGATAGAAGTGAAAAAAGAGCAGTCCAGTCCTAAAAAGACTGGAAATAAATCTTCAATTTTATTTTCTCCCCACATAGTTTCTAATACGCTTAAAAAATCTGATAATGCAGGTTCATTTGGTAAGCAACAGAAGAAAGAATCTAAAAAGAAGTCTATTGCAGAACTTTCATCTATGGTTTCTCCTCAAAGTATCACTAGGTCGCGCTCCTGATCACAAAAGAAGGTAAAGATGACTCAAGAATAGACGGAGACAGTTAATCTGGAAGATGACAAGTTTGAGGACTTGAATTATCAAATCGGTGATGATGATCAAATTGGGAAAGATCTTTTTGATCTTGAAGATGTAACCCTGGATTTAATGGATACTCCTGTTAAAGTCAGTCCCCAACTGGAAAAAACTAGTGACATGCCCAAACGGTTAACTTCTTTAGTCAATAAGAAGCGGAGTCTGATTCCTGTGTCCATACCATTGCAAGATATTGTGAGTAAGTATGCTCAGAAAACCCCTAAAGCCAAGAAGGTGAAAATCACAACGCGCATGTTTGCTGATGCTAAGACTGGAAAGTGGAGAGCCGAGGTTGCTACTTATAGGCCTAAGGATGAGAAGAAAGATGTGGCGGTTGAGGATTTTGAAGTGACCAAAATTGAGTTGGGAACAATGGACAGAGCCGAGAAAAACCACCTATTCAAAGAAACAGCCCAACAAATGTTGATTACATCGGTGCAGGATAGAAAAGAGAAGAAAGAGTTGAAATAGACCATTGTTTCACTTTCTCAATTTATTAATGCATTTTGCAACTTTGATGCTACCCCGTTGTCTCAGTCTTCTCAAGTGTTTGATCCCAATTCTAAGGAAAGTAAGACTCTGCTGAATCAAGTTCAAAGGGGATGAACTTTAGTTTCTTCAGTTGATGAATGGATGGCTCAAGTATTAAATAATGGCAGACAATATATTAAAGATTCACATTTGATCCTTCATAACATCTAGACAGTGAAAGGAGAGCTGCAGGCTCAACGCCAAGTATGGGGTACAGATGAATACAAATTGGTGTCGGTAATGACCAAATTTATGGAAATTGAGAGGCATGGCTTTAATAAATTATGTATAGAAAAGTTGCTTAAAGGTGCCGAGGAGTCTCATTTCTTCATACTCAGGAGAAATATCAATTGGGGTATTGCTTTGATAAGAAGTGCCATTACAAAGAATAAGGAATACGAAGCTAAAGCTAAGCATGTCCAAAAGGCTGCCCTAACAGAGTTGAAAGTGATTAATTTCACTTATACATACCCCTCTATCTTTGGTGAACAAGAAATGAAAGGTGCTTTGGATGCTTTCGACTCAGCCATTAAAACTATTAGAGAAAAGATTCATCCAAAAGCCTCTGATTTGACCCAGATAGCAAGGATTGAATCCATGATTTATTTGTGCGTTGATCAGTTATCCAATGTTACTGAGAAGGTGAAGAAGCTGAGCTGGAACAAAGATGCCTCCATGGCCCTAATAGTGAACTCCAAAATCTTGCACCTGTCGCTTGCAAAGGAACTAGTTCAAGCATACAAAGAATGGAAGCTGACTCTATTGGTTACCGATGGAGAAGGAAGTCCGACGACAAGTGAGGATCATGCCTTAGATAAGGAGCCTGATTTGGCCATCTAGTTTCCCTTTTTACTATGTTATTATGCTAAACTTTAAGGACATGTGTCCTCTGTCTGATGGATTAGTTACTTAACTGTTTCACCGAGAGGCCATGTTTTTCAGGAGGCCTCTCGGTGCTCTGTTGCTATTTATTTTGGCTGCTAAAAATTTGAAAGGGTTCGGAAAAACTTTGATAGATAGATATAGTTTTGATAATTATAGTTTAGATTGTGAATTTTGTGAACAGAATTGATTTTCAGACAATTATCTGTGTAGTAATTTCTAAAGTATATGATAGGAAGTGTATTGAATCTGTGTTGTTTATGATCTTGAGCAAGGTGCCCTGTGTTGGAATATTGTTTGGGCTATTTTATATCTTTGTTAGATGTTGCATGATATCTAAATATTGAATTTTATCTGTTATCTATTATCTACAGTCAAAAAGTTGTTTATGTTTTTCATGAAATGCCATTGCGAAAGTGACTATGTTTCCTTCCTATTCATTACCTAGTTATATTTACTTCGTAGTTGTTTCAAAGCATATCATCAAAGAATGATATTGCTACCTTTATAAGCTTTCTGGTTAAAAGCTAATCGATTAAATTATTTTCTCATTTCATTGAATATCATATAAGGGAGTTGTACCTGTTATAAATTCAGAGGGAAGTGATTACAAAATACACTTACCCAACTGTTAAAAATAGTTTGTCTTTTAAGGGTGATAGAGTAAACTTAAAAGGTTATTTGTAAAAAGACAAATCTGTTCACTAACACAGTGTAGTCAGATTTAGATTTTAATTCATTTATTTCTATCTTATAATCACACATCGATATGACACATTGGAGAATTAAAAATAGAAACTTGCTCTGGACTGATAAAGAAACTTAATCATTTTAAAAATTTAGAATCTCAGTCTTCAGATTTAAAAAATGGAAGTATTAATCCATCGCTTAAGCATATACTTAAATGTCTAATACAAAGGTAAAGAAACTAATTAAAATATTGTAATCACAGAGAAGTCTAAGAATCACTTTTTGTACCCATAAAAATAAATTTGAAACGAACTTGGAATTTTTATTTTTTTCAAAAAATTACATCGTACAGTAAAAAAAAAAACCTACAAGGCAACTTCTTATCAGTATATAAAAAAAGTGAAAATTTGCATGTCTATTGTCAAAAAACTAGGGTAACGGGAATGGGTAAACTAGGGAATTAGGGATCTTCATCTTCCCTTTCGTCTGAGTAGAATTTTATAAAGAGGATAATCTCTAAGAATTCGTCAAGCCATGTGTAGTCCAACTCGTCGAATTCATCAAGGTAAAACCATTTCCGTAGAAAATCCCTCCCAATTCGTGCCCATTTCCTGTGTCGCGTTAGTTGCTCGTCATTAAGGTTCAACAGAAAGGGTTGTCTAGCCACATTTCTGCCCGACACCAACAGCTTGTGTATATCTCTTGGCCAAGGGATCCCCACCCCTAATTCGGCAAAAATAGCAACATTGACATCGTCCTTTAGGAATTTCTCTTTAAAAACCTTCCTTAATAGCATTAGCATATCCACCTTCTGTCCGTCGAGGTCGAGGAGAGACACAACAAACTAGGATGTAATGTCTGTGTAGACGTGGTATCTATTGACATTCTCAAGGAACTCTTGACCCAATAACATCAACAAAATAGAATTTATAAAAGTGTCACTACCAACCTCCCTACAAACGGAAGTGAGGATTTCTTCTGAGACATTTCCCAAAAAGGACCTCTAGTCATCTGGGGATGTGCATCTCAAATGGATTGGTATTTCCATCTTTAATTCTTGAAAGCCTAAAGACCTAAAACCCTAAACCTTAAAACCAGAGGCAAAATTTCTACCACTGACACCGACAGCTCTGATTCTTAATCTACCAAAAGCAAAATGAAAAAGAAAGAAACTAGATTGTCTATAAATAGCCCCGACCCCTTGATTGATAGTAGTGATCACAGATACTTAGCAATTAATAATTATTATTTCTTTTATCATATTTAATGCAATTTCCATAAATACATTATGTGTATTATGCATGTGAGAGATTTAAATTGACTGTCCTTAATCTTTCATATCTAAATGTAAATCTTTCCCATAAATTTTATGATAAATGCATGTGTACTATTGACAGTTAAAGATGGCAGTTAAAGAATGTCACTAACAAGGCATTTATTTCTTTTTGAGTTATGAGTTACAAGTTGCAGTTGCACTATCTACTGTCCACATCAAAAAATAACTAGCAGTAACCAACGATCATAGTTACGGTGCACTCTTTAAGGCTTGATACATGTCATCATTCTGGTGACTTCCTGCAGAAGTTGGTTTCCTTCCAAAATTTGGCCCGAAATTTAATTTGAGCCATTGATCTATGATGATCAAATGGTCTCAAATAATACATTTAACAATATCTAATTAGGTTATGTGTCTAATGTGTGATCAGTTATATTCACAATAAATAAAAGCGATATTCAACGGATGTTGCATTAATTACTATGTTACATGTCATTATTTGGGTGACTTCTTGGAAAATTTTGTTTCCTTCACAAAATTGGGCCGAGATTAAACCTCAGCCATTGATCTAGGATAATCAAATGGTCTCAAATAAGACATTTAATATTAGTTGGCATTGGCCCACATGACGTATTAACGAGTCCCATCTTTTGAAAATTGCCAAATAAAATATTTATTTTTCCCATAATTATCAATAGATTAGCCAATAAAATAAATATATTTTAAAACAACATATAAAAATCGCCAGTACAAATATTTTTTTACCTTCACAAGGCAATATTTCGCCTCATATATTATATATTTTCCCTCCATTAATTTATAATTTGCCAGGATTTTATGGAATTTTCATTCGGGAGGGAAAGAATCGCCTACGCCTTTATATTATTTTCCTATTTTAGAAAAATAATTTTCCATCATCAATAAAAATTTTCCCCTAAATTAATGTACAATTCGCCAGGATTTTACACTTTTTCCTAGGAGGGGGTTTCTTAAAGTTATCCCTGGTCATCTTATAGATCAACTCTTAAGTTTATTCCTTCACACTCATGTCCTTCTACTTCAAGTTCTAAAATATCTTGAACAATTCTAATTTATAATCTTCAGGAATGAATTCAGCCTTTAATCTAGCAACCATCACCCTCAATTTAGGGATTTTATTTTCATCATATTCCTCTGTTTCTTTCTACAATTCTTTCTACCGTTAGACATAATGACCCTTTAACTTAGTCTATGCTAACCTAAGCCTCTGTGGATCTCTGATCTCTTCAAGCCCAAAGTAATCTTCTAGCTCTCCAATCCAATCTATCAAATCCCCAAGATGCAATGAGTTAGTGAAAGTAGAAACATTCATCCTATGGCTTTTACTTACTTTTTCCATATCCCTCAACAACCTTTCTTCATTTATAGGGATCACATAATTTATATTCTTAAGATATTCAAAAACTTCCTCATATTCCTCTTCAGTCTCAGGATTCATTCACAATCCAGTCAACACATTTCTAATCTCGTTCCTCATTTCTTCAAGCCTTCTAGGTTCAAACTTCTAGGTGGCATCTTTCCAATCCTCAGGTTCCTACCTCAACTTTGACGATTTGATTATAAGGTCCTAATTTCCTCTCACTCAATGATCTATTAGACACACTTGCATCCAGCCTCTAGCTCAATGATCTGTTCACCCTTGATATGCATTCAACAGTCCAAATAAAGTTCTCAACTAGAAAAAAATTCCTCAACGTTTCCCTTGTGCAAGCCTCTACAATTGCAAGCTAGGCCTTCACTCTTCCACCCCATAACAAACTCAACAAGGAATTCAAAATCTCAGGAACTCGATCAACTAAGATAGGAACATTGACCTTTTTCTGATACCACTTGACGTAGTCATGGAAGGAGTTTCACCAATGGAGATGGTCCAACCATGCAGCAAGAGTCAACATAATAGAAACAACCAACTCAAAAACAAGAATAGACAATCAACATGCTATAACAGATCTTTGCATCACATTGGCTTGCAACATACAAATTAAAATCTTTCAAAATACATGCCTAATTAAAATGTAAATCTATATCTAAACTCTAATTCTAACCATCCAAGTTTACATCCTCAGAACTTTCATCTACTTCCCCTAATCAAAGACCAAGAGACTTAATATATAGAGCCTCGCAACTCATAAGTCAAAAAATATCAATTACATTTTCCAAGAATAAGAAAATATAATACAAGAATATAGGTCAAGAATAAAATCATAAAGATCTCAATGCAAGTATGTATAAATGATGCACGATACAAAAGATGCGTCAGCCAAAGATCCAAGAACATCATGATATGAGTCACCAAGCTTCGTCGATCGAAAAAATACTTCATGAGATCGAAAAACCTCAATTGACCTTTAGAACATAAAGAACAATATGAAATGACCATGAGTCTTTAGTATCTCAACAAAAAATTATTCAAATCAGGTGAGAGCCTAGACATAGGTAAAGAATGATGTACATAACAAACCCTTCAAAGCTCACAACAACTAACAATCCAAAACCTAGGAACACTACCAGAAACGCCGAACTGGTAATAGAAGCAAAACTAAGAAAAAAATAAAAGAGAAATATTTTTGGGTGATGCAATATTTCTAAAGACCCAAGGATTCTCCCGCATCAGAATTGGAATCAATAAGGTCTTGGATGGAAGATTTCAAGTGGAAACATTTTTTAGTATCATGATCGGGTTGACAGTGATATTGATCAAAATATTTGGGATTGAAGTATTTGGATTTTGGTTTGTTAGGATCAACTGAATTAATGGGAGAAAGCATTCACATGTTATTATTAAGACACTTCAACACCACATTGTACAAAGATTCATTAAGCTGAGTAAAATTATGAGCATGTCTAAAGTAAGATGAAAAAGGCACCACACCTTTTGAAGCTGCTACCACTTTCTCATCAACATGGTTGGATGAAGAATTGATCTTCATGAATCCATTTGGTTTTTGAATCTTCTAAAAGTACTGTGATGTGGAATCACCCTTATCAATCGAAGCCATTGGAGTAGTGCTCTCAAATTGAATCACTTGAAGCTAATAATTATGAAGTAGTACACATCATTGAGTAAAATAAGAGAATTCAAAAAATAGAATCTTATCTCTAATTTCTTTTTATGAATTAGAAATAAAAACAAGTTTCACAACAATATGAAGTAGATGACAAGATATTTGAGCATGAAAATGTTTGAATCAGCCCATTAAATAAATAACATTTTATTTAAGACCTTATTTACAATGCATCAAATCAATTAAAGATATCTTAAGACCAATTTTGTTTTGGAATTGTTGAATGATGGAATTGGCAAGTTTTTGAAAGGATTCAATAGAATAAAGTAGCAAAGAGAAATAACATTTCAATGCCTTATCTCGAAAGGTTCTATTGAATAACTTCCCCATAAACCTTTTATCATGAGAAAAGTCACTACACAATGTTTGAAAGGCCTTAACATGGGTTAAGGGATCACCTTTACTATTGAGATTGCTAATGCGCAATGCAACCAAGATCACCTGCATGCAAAGACTATTACATAGAATGAAACAGACAGAAGAGAGAAGGATCAGAAGCTATGGCGGCCGATAGGCCAGAGAATGAAAAAGCATGTTGACAGAAATTATCTTCTATATTCAACAATAAATGATTTACAAACTCCTTATGAAATACAAAGAGGACGATCCTTATAAAGGATGTCGAAACCCTAAACGGGAAACTGCTAGGAAATAGAAACTTTCCTAAAACTAAAGAACCTGCCTAAGCGAAACTTAAGCACTAAAGAGAAATTGCTAAATTACTCTAACATCCCCCCTTAAGTGTAACTTAGGGAGAAGCAAAACTACTAAACTACTGCAGAAAGCAGGAAAGAAGGGTCCCGGCAACTAGGCCTGATCAGGTACCCAAAACATAAAGCAAAGAGATGTCCCAGAGAGAGGAACAAGAAGAGAGCAAGAAGCAACTCTGAACCATGTCTGAAAACTCTGTCAGAAGATACTGCTGGAACCCCCACTGAAGTGCATGATCAGGTAGAGAAGACATGTGTCTGAAGAGCTGATCAGTCAAAGAGGTGACCTCCAAGAGAAGGAAAGAATGAGTGTCTATATAGTAGATGATCCATCTCACCGAAATGCATAGGTGCCTAGCCACTGCATCCACCTAGTACATAGGAACAAGAACTGAATACGTAGATCACTCAACCTAACCAAGGA
>MU225318.1:473209-507867 GCA_018584345.1 Thuja plicata
ATAGAGACCCCCCCAGAACCAGAGACAAATGCCAGAAAAGAATCTGAGAGCTTCAAACCCTCGCTGCTTCAACAGAGAACGAACAGCCAGCTGCAGAGTGGCTCTGATACCATGTTGAGATTGCTAATGTGAAATACAACCAAGATCACCTGCATGCAAAGACTATTACACAGAATGAAACAGACAGAAGAGAGAAGGATCAGAAGCTATGGCGGCCGATAGGCCAGAGAATGAAAAAGCATGTTGACAGAAATTATCTTCTATATTCAACAATAAATGATTTACAAACTCCTTATGAAATACAAAGAGGACGATCCTTATAAAGGATGTCGAAACCCTAAACGGGCAACTGCTAGGAAATAGAAACTTTCCTAAAACTAAAGAACCTGCCTAAGTGAAACTTAAGCACTAAAGAGCAATTGCTAAATTACTCTAACATTTACCATTGTTGGTCTCTAAAGGAGGAATCTCAATGTATTGAGTAATAATGACACAAAAAATATTCAAAGATAAGGACTTGCAATATCACAAGTAGGTATGTTAAACTTGGATTAAGTCATGGAAGCAATTTGTTGTTTTAAAGATGACATGGATTGAGAAATGCTATTGATTGTAGATTCGATGGAAAGTGTAGAAGGATATATGTGGAAAATGTTTGGATAATTGTGTGAAATGGAAGGAATGGTAGAATAGGAAAAATGCATACTACTATAAGTGAGCATGGATGAAGATAATGAAACACATGGCACAATAGGAGGAGGAATACTAGAATTAGAAATGGTAGGCTCAACTCTAGCGAGAGGTTGAGTGTAACCAAGGTCTTTAGCACAATCTTGAATAAATTTGACATTATTGTGGACAAGATGGGAAAGAGTATGCATTTAATAAACACCATGGTCATCATTATAAATTATCTTTCTCAAACCACCAACTAAGGAAATAACCTTAGGATTGGAATTCTCTTGACCTAACCATTGTTCAAAATTTTCAATGTCATTAGTAAGATTTTGGAGTTGAATAGGTGTGATTCTTAAGGTCTCATCCTCATCATGGGAAGAACGGGAAGAGTTATTCTCAAGTGGAGGAGGACGATCATTATTATGCATGTTGGTCTTTTCAAGATTCCTAGGAATGAAAGAGGACTCATAATCAAAGGAATCCTTAAGTATACAACTTCTCCTAATGGGAATTCTATTGGTAGGGTTCAAGGTGATAACACTCATGAACAAAATAAAAGATACATAGATCTAAATAAATATAAATGCTAATATTGTATGTAATTCTCCAATAAATATTGGTAAACTAATGTGAATTAAGCCCAATTAATGAATAATGCCACCTCCAAATTTATTGATCAAGACTTAGAAATGGATTTACAATACAGTCAATGGGCACACGCATTTTTAGTTTTTGTCAAATTATTTTTATGTTTTTCAGCGTGGTCTAATAAATACAACTGGAGCCATTCGATGCAACGTGCATGCTAATATTTTTTATATACAGTAAAAATTTGTTACCAACACAAATTTTTTATATCAAAACAATTGATTATATCCTAAAGGATATAAAATGCATATGGCTTTTTAAGCACAATTAAAGAATAGAAAGAAATGAATGAAACTAGATGACTTGGAATTAGATCTAATTATCATGAAAATGACATGGGAAAAGTTGATTTAATGCACAAAGGAGATCTAACATGTAATACAAGCCAAAAAGTCAAGATACATGAATTATAATTTTTAACAAAAATTAAATCTAATCATCACATCAACCATTCAAAAATAAAGTAGATCCAACCCAAAATCAAAGTTGAAAGCATGAAAGTGTTGGGTTAACCAAAATGTGCAATAGGAAAAGGGATAAGAATAAAAATAGGGACAAGATCAAACCTCCCTTTCCAAATGTAATATTTTCTATTGCTCATTTGGAAGGTCAAACCCCAATAGGCTCAAATATGAATTCAAGCTCTAATCATGATGTTGGGTGCTTCGTTAAAGAGGGGATATTTCTTTGAAATGTAGGATGATATGAAATGTAATATGGTAGGAAATAAAAAAATAAATTAAGACAAGTGTACCTTGAATAAATGTAGGATATGTTGTTTTGTTTCTATTTTCTCAACTATCAGAGTCCATGAATGAGTTGTACTTCTAGATCTAGGTTTTGAAACATGTCCGCTCTCTATTCTATAAATTTGAACTTGTTTTTGAGGAGGTAGAAAAAGGGAGATGTTTTGCACTTGGGTGTAGAATGAGTGAGTCACCCTACAGTCAGAAATTTTGCCTAAATTTTGTCAGAGAGCTGTGTCAGGGTTTGCGGAGCTTGGATCTTCAGTTACAGCTTCCTGGCCTATTCCTGCACAAATAAAAATGGGAAAAAGGGTTGTCTAAAGTGGTTTTCCTTGGTCAAACCCTTGTTTAGGAATAAACCTTGAAATATTAAAGTAAAAGCATGTAATATAAACAAAAGGCTTAGTGTCATGTTAATGTGCTTACTCTAATGGATACATGTTTGTATCGCTCAAATCCATGAAGTGTTCTTGTATTTTATTGCTCGTGTATAGTTTTTTGAGGTCTTGTAGAAGAGATGTAGGATCAAGAATGCCTTCACATGTTCATGGATGTATGAATGCCACTCGTAGATCTTGGTTTTCTTGAATTGATTGATAACACTTATAAGGAGAGAGAGAGAGAGAGAGAGAGAGAGAGAGAGAGAGAGAGAGAGAGAGAGAGAGAGAGAGAGAGAGAGAGAGAGAGAGAGAGAGAGAGATTATTTTTTATCTAGGGTTTTTCATTTTTGGTAGTTTTTAGAGTTTATGCACATTTGAAAGGTTTCAATTGCATGTATAAGGTTTACATATTTAAAGGGTTAACATTTTAGTTTTGGTTTTCTACCTAGGGTTTAAATTTTTAACAATTTTTTAGGTTTTCTAATGTTTTGCGAGCTAAATAGAAATTTAAAAACAACTATTTTACATAAAATTAAAAGAATTTCTACACTACCTGAAAAAAAAATATTGAAGACTTTTATTTACAATTACATAATAAACAAATAACAAATAACAGTACACTATTTTTTTTTAAGAAAAAAATAAATAAAAATGGATAATAATATATAAAAAATAAATGTGCGTACTTGGAATGTGGAAAAAACTGATTGAGGGGGTCACTAGAAAAGCTAAAATCGGGCACCCGTATGCCCAAATCGCTAAGCCATTTTGCAGATAGTAAAAATGAATAGAAAAATAATTTAAAAGAAAAAATACATTTCCAAATCGCGCACACGATTTGTCAAAATTGGGCACCCATTTTGGCTTGGGCGCCCGCATGTAAACATGTGCCCATTTTACTTTTCATGGGTCGGGCATTAAAACCTAAACGAACACTTGTTTCTAGGAGCAATTTTTCAACTCAAAGACTTCCATTAAATTGGAACCCAACTTCTTGCACCCACCCCTATCTTAGGCTAGACATTATGTGCAAGGATTTTATGTGTGAAGCTCATCAAGGAGTCACTCACGATATATGACATCTAATAGACACTCGTCTATTCCACATCATATCTTGCATGCAATGTTGGAAGGTTCTGCTAGTTACCATTACATGGATGACACTTGATGTACATGTATATGTTTTTGGTTAAGCCCATTTGTTTTTATAGTGGTAACTATGTTATATTCCATTATATTATGCTTAATCTTTCCTTCTTTCAATATTTTTTCTTTTCACTTCTTTCTTTAGTTGTATGTTAACATAATTCTTCATTAAAGCTTGTATGTTAGATTGTTAGAAATTTCTTACTATTCGAGGTTGTATTGCTTCATTTATGACAAAAGGTTCATTTTTGTCTTTTATTAATTCCTTCATTGTGTTAACATAATACTTGGTATTGAATGTATCATGTTAACCATTTACAGACTCCCTTCTTCTAAATTAACCATTTATTGCAATGAAGAAACGATTTTATTCTCATCAAATCTGGAAACAGAAAATTATTGTTATGGCTTATAAACGGCCTCTATGTCTATACAAGATTTTCATCACATATTGTTCCTCATCATTTTTCACTTTCTACAAAAACTCCTCATTAGTTTCCTCGGCTTCACAATCTCTATGACTGAGAGCGCACTTCCTAATCCGTGGCCAAATTCCAATTTTCTATGTTGTAGTCCATATCTCTCTCTTACTAGCCCAATTCTACTCCACTTGCTTATCGACACTGTCATTCTACAATTTAGATGATTGCCTCATCATTCACAACTCTAATATTGCTCTCTCCAAGTCCCTCCATTCAACACAATCCTCATATGCTCTTATAATTTTAATAAATATTTTCAATTTATAAATTTAATAGTGCAAGATGCCAATCTACTATTATTCTCCCATCTACTTTGTTCATTCTCCATGCCTTATTCTCCCATCTACTTTGTTCATTCTCCATGCCTTAGTTTCTTGCCATATTCTTTTCCCACAAGATGCGACCTTTTCTATACTATTTCTCACACAACCTAACTTGCTGTCAATTGTCACATAGTCTTTCTTATTTCTCCTTCCCCCTCTAACTCCCCTTGAAGGTTTCTTTTCTTTTTATTTTTGTCGTTGGGCTGCCCCCTCCAAACTTCTTCTTCCCCTCGTTTTACCAAGAAACCCCCCCTTCTAACTGTTCAACATCTCTCCCTTCATATCCCATCAATTTTCTCTTCCTCTTTTCACTATTTTCTATTCCGTATTAATGTTGCCAGTCATCAAGCCTTTACTGCATAAAGGGCTGGAAGAGAGGACCGTTACAATGGCATAGTTGCATTTGTTTGGATGTATCTAAAGCCTTTCCTACAAATCCATTTTCTGCATATCCTGTAATCGTAGCCAAATTTCTTGAAGGCATTCACGTGCTCTTCTTATGCTTCATTTTGAAGATATATCTATGAGGGCTGTAACAATTAAAGCATCTGACAAAATTCCCTTATGAATTGATGAAGATCCGAAATTCACTCAGGATGCTCTTGCATCACAGCCATTTTGTAGAAAGCTTGCGGGATTGACAAGCAACAAGTGTGATTACCATTATTGTGTTTATGATAATATTTTAAGTACGTGACTTGTTATTGTCAAATGTAGTGTAATAGATGTCTAAATGACCTAGTGCAAGAGCTAGATTTTTATTTTTAATGCAAGAGCTAATAGGGATGTTATGACTATTACAAAACATTGTGTAGTCATTTGTAAAGGAATCTTGAATTTGTTATATATGTAGAGGTTGTTCTATTGGAAAGTCTAATGATGTTAGTAAATGATTTATATGAAAAGATCAATGATGATGATTTATTGATTTAAATGATTAATGAGTCGCATCTTTTTATAGATGTCCATGGCACAAATTTTGGGTAAAAGTTGAATATTTTATTGTCAGAGTTAGTGACTAATAATTAGTTAGGATCAAGCTAGACCATGAGAATGACAACAGAGAATAATAATAGATCAAGGTCAAGGTTGCACCTATAATTCTACACTCCACAAAGAGAACAATAATATAAAAACTACGACATTATTTTAAGTAGGCATCAAAAGTTTTTTCTAAATAGAAATTTATATTTTCTATTAAGAAAAATATTAAATCAATCAAAATTATGTATCAAGACACTTGGAAAATTTAATATGGAACAAAAACTAATCAATCTCACCCTTAAGTTATATAAAGATTATAAGAGGTAAATATTAATAAATGAAGAATAATCTCATTACTTTTGTATACATAAATGATTGAATAGTTTAATAGACTTTATACAAATTATATGAATTTATATTTCTTATTAATTTTAAGTAATAAATCAACTAGAAATATATACTAAATAATATACTAAAAATGATACCATAAATAAATATAAAATAAATAAGAAGTTATCATCATAACATCTGTAGACAAAAATAATTGATTAATCTAATTGACTTTTAATAAATTGTATAGTAAATTTATATGATGTTAATAAAACTATTAAATCAATCAAAATGATTTCGTATATGAAACAACCAAATTATATAGAGAAAAATAAGATGGAGATAAAAGGAAAAGAAAAAGTAAAACAATAAACCGCAAAAAAAAACTTTGTTATCCTTAGGCGTATACATGATTGAACTGTTCTATTGCCTGAACTATTTACTAGAATTTCCATGAAACTTATCTAAAAACACAAAATAATACAAAACAAGTTCGGGAGACATGACATTTTTATTTTAATATAGATGTGGATATTCTGGCTGTGGTGTTGAATTCGGGCCATCCTTTGCAATTTAGAAGTAGTTATGTTGAATCTGTGTTAGGAGCTTGAAGACCAGAATAAAATCGAGGTCTGAAATATTCGGTTAATTTTGACCTCTATTTTCTTTCTATCGTTCCTACTTCTGTTCAGACTTCAGTCTCCAGACCCAACTCTGAGATGGAAAAATACAAGCCCACTAAAGTTGCCTTCCAAAGAGATATGAAGTATCATGTGTTTCTGAATTTCAGGGGAGAAGATGTGAGGAAGACTTTGGTTCATCATCCCTTTGAAGATCTGTCCGTAGCAGGACTGAATGTTTTCTTAGACAGTCACAAGTTGGAAAAGGGAGAAGAGATTTCGCAGGGTTTGGAAATAGCAATCGAGAGCAGTGCTATATACATTCCTATATATTCCAAAGGCTATGCAGATTGAGTTTGGTGTCTCAGGGAGGCCGCTGCTATGTTGAAGGCTCCTGGCTTGATATTCCTCTGTTTTATCATGTGGATCCAACTCATGTCAGACATCCAGAAAAAGACTGCAGTCCTTACAGAAAATCATTTGTCATACATTATGGCCATTCAGATCGATACCCAAGAGAAGAGATTGATGAATGGAAGCACGCCCTTCAGCAGATCTCAAAACGCTCAGGCTAGTCGACGGATATAACTCAAGGGTAAGAAATAAGCCCCACTTTTTATTTTTCTTTTTAGTTATTTATTTCATGGCTGCCGCTGGATAATGGATGGCATATATGTCTATGCTTAAATATGAATTTATAAATAGGTGTGGCTGTTTCATGTGTTTTTTGAAAACTTAAAAGGATAACATTATCTAAAAAAAATATAGGTGGTAGAGAGGCATCGAGTTTATGTTATGTCTTAACAAAAACAAAAATAAAAACAAAAACAGATTAAATAAGGTCGGAGTTCAAAGCATAGAATGTTGTAGTGAATGTTGTAGTGAGAGAACTACACTTATGAGGGACATCATAGTTTAGGCGGGAGAGGGGATTGCAAACAGTCATCATTTTGGTCTTCATCTAGAGGTTGCTAGTTATGAAAAATATATGTTCTACCAAAATGACTTACACACACTTTCTTCAACAAATTTATAACAAACATTATTTATTTATTTATTTATTTGGGGGTTAGAATCATTATTTTATACCTTATCACAATTTTAATTTTTAATTCTTTTGAAAAAAATCAAGAACTAAATAATACATTAAATTTCATAAATTTAGTGAATATTTGATTTTTCTCATCCATAATAACTTCCCTAACATAGTTTTATTAGAATTTTAATCTATTACATAACACATCTTAGTGAAAAAGAATAACCAAAAACCCATTAGAAATTTAATATTCTCTTTATTACTATTTCATAATTTTTATCAAGTAAACATGCATGAGTAAATATTAATTGGTGCACACATAATTAAGTTTACAAACCCTTAGTTTTATGCTTTATTTTGGTTTATGTGTAAACTAATTGAATCTCACTAGTCATATTAAATGCTTAATATGATACAATTGAACTTTTTTTTAAGGTAACGTACCAATTTTAATGTTGATGAAGCAAGGTACTTTTCGATAAAAACTAGATTTGATTAAGAAAGGTATTTTTAATGTTTTATTAATTAATTATTGATAGTTTGAATTGTTTATCTTCTAGGTTATAACTAATTGAAATGTAATTTCTAAAATTTCTAGGTCTGAACTAATTGGTTGTTTACATATTTGAATTGTGATAGGACCAAAACACATTTAAATCAAATGATTTGTTCGATATAATGACTTAACAAAAATAAATAGTCTTAAACCACATAACTAGAATTATAGGATTTCAAAAAATTTGTGTGATTTATAAGAATACCAATATATATATGACAATTATAATTAGTAACACAAATGATGCTACAAATCATCATTTGTTCCATTTTTCCTTTAATACGAACATATTAAAATATACTTACATTTTTCTTTCATCAAAATAAAAGGATATTTCTTTCTAAATTAGGAACATGTTATAATTTATATACATTTTAACTTTCTTTCATATCTACAAACCTACTTGTTGGACTTGTCTGTCAAGGAATTTTTTTCCTATAAAATATAGAAAACCAACCAAACATCAAGATTGCCATCCATTAGATTTGTACAATTTCTAATATTAATATTAAAAATCTGCAAAATAGCATCAAGGCTTTTTTAACCTTTCTAAGCATGGATGTTTTTCCTATATTTGAAATATGTTATTCAATTTCTTTTGTTCGTGTCTTTCCTTTTGTCAAAAATCTATGTATATTGTTTTGGTGTCATATTTTAATCTATTAATCTGAATTTAGAACAAATTATATTTTTACATTTTAAAACTTGTTCTACGTACAAATTAAAAATAAATATCTTCAAATGATTTAAAAAAGTGTCAAGTTGAAGAATTCTCAAATTTACATTTTCCAAGATGTTTTTACTTTGTAAATCATGAAAATTTTGTATATTCTTGAAAACATTAATGAAAAGCTAGGAATAAACTACACGATCTTAGTTATTTTTTTGCAAAAGTAATTTGTGACATAATAAAATAAGTCAACATTTTAGGGCGCATGCCACTTCCACCATTTTAACATCTTAGTCTCTACCCTGTAACAAAATAGTACGTTTGAAACTAAATTTTAAGTATTATGAGTCTGTTAGTGTTAGTTTCTATATAGAAAAATTGTGTTTACTTTGGATCCTCCTTTTGTCTGAATTTCCATTCACATATCTACCAAGCTTGTCTTCTAAAAGAAAGTCTTACACTCTATCACACATTTTTTTTATTACTAGTTATGTTTGTCTTGATTCAAAAAATAATGGAAGTCATTTTGTTTTTTAATCATTATATTGAATAATATTCTATTTTTAGTTTATTACTTGGCATTTTGGGCTATTTGATCTTATTTTAAGTAACCTTACATCTAAATTTCATGTTATCTTTGAATAAGCTATCAATAAAGTATATTTCTTGATCTTAGATTCTCTTTTCCAAATTTTAGTTTTTTGTTGAATGGTTGCATTGATATCATGGAAAGGTGTGTCTTTTTTTTTTTTTTTTTTATAGATTCTATAGTTATTATGACGAGGACCTTCCCTTGAAAATATTAGATGTAGAGATAAAGGAATAATTATGTCTATATCTTCTCTGTCTAACTCATGAGATAATTGTTTTGTGTCTTGGATCTATATTCATCACATTTATAGGCATTGTATATTCATGCATAATAATTCTCATACTAGTTCTTATTATGTTATCATATAAATATTTGAGGTGTATTGATATCAGATTTTTAAACAATCCAATATATCTTATCTACTTGATGTACAAATGATCTTTATATTGAGACAACCCGACATATATAAGGTATTAGAATTTTTACATATCCACTTGACCATTTGTGTTTTCTGATTGAGAAAAAACTTATACATTCCCTTTTTTATCTATAGGTTTCCTTTAGCATCCCTTTTATCGCTTTCCTTTAGAAATGATTCTAGGCCTAGTCATGTTAGGAGACAATAAATTTCTTTATCAATATAAATCTTTGAATTTGAACCAACACTTTCTTTTTGTCACTATGCCAAGGAATAATTTAACCACGATCTTTGAAATATGAATAGATTTGAATGTTTCATGACAACACCAATGTGTTTTTTGTAATTTTATGGGCTTCAACTTACCTAGGCTAACAAAAACATTAATTTTTAGATGTTATGGCTTTCAAAATATGCAATAGCCTCTAACAAGCAGATGACTATTTCCAGTAGCAAGATATTAGTTCATAGAATTTTGGGTCCCAAATCCCTAAAGTGAAAATTTTCCCCTATTTCTAGATGTTTCAATCATAGAAAATAAATATTGACCTTGACACAAATTGTGCCAATGCATATTATACCAAGGTAAAAAAGTTTCTATATTTGGTTGGTAACAAAAGTTACTGAATTTATACACAATATTTACTTATTTTAGTTATTAATGATACCTTAAAAAATGATTACACGACATAATAACCTAGCCAAAATAATCCAGTCAAAATAACCCAACAATGAAACATCCCGGAGTAATAATAACCAAAAGTAAAAATAATCGTACTTTAAATTATCCCATATCCAAATGCATGATAAAACCAATTAAAAATTAACACTAATCTACATGCAAAGACAAGGCACAAATAATTAATTGTGTGCAAAATTTTTTATCTACACGGTAATTTAATGTAGGGTTATATGTTAACCAAGTTATTTTATCATGGATTATTTTAGATGGGTTATTGTGTTTGGATACCTTAGATGGGTATTTCTAAATGTCATATTTTCCAAATGTGAATGCAAGCTAGGTTCTACACATACGTATGAAACAATAATATCAATTGCATATTATAAAATATTATTGAGAACTAAATGAATAATCTTAATTATTTCATTTATTATCCTAAAAATGTGTCTTATAAAGGCTTTGCAAGCATTGTAAAGTCTTCTAGCTAGCAAACTAGTTAGCAAAGTATATTTAGGGATAAGCACAATGTATACATTGTGATACTTAATCAAGGTTTAGTTTGCATATCACATTCACTATTTAAAGGCTACAATATATTTATTGTGAATTAGGGATGAACCTAGATTGTTACTAGATGATCACGTACAACATTTTACTTATTTTATTTTTCTTCTTCCATTTTATCATCAAATATTTAGTATCTCTTTGTACAATAAAAATGTGGACATTAATAACTAATTTACACATTGAAACCAATGAGTAATGTGTGAAATAATATAAAATCCCAAAAGGCCAAATTGCATGAGAATATTAAGGAAAGACTAGATACCTCTTATATCGAATCTTTACAGTTTGGCAAAAGTAGCCACCACTAGATGCATATTTTCCTACTATAAAGGCACGATAGAGCATTATTTTCTATATGACAATTTCTAAAAGAGTTAATGGAATTTTCTTAGTGAGATGCTTGAGATGCTAGAGCATCGAGGAGCATGCAAAATAAATTAAGAAACAAATTTAGAGAAAATTTAAATTAAGAATTCAATGAGGAGTTTGGGAATGGTAGAAGGGTAGGTGAGAATAGGTGTAATGGAGTTCATTAGGATTTATGGTCAATTTAGGGCATGGTAAGGTATTAGAGTTCTTAAATTACAAGTGATGACGTTCCAATGTACCATGAAAGATTAGGAATTTTCTTACATGAGGTGAGGGTCAAATGATTAAGGCTAGGGAAATGGAGCAGATAGGAATTGAAAACAATGTGTGGTAAATTGTCAGTAAATCCCAATATTATAGAGGCCTTTTAGATGTCAAATTCTCAAGGTAACTAAGAAATATGGGAAGAGGTGCAAGGCTCACAAGTTTCCTAAAAATTCTAGGCTCTAGGGAATGAAAATAATTAATAGGTTAAAAAAATTGATGGAAATGAAGACCAAGGAATTGGGGCACATTTAATAGGTTAATAGGTTTAAACAATTGAAGGAAAAGAAAAAATAGGCCCTAAATACTTTGTAGACTTTAGATGCCTAATTTCACCTAGGACCATGCCACATTGTTGGACATTGACCACAAAAGCATCCTTTAACCAATTTCAGTAATGAGCTTTAGATAAATTCTTTTGAATGAACACACTTAGAAAACACTTTAACATAGGGACCGAACAAAAGATATTTATACTCTTTATTAGTAGATAAATAGTTGGGATCAGTAAAATATTTTGAATGAACACACTTAGAGAACACTTTAACATAGGGACCCAGCTAAAGATCCTTATACTTGTTATTAATAACTTTTTCAAATTGCTTATTTTGATTTAGCTTAAACAACATATTCTATATACTTTCGTCTATCCGGGTCATTGTAGATATTTTTAAGTGTTGATATATTATAAATTAAATAAGGTAAGACCTCCATACAATTTTGAGCTGATTTATTACCTTAAATTATTTGCATGTTTGTTGACTTTATAATATACAAAAGAATGCTCAATTTTTCAGTTTTCTTGTTATTCTCTGTGCATTATATTTGAACGCCATTCATAATTTACTCATGCAAAAGTTAGTAAATAGTCTACCAAAATTAATCTAGATGATGGAACAACCTTTACTAGCAAAAAAAAATAAAGAAGAGGCAGATGATAAACATTAATTCTAAAATTTATATTTATTTAATATAATTATTGTAGCTATGAAGCTTGCCTAGTAAAGATGACAATGAATGACCTGTTCAACACATTCAAAAAGTTGTAGTTTGAAGTTACCAAGCATCTAATGGGATTCAATAGCATAAAAAATGATCTTATTTAGAAATTAAACCCTAATTTAGTGAAAGAGGTGATTAAAGTTGGACTATGGGGTATTGGTGGTAGTGGCAAGACCACAGTTGCCAAGGTTGTGAACAATCATGTTTATGTTGATTTTGAAGCTGCTTCCTTTTTATTTAATGTGTGAACCACCGCCATATAGCACAAAGGCCTTACAAATTTGTAGAAAAAGGTACTCAAAGATTTATCAAAATATGGTGGAGAAGTGGACAGTGTCAATGAGGGCCTCGATGAGGGCCTAGCTTTGTTAAGATATCATTTGAGAGGAAAAAATGTGTTGCTCATTTTGGATGATGTAGATGCTATTATACAATTGAATGCTTTGGTTGGGGATTGGCTAGACTCTCGCAGAAAAGTTAACATAACTTCTAAGGACAAACACATTTTAAATGCTTCTCAGATCTCATCGAAATGTATCCACAAGATGAGTGGATTAGGGATAAATGAAAGTCTCCAATTGTTTGATTGGCATGCATCTCCAAGTCCTGAGTATGAAGAGCTATCCAAAAGAATAGTGAAAGCTTATAAAAGACATTCCCTTTCATTGGAAGTGATTGGATCATTCTTATTTGATAAACACAATGACAAGAATCGCTGGATTGAAGTCCTTCACAACATTCTTCATTATTTTGCAAACACTTTTCTTGTTTTATAGATTGAAATGATCTCTACGATCTTCATATCTTTTTTCAAGATGATTCCTTTATATACACTTCATCCTATTGCTGTGATAGTCTCTCAGATCTTCAATCTAGAACTTCTTGCAACTTCATTTTTGATTGACATCTTTGCGAGACAATGTACTCTTTTGACCCGGAACACATGTTATGCCTTTTCAAAATTTAAATCTTCCTTGGTTGCTATTATTTTTCACATATGAACTTTTATACTTCAACAAAAAATTTATCAAACATGTAATCATTTGCCAACTTGATCCAAAACTCCACCCACAATGCATTTGCATACAATTTGTTGTGTATTTCTTCTTCAATTCTTTACTCCAACCTATCGTCTCAGAATGATTCTTGAAACCACATATGCTACAAGGATGAATATCCCAACACATATATTTTTTGAGTCCATTTCTATGGCAATGAAAACAACAAATTCTTTGAAGTAGTTTATTTGATTTTGTAATGTCTATAATAACATTTATACTTGTCTTCTTAATAACAAAGCCAAGACCTTCAATATTTGGCCTCATCACTACCTAGATAGGCTTTCTAATTCCTTGCTCATACTTTGCCAATCCTTTACGTTTATAACCCATTATTTTCATGATATTATAGCTAATAATATTTTTAAAATATTCATTGTCATCTTCATTTATATGATTTTCATCAGAAGCAACTTCTACTAAATCACATCTACCAAATATATTATCTAATGAACAATATAAATCATTTGTATCACATGAAGAATCACACATTGAGGTCTTTGTTTTTAAGCATTCAATTTCCTTTTCATATGTTACGAGCATTTGATTCAACTGACTATTTTATTTTTGTAACTCTAATATTTCATTCTTCTATAGACTATTTTCTTTTTCTAACTTCCTCAAACAGTCTTCCGAATCTTCATATATCTTTAACTTTTATTTTAGTTATTCAGTTTCCTTTTCAAACCATTTAACTTTTCTTCCATTTTTGTATTTTTCATCTTAACTTTAACTAACACTTTTTCTAGAATATCAATTGCACATATATTTTCATCTTTCTTTACCTCTCTCTTTTAAACTTCGTATCAATTCAGAATTACATTTCTTAACATTTATCAAATCTTCCTTTAAAATATCTTTTTCTTTTTTGACTCACTTACCAACTTTCCTCATTGAGATAAATGATATAAACTTACTTGGTTATGATCTTGGCTTCGATTTTACTAAATCTTCCTTGGCGATGATAAATAATTTGATGACTTCGCTACCTTCAGTATCCTTTCTTTTGTAATATTCCTATACTTGTTTGGCTTGCCTACAATCTGCCTTAAAATTTCTCTTTGATGAAGTTTCAAAGATAACTTTGTGGGTTTTCTTTCTTTGCAGGGTGCTTCCTTAAACAACTACATTCGCCTCTTTCCTTGCCTGTATATTTCCTTAAATAGAAGACTTTTCTTTTTGTAGACTCTACCTTATCCTCATGTAGCAACAATATATCTTTGAATAAACTAAAAATAAGTTTTACCAACTTAATCACCTTTTGCGGCATAAAACACGACTATTATGCGCCCGAACTATGGTTGATCCATCTTTGCACTGAATTGATGAATCAATGAACTGAGTTGAACGCGCAGCCAGATATATAGAGAAGGGGGGGAACTTTAAATGGTGCGTTGCCTTCTCTCAATTATATATTTTTTTTAATCTTGTGTAATCTTTAATTCCTAAATTTGTGATAACTTCTTTTTCTTGACTTAACACACAACATATTTTTTTTATATCTTCACAATCTTCTTCTTTGAACAACTTTGAGGTCTCATATTTTCTTCTGCAACTAACACAAACTGTCTTTAATGTTTCAGACTCTGTTTTTTTAATCATGTGCTCTATTCATTAGAAACTTCCACAAACCAAGCTCCGTTACCTACAAGAAGTTTTGATTTTTATAGCAGAAATCTTTTGTAACTCTTTAAGTTGACTGCAGTTGCAAGTCCTCTAAGATTTCCCCATGCAAAGGTCTTCAGCTCTTCAGCTCTCGCAAATAGTCTTCACATCCAAGATCTTTAACATAAGTTCTTATATCAATTGTTGGATAATAGAAAATTATAAAAAAAATAAAAATACAAAAATAGAATATGCAATTGATGGATTGTTGTAGCAACCAAAACTTTTATTAATATCAAATAAAGACTACAAAACATAGAAACAGAAATAGAGCTCTGCATAGATTGATCTCTGTTCTGATATATCATACTATTCAAATCACATGTTTGCCACCCCTATTTTTATAGATACAAAATGCGGTTTACTTGGAGTACCAGGAAATTTTAAAATCCGATTGCAGGAAAAGATAAGGATGCCAATCGTTATAATGATAACTAACAACTGTCAGACAATTGGTACTGAGTTTGGAAAAGTTTGTAGAAAGCCGGTTAACAGTCGATGCTGACTCAGGCAGTGGAAATGGTCAGCAAGAAAGAAATTATTTCGAACAAAAATAATGGAGATGAATTGACGTACATTCGTTCCTTTCTTTTCTTTTCACCTGTAAGGAACATGAAATTTTAATTGATTAAGAACAGTAAAAATCTATACATTTTTTTTAAAAGGAGATTTCATATGGTAAAAGATTAAGTTTTAATTGTTTAGCATTTGTAACAAAAATTCTGATTCCAAAATTGTTACTGGTTATGATATCTATTTATGATTGAATAAAATGCATTTCTTAAATCTAAAAAGCAACTAATCATGTGATGTCACATCTGTGCATCAACAAAACACGACTTAGTGCACAAGTATGAGTTTGACTTTTTTTTTGGACCTTTTTTGACTCCTCGGAAAAAAGCATGGTGAGGTGGCATTATATTTGATGACGTGGCTCTCAAACTTTAGTTCAAAGTATGAGACTTTCCAAGTAAGCTTTCATAAAAAATTTCCATGCGAGCGATTTGAAATTTCCTCATAAGATTTGGAGAAGTGCAAAGTTAGGGTTCAACCACTGGGTAGTCTCTCCTAGTCTACTATACTAGTCATTTGCTTTTAGGTCTATACATGGCTATCACAATACATGACTACCTCTTACCCTATATGAGAGACACTAGACATACATACCTTACCCCCTCCAAAATTTGTCAAATAGGTATTATTATTAATTTTTATACAATGTACCATTGATTTGTATTTTAATTTTTTAAATTTTTTTTTGAAAAAATTAAAATACAATTATTTCTTATTTTTAATTATTTAAAAAATATAATCAATGTTCAATCTAGTCCCTACAAAGAGATGTGTGAAAAACATATTAATTTGTTTGTTCAATTTAACTTTATTTCCACATTACTCATCAAATCTACTATGAACTCAACAATCTCCTAAAAAATAAATTATATATAAAATTGTAGGGTACAAAGTTGTTATTGAATTTTTGATATTTGAGTAGAGTGAGTAAATTGAATAGATAATAAATTACATTGTTCTTTAAATTTCTTATATAATGAGTTGGAAGAGTACCTCAAGTGAAAATTATCATCCCTTTCAAACTATCTCTTAAAAATATTAAGAGCTACTTCAAGATATGAGTTCATTAATATTTATATTATAATAATTAAAATTGGAGCATGTTGTAATTAGCTATTAGTCTTTGACTTTGTTTTAAGCAATCCCATGTTATAGAAATTCTATTTAAAATAAGTTTTACAAGTAAGCATTCAAAGTTTATAATAAAAATATTTAAAAAATTAATTGTTAGGATTTTTATTGACCAAATAATTTGACATATTATTGCAACCTTCACAATAACTGATGAACTAAGGAGAACTATCTATTAATAATTATTCGTTAATGTCTAATTTTATAATCGTGAAGTCACTATAGGTTTGTGGATACATTGATTTACAGTGATTTGTTTGCAAGCTAATAATGACACAGTGCACAACAAAAAAATAAGGTACAAACTTACATTATATAGATTTAAAGAAAGGAGAATAAAGTGTCAAACTTCTCATATTAAATATTACAATCATTTTACCTACTATATGATCATAACAAGTGACATAATGCTATACATTTGATAAAAAAAACCAAACTTTAAATCCTAGATCAATATATTATCAATAAAATCAATTACAATATAATTAGCCTCATTTTTTGAAAGAGATTATATAATCAATCATTTTGGAGATATTTTTGAGGATGATACCGATGAGGAGGCCTTTAGGCGCATTGAAGCAAGTTGACATCCTTCTATCCTACATATTTTATCTCATACTGTCAACCATTTAGTTAGTATCAACATGTATATAACTCTATTTATTAATTATAGATTTTATGGTATATTTTTGGGGGTTTTCAATTATTTATTTCAAAACTTCTTCATTCAAACTTAAACTTTTATAAAATCTATATTTGTATACATTTTAAACTTTTTTAAATCAATATATACAATAATTTGTAGCATAAAATTATTTTCTCTTAGCTTCAACCTTTACTAAATATTAGTTAATTAGTTTCTATTTGGTCAACAAGCAAACTGCAATCTTTAAACTCCCACATTTCGCACACATGTCTATCAGGGCACTGCCCATAAAAAATATCTAATTCAAACTCATTTCTAATAACAGAATTTTGTAGCTCCTTACCTTCTTGAAGAGTGACTAGGCATGTGCAAGGCTGCAAGCTTGAAGAACACTTATGACAGTGACAACATTTGGCTTCACAGCTGCCAGCTGCATTTTGTGAAACAACTTCAGGCCTTCCCCACTATGTCCATTCTGAACATATCCTATGATCATTGCAGTCTATGAGACAACATATTTTACAAGCATTCCATCAAACACTTTGAGCACGATCTCAATAATGCTGCAGTTAACATACATCTCTACAAGCGCATTCCCCACTTGCAAATCCAAACGGTGTCCGCCACGAATTATACCAGCATAAATCTCCTTACCCTGATTGACATCTGATAATACTGAAAGAAGGGTTATGAATGTCGCTTCATCTGGTTCTACCCTCATCTTCATTTGAATGTATAGCTCTACAGCCTTGGTTCCCTCCCCATTCCGCACGTAACCTCAAATCATAGAGTTACAGGTCACTGTATCTCTTTCAAACGGGCTTAGTTTGTCAAACACTTTGTGTGCATCTCCCACGCGACTGCAATTCGCATTCACTGTAAAGAGATGGGATTCAAATCCACATGTTATTGCACGAACATGAACTTCCCTGCCTATCTGCAGAGCAGATATTGCAGCGGATACTTTAAGAACGCAGGGAAATGTAAAATGGTCTGCTTCTTGTTCAGTATGCATTTCGAAAAAAAGATCAAGGTTTTTATCCCGAAACCCATTCTTGAGATACCCAGTAATCATCGAATTCCATAGAATAATTCTATTTTTGGGAATTCTGTCGAAAACCTGGCGTGCATAATTGACACTCTGCCGCTTTCCATACGCGCTTATAAGCTCAGAACCCAATAACTTATTTTGAGCGAGTCCTCTCGCAACAATGTGAGCATGGATTTGTCGCCACTGTTTTATATTGGAGCATGCTTGAAACGAACTTAAAGTATGAATGTATTGTGTTTCTCTCTTTCCATCCCTTTCTCTTGCTCTCTCTCTTGTTTTAGTCCTTGTTTGTTTGGAGTGTTGAACCCAAGACTGCGAAAAGGGCAATGAGTACTCTCATCTTGCACAACAACCTTGAATGAAAGCTACCAGAATCATTTTGGAATAAATTGAGAGCTAATCCGCTCACTGAAACTATAACACTTTGGGAGATTTTAAGAGACGGGCTAGAAGATGCAAAAACAAATGTTAAACAAAAATGGTTTAGAACTTGGGTTACGCCACACTAAAAATGCATAATGTCTTTCCTTTACACACAAATTGTTGGGTTAACCAATTCTTATGTCAATTTAACATATTCGATCTCCTATTTGTAATTGTTGGTGTAATTAAATATTCATTATTACACTTTACTTAAGCTTACTTTGGATAATGCATTACATAGTAGTTTGCATTGTAGACACTTAAGAGTTTACATCTTATTTTAGCACATGGTGTAGGATAAATTTCACTTTAGGTGGTGATAGTTGTTATCTCATGAGTGAGATCCACCTTTAGTTCTCTTATCACATTATCCTCCTCTCATTATTGCACATATTCCATTGTACAATGGAGTATGATCCACCTTTGGTGGATATATGATTCCACCTTGTGTGGTTGATAGGTTATCATTTGCATATCTCTTAGTTATCATGTATTGCCTATATATTCAGACACATCTACTTTATATTTATCAATTGTATCCATTATTATTTGATTATATTATTAAATCAATCAATTGATCATATCATTTTGCCTTTCTCTCTTATACTATATGTTAATGATTTGTAGCTTCGGTCGGAGTAATCCTATAAATGAAATTATATATATATAATTATTAATCATGCTGATTATGAAAATTGATTAAGAGAATCAATTATATAAACTAACCATGTATTAATAAATTTGATCATATGAATCGATTATTCTAATCACATATTTAATTTGATCATGAGAAATCAAATTATGAGTTAATTTTAATCTGAGAACAAATCGATTACTGATTATCACTATATCAAATTATTCAAGATTGATTAAACCAATCCATATTATGATAGATCTCATTGATTAGTCAAATCGATATTGAGTATCATTTATATATTTTATGCATCATATACATATGGATATCAATAAAGTTTAGTGTACTTTAATAATAATGCAACCATTGAATATGAGAATTGATTCTTTTGTTTCATTGCTGATAGTCGATTAGTTAGAGGAGCATGCCTCTATGAAGAGGCATGAAACCCCTCCTCACTAAGTTATATATATATGAGATGCATATCGATTCAAAAGTTGAAGTACTAAAGTTGGAAAGTGTAAGACAAATACATTGATATTCATAACATATATATTGCATATCAAGATTAATTCATTTTCAAATTAATGGTGTTCATTCTTAATTAGCAACGATCTTCTTGACAAGTTGGAAAATAGATCTTACATAGTTGTGTGATAGAAATAAAGAATAATATTAAATTTATTCTACTTCTGAATCTGATCAATCTTTAACATGGTATTAGAGTAGGCGTGAGGAAAAGATCATATCAAATTTCCAAATGTAAGGCAATCTAACTACCATAAATATTTTTAGAAATATTACATTAGATGGTGAATGGATTTAGACTTGAAGACAAACTTGAAGGTGCTTCAAACTTTGTAGCTTGGAAATTCCAAATGATGCTTACATTAAAAGATCATGAGTTAAATATGATGGTAGAAAATGCATACCTTAAACCTAGTGGGAAAGATGAGAAGATTCAATGGGAAAAGAACAACACCAAAGCAATAAAATTACTGGTAGACGGAGTGAATGATCACATAGTGCCTATTATCACCAAAGTAGACTCAACATATGCTATATTCAAAGCCCTAGAAAAATGTTCGAGATCAACAACACTAGTAGGGTTCTTGCTCTTAAAAATCAATTTCACCACATGAAGATGAATCAGGAAGAGACTATCACCTCATATTTTATGAGGATATTGGATTTAATAAATCAACTCTCCATAGTTGGTCATACTTTTGATAGTAAGGAATTAACAATGATAGGCCTAAATGGACCTCCCATGTCACGCGAATCGTTTATTCAAGGAGTAAGTTCTTACTCCAAACTTCCTAAATTTGAGCGATTGAAAATAGACAGCATTCAAGAAGAGTCTAGATTAATGACTAGAGGGATGGATATGAATTCCACAAAAGATGACAATCGTATTCCAACCCCTCAATCTCACACAAGAGGGAAGAAGACTAACTTCAAAAGGAAAAAGGCTAAGGACAAAAGTGGGAAAGAATTATTCAAGAAAAGGAGGGACCTATCTAAAGTTTAATGCTATATATGTGATAAATATGGTCATCTTGCAGTAAAGTGTCCTAGTAGACCTAAACCCCAAGTTTCCTTCACTGAAGTCAGTAAAACAAGCATGGATATGGTTTTAGAAATTTTTTTATTTTACTCTGCCCTATCTAGTTAACTTTCAAACAACTTAAACACCTCGGCGATAGACATGGGGGCTTCATAGCACATAACAGGCTTCAGAGAAAATCTAGATTTCATAGATAAAAATCATGATGAAGAAGTAACTATTGGAGATGATACAAATTATACATTAAAGGGAATTATGACCAGCACCATCAGCCTCAAAACATGCATCTCACTACAACTCACAGGTATGCTATTTATACTCGGGATCAAAATAAATCTAGTCTCTATTTCAGCACTCAAAGATAAAGGGTACACAATTACTTTTATGAAAGGGAAAGTACTAGCTTGGTTGAAGAACTCAAACATCGAGAATCCTCATACTATTGGAATAAGTACTCTCTCTCTCTCTCTCTCTCTCTCTCTCTCTCTCTCTCTCTCTCTCAAGCCTTAATCCATGAGTTAACCAATGCAAGTGAAATTTGGCACATGAGACTAGGACATTTTTCTTTTTTTTTCCTATCCTCTTTAGAGAAGATGGTAACATGAATACTTTTAAGCTCAAACCCCAACATGAAGGGACTTGAAAAGGTTGTGAAATAGGGAAGAACACCAAAAGAACCTTTCACAATACTGAAAGTAAATCTTAAATTGTACTAGAACTTGTTCATTCTAATTTATGTGGACCTATGTCTTTTCCTTCCATAGGAAGATTTATGTATTATATTATCTTTGTATATGACTACTCTAGGAAGACACAAACATACTTTCTAAAATGTAAATATTGTAGAGAAATTCTTATGAGGTTTAAATAATTTAAGCCTCTAGTAGAAAACATATCAGGGAAGAAAATTAAACACTAAAAACAAACAATGGGAGGGAATACACTTCAGAAATATTTCAAAATTTTTGTAAAAATTCTAGGATTAAGAGGGAGATCAATGTTCCCTACAAACCTCAACAAAATGGAGTTGTAGAACAAAATAACATAGCTATTGTTGAGGTTTCAAAACCCATGATGCATGATCAAAACCTATAAACTTATCTTTTGGCTGAAGCTTCTAGTACTACCATATACATTCAGAATAGATGCCTACACTCCCATCTAGAAAATAAAACCCCTGAAGAAACATTCACTAGAATTAAAACTAATATAAGTCACTTGAGAATATTTGGTTGTCCAGTTTACATTCACATTCCTAAAGAGAAAAGATCTAAATTAGAACCTTTCGGGAAGAAGGGAATTCTCATTGAGTAGAGTTAAAATTTGAAAGCCTACAAAGTTGAAATAATAATCTAGATTGGATATTTGAGTAAGATAATGCTTTTAAAAGATCCAAGGATGAAAATGACATAAATGATGAAGATCCTCAAAAGGATCCTAATGTAGAGGGTTTAGAACTCTAGTGTTTCCTCCACTAAATTGGCTTCTTTCTCTCTCCTAACCATCCAATGATTACCTCTTTTTGGATTCTTTCCAAATTAGGATCTCCAAGACACTCACTATCAACTTATCCTCCAAGGTATAGTTGATCTTTGGAGGTTTATAAAGTTCCTAGGCTTAACTAGTCTAACTAGTTCCACAAGTGCCTAGTCTTCTTCACTAGATCCTCTCCTAGAATTCCAAACCCTTGCTTAGGATCTTCCCATACATTCCCCAAGACTCTTATCTATCTTCTTGACCCATCCTAGATCACTCTGAACTCTTTCCCATACTTCTAGACACCTTACCAACCCAATTGCTCTCAATTTAACTAGGAGGCCTAATTGACAATTCCCTAGTAGGTCTAAATTCACTGTTTTGGGCTTATTGCTCAAAAATCCTCCAAATTACTCAACAAAAGACCTTGAAAATCATTAAGGTATCAATAAACACTATCAAAATCCAAATTCCTGACCTTTGGATGCACCCACAACCCTAGTTTCTTGCAGGCCCTAGTTTTTAGCCTATTAATTAGGCCTCTGGACCAGTCCGCAGAAACAATTATCAAAATGCTCTCCAAAATTTAATTCACCTCCTTCAACCTTTGAATCCTTTTAGAAGACTATCTAGGGCATATGAAAATTCTACTAAGTCTTTTCCAAAAGGTCATGAGTGCTCAAACTAATTCTTCCTTCTCCCTATCATGGCTCACCTGGATTCACCAGTCAGCCATAGGGCTTCCTATTTGGTCTAGGAAATCCATTGCAACTACACGAATAAAAGAAAAAATCCTATCTACAGACTATAACCCTACTTCCTCCATGGTTTCATTCAAATCCATTAATGGGTTCCTAGGTTAGAGCCATTTCTAACTAAACAACACTGTGAAGTCACTTGCAGACCAGTGGCCTTCAAAATTCAATGAACTTACACTAAAAAAACTTGGAAGAAAAATATCTAATGCATATGGAAGTTGATTGAAGCCACTACACCCCCATGGGGTCTGATCACCTATGCCAATCTGTACACAACCATATAGTAGTAAAGAGATAATGTAGATTACAAGAAAACAATGACAGATATCCGTATAGAAGTGCCACAATAATTGTTGTAATCCCAAAATTTCATTAACCTAATCAAAAAATTGAATCCATGCTCATATACCGAGCATGGGGTAGTTACAACTGATCTAACTACATTTTGCAATTTCTTCCAAAATTTGCTCAAGCAACTTTCAAAGTTGCTAGCAACTTTTTTGCACTTTGAGCATTTTTTACTCCTTTTGTCAACTCGATGGGTGATTTTGACTTTGATGACCCTAGATAGGATATTTAGGGCTCTAAAACACACCTCAAACCCACTTTACACTAAAATATCAACTTTCCACTATTAAAGCCAAAATGACCCTAAAATTCTTAATGATCACTATGGCTCTTACAAACATGAAGTTAACTTATCATTGCATCCAGCCCATTGGACCTTATTCCAAACCACACAGAAACATATAAGACAACCCTAAAACACACCAAAACATCAAGTAGGGAGGTGCCCTACACCATACTCCCCTGGGACAAATAACTCAAGTCCCTTGAGTTAGGAGGTCTTCAATGGTAACCCCATGTTTCAAAATTTCTAGCTCTGTCATCCAAGTGGTTTCATCTTCAGTTAGTCACTGCCACTTGATGAGGTACTCGTTGTAGTTACCCTTGCTTTTATTCTTTATCACTTTAGAATCTAGCACACTTTCCAATTTCAATGGTATTGGGGTAGGTAAGTCTTTCACCCAATCATCATCCTCCAAGACTGCAAGAGTAGACTGACCTGTGTTTAGAGATGATCCCTTGTAGGGGTACAAGTCACAAACATTGAAAATGGGTGAAATCCCCAAATCAGGAGGCAACTCCACTTCATAGGAATTCTTTCCATACTTATGCAAAATATTTAGTGGCCCTATCTTCTTCATGAGTAGCTTAGTTGGTTGGCCTTTGAGTAGCCTCTCCTTTCTCAGATAGGAAAGTATTAGATCCCCTACCTTGAAATTCAAGTCTCTTCTTGTCTGATCAGCTTTGGGTTTGTACTTCTACACTTACTGTTGTAAATTCTTATTGACTTGATCACGAAGCTCCTTCATCTGTTCTGCAAATGACTCTCCTTTTGCACTCCTCTTGTCCTTCAAATTGAGATCCCTCAACTCAAATATCACTCTAGGATTGACCCCATATACTATCTCAAAGAGGCTTTTACCTATACTCCTATTTACAAAGTCATTATAGGTAAACTCTGCTTGCCCTATGATGTGATCCCATGGCTGTCCATGTTGTTTAGTCAAACACCTTAGCAAGTTCCCAAGTGACCTATTGACTACCTCTATTAGTCCATCTGATTGTGGATGGTAGGCTGAAGATAAAGACAAGTTTGTGCCAAGCATCTTCCATAGGGTTCTCCAAAAGTGACCCACAAACTTACTATTTCTATCACTTACAATATTCAGTGGCAATACATGGATCCTTACAATGTCCCTAAAGAATACACCTGCAATTTGAGAAGCATCATTTGTTTGCTTGCATGGAATGAAGTTTTCCATTTTTCTAAAACGGTCTACCACCACAAACACACTGTCATGACCCCTAGGTGTCTTTGGTAACCCCAAAACAAAGTCCATACTAAGACACTCCCAAGGCCTTTGGGGTATGGATAGGGGTTGGTACAACCTAGTGTTGCTACTTTGTCCTTTTTCCCTCAGCAAAATCTGACATTGTTCTACAAATATCCTCACATTTGACTGTAACTTAGGCTAGTAGTAGTGCCTATTTACTTGTTCCAATGTTTTATCCAATCCAAAGTGCCCCCCCAAGTTGCCTTGGTGTTTATCCTTCACAATTTTTTCTCTCATTGAGCATTGAGGAATACACATAAGATGTCCTTTAAACAATAGGCCTTCCTACAACATAAACTCATTGAAATCCACTTTGAAACCCTGTTGAAACTTCACACATGCTTCATAGGCTTCTTTGAAATCTTTGTCGTCATTGTAGAGGCCCCTCAAATCATCCATCCCTACACTTTGCAATTGTATCTCCTGTATTGTGAGTACTCTTCTGCTAAAATAATCCTCAACCTTGTTTCTAACCCTTTTTTTATGCTTTATAACAAAAGTATAAGCCTGCAATGATTCTACCCACTTCAAGTGCCTCTGATTCAATTTTTCTTGCCTATTCAAGAAACTTAGAGCATGGTTATCAGTGTAGAACACAAACTCCCTAGGTAATAGGTACTTTATCCATTTCTTAAGGGCTTGTACCATAGCATATAACTCCAAATCATAGGCAGAGTACTTTTGTTTAGCCTCATTCAACTTCTTTGAGAAGCAAGCCACAGGATGTCCCTCTTGGCTTAACACTTCTCAAATGGCCAACTTACTAGAATCACACTCCACCACAAAGAGTTGAATGAAATTGGGAAACCTAAGAGTAGGTAGCTCTACAATCCTCTTTTTCAACATTTTAAACCCTTGGTCTACTACCATAGTCCACTTAAACTTACATTTGATTCAACCTTTTATGGTGTTAATAATATGGGCACACACATGACTGAAATTTATCACAAATTTCCTATAGTAGGAGGCCAACCCATGGAAAATCATATCATCTCCTATGGAAATAGGTGTAGGCCATTCCAAAATGGACTTAACTTTATCAATTTCCATATTCATACATCCATTAGCAACCACAAAACCAAGGTAAACTAATTCAATTTTCAGAAACTCACACTTTTCTTGATTTATCATCAAATTTTATTGATGTAGCCTCCTTAAGATCATCTCCAAATGCTTCATGTTCTCCTCCTTGGACCTTCTATATATCAAAATATCATCAAGGTAAACTATTACAAACTTACCAATAAAATCTGCTAGCACTTCATTCATGAGCCTCATGAATGTGCTAGGTGCATTAATTAGGCCAAAGGGCATTACTAGCCACTCATACATCCCTTCATTGGTCTTGAAGGCTATCTTCCACTCATCACCAAGCCTCACTCTTATATGATGGTATGTTGAATTCAAATCCACCTTAGAAAAGTAATAAGAACCTCTGAAATTGTCCATCAAATCTTCTATACGGGGAATTAGGAATCTATACCTAATTGTGATCTTGTTTATAGCCTTGGAGTCCATACACATACTCCATTTTCCATCCTTCTTAGGTGAAAGTACTATAGGTATGACACATGGGCTTAAACACTTCCTTATCAAACCCATATCCAACAAATCTTAAATTTGCTTGGCTATCTCTGCATTTTGACTTGGTGTAATTTTATATGCTACTTTGTTTGGCAAATTTGCTCCAAGTTTGAGGTAAATATAATGGCTTACATCCCTCATAGGTGGTAATGCACTTGGTATTCCATTATCCACTATGTCATGGTATCTTTCCAGCAATGCTTGTATCTCTGGTGGCAGGTTGACTTTCTCTTTGGTCTCCTTGTTTGGCTTCACTATCACTGCACAACAGACTCCTCTCTCCTTCTTCATGGCCTTTAGAAACTCCTTCCCACTCAATAACATCACACTTCTCCCCACATGATTCTCCCCATTAGGCTGTGACAAAGGATCCATTTGAAACTTCTTTCCTAGCTTGGTGAGCACATACCTATTCTTTTCCCCATCATGTATTTCTTTGACATCATACTTCCATGGATGTCCTAGAAGTAGATGACATGCATCCATAGGTAGTATGTCACATAGGACCTTGTCCTTATACTCTCCAATCTTAAACTCAACCATAGTTTTTTCATCTACCACTATTTGTTGGCCCTTGTTCAACCATGAAACCTTATAGGGTGTGGTATGAGGTACCCTTCTTAGTTTCAATTTGTCCACCATCTCTATGGATAATATGTTCTTAGTGGATCCAGAGTCCACTATCACTTTGCAAATCTTCCCATGAGACCTACAAGTTGTCTTAAGAAAATTCTTTCTTTGAGGTGGCTCTATAGTGCTAGGCACCTTCAACAAAGTTGTTCTTAACATCAAGTTCTCCCCATCCAATACTAACCCTACCTTGGAAATGGGTGAAGTAACACTTTGTGTGTCATCCTCTTATACCAAATGATTGTTTCTATCTCCCATTGAAAATGAGGTAGTCTTTTCAGAACACCTATCCATTGTGTGACCCACTTGGTTATAGTTATAACACCTGCTAATAAAGACTGAATTGGATCTTCCTTGAGACTAAAATATTCCTCTAGGAGGCACTCTTCCTCTATATCCCCCTCTCTAAAAAGATCCTCTAAACTGATTACCCCCACTACTTTCCATAGCCTAACTATCTTCTTGTCTATTAGGGCTCTATCCTCTACCAAAGTTACTCCTGCCTCTCTGAAAACCTCTATTGTTGTTACCACCTCTTCCCCTTTGATGGAAGTCATTCCTCCTTCTAACCTCATCCTCTACTCTCAAGGCTAATTCAAAAACACTTGTGCATACTTTCAAGAGCCATCATGCTAATCTCATCTTGTATCTCTTGCCTCAACCCATTGAGATACCTTGCAAACTTCTCCATTTCTTCTTCTTGTCTCCTAGGCCTTAGGCTCAATTTGTGGAACTCCTCCATGTAAGCACTTACTATCATTTATTTTTGTCTTAAGTTATGCATCTTTTTCTACATTTGAATTTCATAATTAGTAGGAAAGAATTGTACCCTCAATATGATCTTCATCCTCTCCCAAGAAACAATCTTCTTCTTTCCACTGGTTACCCAATCATCCTACATTATGTTCCACCACACCAATGCAGATCCCTTGAGTATAGCCTTAGCATAACTGACCCTCTTCTCCTCTGAGATTTCTTTGTAATCAAATTGGTTGTCAATGGCTTCAAGCCAATCCAAAAACTCTTCTCCATTCAGGTTGCCATAGTAATATGGTATCTGTTCCATACTATCCTTGTAAAGGGACTTAAAGGAATCTAAGATTACCTTTTGTTCTTTGTCCATCTCAGGTTCTTTACCCTTGTTGGATGACTCTTCTGTCTGACTTTCATCACCTCCATCACTCTCATCTCCCCATTCAATGATCTTCTTTTTCCCCTTTTCCTTGGACACACTAGCCTGCTCATTTCCTTAGGAGGCATGATTTCAACCTATAGACTCTCTTCCAATTCAAACATACACAACCTTTAATAAAATCCGGCTCTGATACCACTATGATGTAGAGGGTTTAGAACTCTAGTGTTTCCTACACTTAATTGGCTTATTTCTCTCTCCTAACCATCCAATGGTTACTTCTTTTTATATTCTTTCCCAATTAGGATCTCCAAGACCCTCACTATCAACTTCTCCTCCAAGGTATAGTTGATCTTTGGAAGATTCCAAAGTTCCTAGACTTAACTAGTCCAACTAGTTCCCCAAGTTCCAAGTCTTCTTCACTAATCCTCTCCTAGAATCCCAAACCCCTACTTAGGATCTTCCCATACATTCTCCAAGACTCTTATCAATCTTCTTGACCCATCCAAGATCCTTCTAAACTCTTTCCCATCCTTCTAGACACCTTACCAATCTAATTGGTCTCAATTTCACTAGGAGGCCTAATTGCCAATTCCCTAGTAGGTTTAAATTCACTGTTTTTGGCTTATTAATCCAAAGTACTCCAAATGAATCAATAAAATACCTAGAAAATCTTCAAGGTATCAAAAAACACTATCAGAATCCAAAGTCCTGACCTTTGGATGCACCCACAACCCTAGTTTCTTGTAGGCCCTAGTTTTTAGCCTATTAATTAGGCCTCTGGACCAGTCAACATAAACAATTGTCAAAATGGTCTCCGACATTCAATTCACCTCCTTCCACCTTTTAATCCTTCTAGGAGACTATCTAGGGCATCTTAAAATGCCACTAAGTCTTTTCCAAAAGGTCATGAGTGCTTGAACCAATTCTTTCTTCTCCTTGTCTTGGCTCACCTGGATTCACCAGTTAACCATAGGGCTTCCTATTTGGTCTAGGAAATCCATTGAAACTAAAATAATTAAAGAAAAAATCCTATCTGTAGAGTCTAACCCTACTTCCCCCATGGTTTCAGTCAAATCTACAATTGGGTTCTTATGTTAGAGCCATTTATAACTAAACAACACTGTGAAATCACTTGTAGACCAGTGACCTTCAAAATTCAATAACATTACTCTAAAAACACTTGGAAGAAAAATATCTACTGCATATGGAAGTTTATTGAAACCACTACACCCCCATGGGGTCCAATCACCTATTCCAATCTGTACACAGTTGTACAATAGCAAAGAGAGAATGTAGATTATAAGAAAACAATGACAGACATCCATACAGAAGTGCCACAATAATTTTTGCAATCCAAAATTTTTATTAACCTCCTCAAAAAATTGAATCCATGCTCATATACCAAGCATGGGGTAGTTACAACTGATCTAACTACATTTTGCAATTTCTTGCAAAAGTTGCTCGAGCAACTTTCAAAGTTGCTAGCAACTTTTTGCACTTTGAGCATTTTTTACTCTTTTTGTCAAATCGATGGGTGAGTTTGAATTTGATGACCCTAGATAGGATATGTAGGGTCCTAAAACACACCTCAAATCCACATTACACTAAAATATCAACTTTTCACTATTAAAGCCAAAATGACCCTAAAACTCTTAATGAGCACTATGGCTCTTACAAAAATGAAGTTAACATATCATTGCCTCAAACCCATTAGACCTTATTCCAAACCACACACAAAAATCTAAGACAACCCTAAAACACACCAACACATCAAATAGGGATGTTCCCTACACTAGATCCCTCTCCTAAATTTCAGAGGGAGACTCAAGAAATTATAGAATACAATAATTTGACTAAGCCCATGGATATCGTTGATGAATCTAGAGTAAATAAGAAAAATACCTGTATGGGCTAGGAAAATGATTTAAGAAGAAGGAAAATATGCAGCCGTTCCAAAAACTTTAGGAAAAAGAAAAAGACCAAATAGATTTTCCAGTTATGCTGCACTCATGAGTGAACTTATAAATTCATATCTCTCAAATGTAGAGGAAGCCCTTCAATATAAAACTTGGAAGGATGCCATGATGTTTGGGATATTGTAGCTAGACCCAAAGAGAAACCAGTGGTCTCCTCCAAGTGGTTATTTAAAATAAAATATGTAATATATGGAAGCATTAAAAAATACAAGGCTAGGTTTTTTGAATGAGGCTTGTCTCGAAAATAAGGTATTAAATATGAAGAAACATTTTCTCCAGTTGCTTACTATACCTTAGTTAGAGTTGTAATTTCTATTGACGCATGTAAGGGATATAAAATTCATCAAATGGATGTAAATATTACCTTCCTTAATAGAGTGATTGAAGAACAAGTATACCTAGAGAAACCTGAAGGATTTGTAGTACATGAGAAATAGTCCCATGTATATTGTTTGAAGAAAGCACTATTTGGTATCAAACAAGCTCCCCGAGCTTGGTATGAAAGGATATATCATTATCTATTAAAACTTGGTTTCTCCAAAAATGACGCAAACCCAAATCTCTACTTCAAGGTAATAGATGGAGAAATGTTGATTTTGATTCTTTATATTGATTATTTATTAATCACAGCAGAAGATCATCTCATCACTAAGTGTAAACAAGATCTAGCATATGAATTTGACATGAAGGATTTAGGAATTCTTCACTTATTATTAGGTTTAGAAATATGGAAGCATGCCAATGACATTATCCTAAATCAAGGGAAGTATACTATTCACATCCTGAAAAGATTCAGGATGATGGAATGAAAAACTATGTCTACTCCAATGGAAACAAATCTGCACAAGTTAAAAGAAGAAGCTACTGACTTAGAACCTATAAATCATACTCTCTATAGAAAAATAATTGGATCTTTGATGTGCTTGGTGAACACTAGACCAGATATCTATTATGATGTGAATGCACTTAGTTAGTTCATGTGTGAAGCAAAGCAATTACACTTAGTAGCATATAAACACATCTTAGGGTATCTCTGTGGCACAATCATATATGGGTTAATATATAAAGATCTAGATCTTAACTATCATGGGTACACTGATTCAGATTGGGCTAGAAATATTATGGATCAGAAAGCATCTCAGGATGTTGCTTCTGTTTAGAATCAGCTATGATATCCTACTTCAGTAGAAAACAATCTTCAGTTGCTCAGATCTCCCCAGAAGCAGAGTATATTGTAGGATCTATGGGAGCACGTGAATTAGTATAGCTGAGGAGGATTCTAGTTGGATTATTCAAGAAGCCACTAGAACCTACCATCATCCACTATGAAAACTAGAGTTACATAAAAATTTCCTTGAACCTGATATTTCATAACAGATCTAAACACATTGAGATACCTTATCTCTACATTAGAGACATGGTGGACAAAAAAATAGTTGAGTTGAGGTATGTTAGTATAGATGACCCAACAATAGACATCCTTACTATGGATCTTGCAAAAATGAAGGTAGAATACTTCAGAGGTAAGTTTGGTATGGTTTTAAGTATCATGACTGGGTCTCAGCATCTTTAAATCCTTGTACTAATGAAATGTTTCTATAATTTTAATCATGAGTTTTGTTTCATGACTTTATGGGCCCTTTGTACATCATTAAGAAGTGATGACTTCTAAATTATTATCACTTTAACTTCTGTAAGTTATTTCAAGGTGATGATCTTACAGTAATTTGACCTTCTACCATGATGGATAACATATATTTCATATCTAAAAAGATCATGATAAATGATATCTTGTAAATCAATATCAACTGAGAGATAGCTATCATCACTGATATATACTAGTTGTATTTTATAGATATATCATGGTGGATTAATTTATCCATGTATAAACCATGATTATGATGTCACTATGGTAGGTATCACATGGTTTATACTGGTGCACATACCTTACAGAAAGTGAGAGTACTTGGTGAATATCATGAGACTTGATATTTTTAGGGCATTACTCTGAGTACTTGGTAAATATCCTGAGACTTGATATTTGTAAGACATTACTCCTAATATCATGAGATGATATTGTTGTGGATCCACAACACACACCTCATTCTGGTCCTTTGGCCATGGGGACCCCCCTCCTTTTTGGCTTTTTTGAGTCGGCCCCTCTCCCTGTTCCTTGAACTAGGATTTTGAGGGGCCTATTGAGAAGAACAAAGTTTTTTTGGCCTTTTTGCACTTTTGGCATTTCCAACGACCCAAAGTCCTCCGAAACAATGAAGGGATGAAACTGACCCTTTCGGTGTTTTGGCATCTGAAACACTGAAAGGGAATGGACCCACTTGACTTTCGGTGTTCCAGCCTCTAAAATGCTGAAGGCAGGTAACATCATCCATAATTTATTTAAGCACCAGAACACTTTTTTCTCACTTGTTCTATTTTCTCTCTTTTGCATTTGTTTTTTTTGCCTCCTTGCATGCTCGTCATTTCTGCTTGCCTCCTTGCTTGTTCATTTCCACTTTCTCCTCACCCTTGGCTCCTTGTGGTCTTCATCTTCCCCTCCTCCTCATGTTTGATAGGTAGGGTATCCATCTCCCCTTCCTATCGAGCTTTGTTGTCATTATTCCATCTATTTAGGGTAGGTTTTCTCTTGTTAGGTCATGTTTCCTCTCCCAAGGCCCTAGGGTTTGCGCCCTTGGGCTTGCGGTGGCGTCACTTTCCCATTCTGTTATTTTTCTTTCCACATTTTGTTAGCATTAGGGTTTTTGTATCACGAACTAGTCACAGGATTTCAGCCTCTGAAAGGCAAAAAACAATCCCTCTCGGGAAAGCTTTCACCTAAGTGCATTTCGCACCTTCAGGCATTTTCGCATTTCGAACCTCTGAAAAATATGAAACCCACAAAAAGATGGAATTACCAAAAATAGGGTCTTCCTTTAGGAGGTTTTGCACTTTTAGAGTCCGAAACTATTTTTAGAATTTTGCACCACGAAAGCCTAAGAGGGTTTGTTCCTCCAAACTCACTCTTTTGCATTTTTGACATTTTTCGATCCCGACCTAGTTTTCAGCGTCTGAAAGCCTGAAAAGGATGAAAGAGAAAAAGTTGTATTTATGGCTTCTCAAGACCCTCTATTTCTTTTTTTTCATATTTAGTTTGTTTTTCTTTCCTTCTTTTTAGGGTGATCTCACAAAGCTGTGTCCCACTTTTTGGGACGAAGGATTTCAGACTTCCTTCAAAAAATTAAATTTGATGGCTTCGCACGAAGTATTGAGTTCACGCGAAGTGCTTGATAGGATTCGCGCGAAGTACCCCACGTGGGTGTCTTTGCGCAAAGTACCCCACATAGGATACTTTGCGCGAAGCCATACTTCGCGTGAAGCTATTTTTCGCCAGAATTTGTATAAAATTTTGACTATCCATGTCATTTTCACTATTCACTTTTTGAGATTTTGTGGACCTGGGGCTTAGAGAAAACCAGTGACGACCAGTACGAGGTCAGCAGCTCCCGAGCTTCATCGATCTCTTGTGATTATTACTAGTACCAGGTACACACATTTTTCTCATTTTTTATTGTAAATTGTATGTTTTATATTTATTTTAGTTAATTATTTGTTTTAAATAATATTTAGTTTGTAGAAATGTTAGAAAATGATAGTTGAATTTTAGAATATGTTAGAAAATTATAGTTGAATTTTAGAATATGCTAGTAAATTGTAGTACTAGTATGTTAGAAAATCATAGTAAAATATTAGGAAATATTAGAAAACATTAAAAAAACATAGTATATTTATGTTTGCAAATGTTAGAAATTTGTAACTTAATATGTACACATTATAAAATATTAGCAAATTGTAACTTAGTATATATTATAAAATTACATAACTTAGTATATAAATTAGAAAATTTTAAAGTTTAGTATACATTAGAAAATATTAGAAAATTGTAACTTAGTAAAATCAGAA
>MU225318.1:528266-540377 GCA_018584345.1 Thuja plicata
GCCCCGGCAGCCGACAAGTTCCCTGATTTGAAAGGGGGACCCAGGTCAGGGTCAAGGTTGACCTTGACCCAGGGAGCTAGAATCCCTAGAAAATATGCCAGGTGGGGTAGGAGGCACCCAGAGAGGCCCAATCAGGGTCCTGAACCAGCACAGAAGCATGAGATGATGCAAAAATGGGAGGATGATATGATGAAGGTCAAAAACATCCCCTAAGGAGGGCTAAACACTCTTAGCATGGAGGTCAACCTTGACCCAAGGGGCCAAAACACATGGAAAATATGCCAGGTGGGGTAGGAGGTGCCCGGAGAGGCCTAATCAGGGTCCTGAACCAGCACAGAAGCATGAGATGATGCAGAAATGGGAGGATGATATGATGAAGGTCAAAAATGTCCCCTAAGGAGGGCTAAATGCTCTTAACATGGAAGTGCTTCCATTTTAAGATGATACAGTTGTGTCATGTAAAATTTGATAACTTGGTAAGCATAAGCAAATTAAAAAAGTTTAGAGGGATGCCCAAGTTAAGGAAACCTAAAAATGCAATGTGTAAACAATGACAATTGGGAAAGATGACTAAATCTAGTTTCATGAGAAAAACTCATACTTTTGAGGGAATATTGGAATTTGTTCATACTAACCTTTGTGGTGCCATTGGTGAGAAAACTTACTGTGGAGATAGATATTTCATTCTATTTATTGATGATTACTCAAGAATGATGACTGTTATGTTTCTTAAAGAGAAATATGATGCATTCCAGTTATTTAAGTGGTACTTGGCAAAAGTTGAAAAGGAGACAAGTAAAAGTATGAAATGTTTTAGATCTGACAAAGGAGGTGAGTTTATTTCTAATGAGTTTAATAGGTTCTATAATGACCGAGGGATAAAAAGATAGGTGTCCACACCAAGAACACAATCATAGAATGGTATTGCTGAGAAAAGAAACAGATCTATTATGGATTGTGCCAGAACATTAATGATGGAGAAAAATGTTGCACATAAATATTGGAGAGAAGCTACAAGTACAATAGTCTATACCCCGAATAGAGTACAAGTCAAGAAAGGTACTACTGCTATGTACCTTATGAGATTTGGTATGGATATGTACCCAATGTAAAATATTTCAAAGTTTTTAGAAGCAAATGTTATATACTGAAGGATAATAGAAATGGAAAACTTGATTCTAAAGGTGAGGAAAGCATATTTCTTGGTTATTCAACTAAGAGGAAAGCATATAAGTGTTTGAATTTTAATACTAACAAAATTGTGGAAAGTGCAAATGTTAGAATTGATGAGTATGCAGAAAGAAATGAAGTTGAAAGCACACATGAACCTGAGAGTTACAAATCATTTGTCTATATGGATGAGGAAGATTCTAATACATTACCTAAACCTGAGAATAAGGTTGTCAAGCAACAGCTAGCACCTGTCGAGTCATAGAATGAGGATGTCGGGCAACAGGAGGTAATTGCCGAGCTATCTGATGGAGATGCTGAGTCACAGAATCAACCTATATTGAACATGAATGATCAATTTGAAGTAGAAAAAGAACCTACTCTAGATTTAAGTATGTGAGGAGGCACCATAAACCTGATCAAATCATAGGATCAAAGGATTCTGCAGTCATGAAAAGAAGTAAGTTGAGATAGGATACATGCTTATTATGTAATTTTGAGCCTAAAATAGTAAAAGATGCCTTAGACCATGAAGATTGGATACAAGCCATGAATGAAGAAATTGAACAAATTGAGAAGAATAAGACTTGAAAACTTGTACCTAGGCCCAATGATAAAAATGTAATTGGTACAAAGTGGGTATTCACAAATAAGTTGAATGAACATGGAGAGGTAACAAGAAACAAAGCTAGACTGGTATGCAAGGGATATGCACAAGAGGAAGGAATTGATTATGGAGAAACATTTTCCCCAGTTGCAAGATTGGAAGGAGTAAGAACATTACTTGCATATGCAGCCTACAGAGGTTTTAAAGTTTATCAGATGGATATGAAGTCAACATTCCTAAATGGGATATTAGAAGAAGAGGTATACATTGAACAAGATGATGGACTTGTAGACCCAAGTAAGAGGAAAATGGTTTGCAGATTACTCAAAGCGATATATGGATTGAAGCAAGCACCAAGAGCATGGTATGAGAGATTGTACAATTATTTGGTAAAGATTGGATTTGCAAGAACCAATGAAAAAAACAATCTGTATTTGAAGACAGAGCAATGTAAATGTACTTTATTAGCTGAAATTTTTGTTGATGATATTATATTTTGTGGACAAGATGTGTTATGCCAAGCATTTGCAAAAGAGATGCAAATGGGATTTGAAATGTCTATGTTTGGTGAGATAAAATTCATTGTTAGCTTACAAATATATCAGATGAAGAATGGTATCTATATTACTCAACCAAAATATGTTAAGGAGATACTAAAAACATTTGGAATGGAAGATTCAAAACCAGTGAGTACACCCATGGCTACTAGATAGAAGTTAACAAAAAATGATGATACAAAAGAAGTGCATGAAACCCTTTACAGATCAAGATGATATAATAAATGAAGACCTAAATCATGCATTTGCATCAGAAGATTATGATCATGTTTTAAACCTCATAGAACCTGGTAATTTCATTCAATTTCTTGTAAAACTTTAAACTATATTATTAATATATGTCATATGATTTATTATTTTATTAGAATTATATGTCTAAGAAATTTTATTTGTACACGTACTTAATTTTGTTTTGCAGGACATGTGTACGTTGTTGTTGCACCTGAGGATAATGAAGAGCAGATTTATTTTTGGCTAGCTCGATGTGTACAACCTCAGGAAAATTTGATATTTCATGAAGTAGATGATGGTTTTGAGTATCCAATTGGGTCTGTTGTGGTTGTTGGTACATGGATACACAAATATCTAATAAGAAGGAATGGTTCTCCAGATTTTGAAGACTATCAATCAGAAAAGAAGATTATACATTATTCTCATTTGGTAGTGGCAACAAATATAAAATTGGAAAGATACAAAGGGAGACCTACTAATAAAATATTATGGACATTTTCAATGGAAGACCATGAGGCAATCATAGATGCATTGCAAAAAAGAGAGGATGTTGATGGGACATTAGGTTGAATCAAATTTATATATGTAAGCTTTTGTTAATTATTATATTTTTATATGTAGACATGACTTCTTTCAAGTATCATATATGTAGAGCTAATTAATCTGGTTTTCAGGTGTCAAGTATAACTGGATGTAACATATCAAACAAATTGTGCAATTTACAACTTTTGGCTAATCAAAGTTGTAATACTAGGTAAGTGCAATTCATTTATCTAACTTTTGGATCCTATAAATGAATTTTATATTTAAATGCATATTTTCTAACATTTCAACATTCATTTTTTATGATGCATGACCTCTAGAAGAACATGTAGACATGAACTATTTATGAAGTTCAATGTACACTTGTATTCGTCCAATTTTGGTTTTATAAAATACATGAACTATTTATGACGTTCAATGTACACTTGTAAATTCGTCCAATTTTGGTTTTATAAAATACATGAACTATTTATGAAACTCAATCTACACTTCTATTTATCCAATTTTGGTTTTATAAAATACATGAGCTCACTTTTCTCCATGTCCAATTTTGTCGATTACAATTTATATTTAATTTAATTAAAATTGAATTTAGTTATTCAACTATGTATTCATATTTCATAGTTCAAATTAATTTGTCATGGTTTTAAAAGATAGATGGTAGTATTTTTATAGTTAATCTTGAATTCAATACTAGTTACATTTATATACTATTTCATGTCAATTAAAGTCAATTTCTCTTGTAAATTACATGAAGAAATAACTACTATTAATGATAAAATTATGTAATTAATATTTAATTACAATTGATTACATGTAAACTCACTTAAACTCATATATTACATGTAAACTCACATATATCTAGATTCAAATCACAAGTACAAATAACATGATAACAAGTCCTGATAATATATAATAACAAGTCATGATAATACAAGTCCAAATAACATGATATAAATAATACGATAGCAAGTCTTGATATAACACAAGTAAAAATAAAATGATAAAAAGTCCTGATACCATGTATAACGTGTGTGTCATCATACAATAACATAGTCTAACTATCATAACAAGGTATAACATGTGAAAAAGAGTATAAAATGTCCAACATATAATATAACACGGTCTAAATCTACTTGTCTAGCTGATCTACACTCCTCTTCACTCCACATGAAGGTGACTGGGATGCACCATCATGTTGCACCTCATCCTCTTGTACATTTATAAAAGACCGCATCAGAAGACCAAGTGTGCTTAATTCAAATGACTTACATAATTCACTTAAAAGTAAAATTAATATTAATGTAAATAATTAAAAATTTTACCCTATGTCCATGTGGTGTAATTCCCTCAATGGGACAAGGAGGTCCACTCTCACCAACATAAAAAATTGATGTAGTCAAGTCCTGTAAAAACAAACAAATTACAAAATTTTGATAATCAAGACCTATAAAAGACAGGTACACAATAGACAATGTAAAATTAATTTTAATCATGACCTCAAAGGAAAATGTTGATGGCTGCATTTGACTCAATCCTGTAGCCATGCCAAGATTCATGGTAGTATCCACCTAAACAACATATTTAAATAATGGATTGAAAACTTGTACACATACATAAATTTTGATTTATATTGAACTTGACTATAAATTTATCAAACATAAGCATTTACATTAGATGTTTGATGCATAGCCAGTGTCAATGATGAGTTAGGATGTTAATGTGATACGACATGAGATAAGCCAAAAGCCTACAATTGCAAAAAGTATAAGCATGAATAAAAGTTGTACATAAACTAGTAAGCATATAAAAACTTTAAATTAATGAATTTAAAACATACTACATGTATATGAGGCTGAGTCTTAGTGACCGGTGGGGTGGAGCACGAAGAACTGTCGACCTTAGTAGTACATGAAGCACCCAAAAAAATTGCAAAAAATATATCAAACACATCATTAATTCAAGTTTTAAATGTTTAAACTTTAAATGTACTAATCTATGTATCTATATGGAAGTGCATACTGTGAATGGGTGGCAGAGATCTTGAGGTGTGGAGGTGATATGATGACGGTCATTAAATGACCCTGTGTCAACCCTCCTCTTTTCACCAAAAATATAAATGTTATGGTTGATGTGTATAAATATGTAATTTAATACTGTAGTATAAATTAAATAATTAAATTTACCCCTGCAGGATGATCGTCATCTGCACATAGAAAATCAACATATGATGTGATGTCATCTCCAATATCACCCTGTGCACTAGCGTCAACATTACCATGTGCGCCATCGTGAAGATCATCATATCCACCATGGGAAGCATCATCACCATTAGGCTCACTCTGGGTACCCCTACATATATCCCCACATCTCATGCAAATGTGTGTTATGCTAGGGGAAACCCTCGCCTAGGTCATTTGGTCTAACAAATTCCCTGAAAAGGCACTCAATGAACCAAGAGCTGAGTGCACTGCTCGATGGTGTATAGGTGCATGCACTATTGAAGTAGGAAAAGGAACAAAGGGCTCATTAAGCACATGATTTTGAGTTCTATCACTCCATTTGGCACCTGGCCTGCTCTGTGGTGTACCCTGACCGACCCCCTAAAAATCTCTCATATCAAAGTAATTGGGTTTCCTACCCAATTGAAATTCAAGCCATAATTTTTTAAAAAAATATAAGGGGACCTCATGATTAGCATGTGGTAGATGGTCAAATACCATCCACCATCGCTCCCAGAAATGTGCAACTATCTGTGGGTGCCGACACCATCTAATAGAAATGTGTGGCTTCTTCCCAACTATCTCCTCACCCATTTTAGGGTTCATAAATTAAGGTTTCAAATTATTTTTGGTAGTTTTTAAATCATTGACCTCTTTATAAGAGAGGTCGTCAGCATAAAAGTCACGCATGGAGTCCCTCCATGATTGATAACTATCTAGCTCTGAGTCTAATGACTGCACTGAATCTAAAATGTCTTGCATGTTGTTTGCAAGGCATAGTAGTTGTGGAGGTGGATGAGGCTCATGTCTAATGGTATTAAGGTCATGTATGATCTGGCATCTAGATTTCTCCTAATAGAATCTCCCTCAACTTTGTAGGAGTGGGTAGAGGTGGAGGTGGAGGGGGTGGTGGAGGGGGTGGAGGTGCTTGCTGAGCTAAAAGCTTGTCAATATCAAAATGATCCATGGGTATATAATCTGCAAATGTATACAAACATCAAAATTGAAAATTTACTATATAATTTATATTTTACCTTACAAAGATCTAATTTAGACTTATAATTAAATGCAACATTTAATTTAAAAATATAAATTAAAAACATGAGAGAGAGAGAGAGAGATCCTATATTAGGTCTTATTATATCTTATTAGTAGGTATTAGGTAATTTTATATCTTACTAAAATAATGTTAGGTCAGGTAACATGTCCTAAGGGTCCTATTTCATCTTATTAGGTCTTAAGGGTGGACTATTACATCTTATTAGGTGGACTGTTAGGTCTTAATTAGTCCTAATTGATCTTAATAAGTCCTATTAGGTCTTAAGGGTCCTATTAGTGTTGGAATAGTCCCAAGGATAACTGAGAGGGGGGGTAAATTAGCTATTAGTCAATTTAATTCTTTTATGTTTCTTAAATGTAATTTTGTATAAAGTAAATGCACATTCAGATAACACAATAGATTACTCAATAATTTTGGTTACGGAGAAACCAAATAGGTAAAAACCTCGGTGGGAATTAACATCCACAAATAACTGCACTAGTTTATAATGATCCCTGTTAGAAGATCTTACAACCCTGTTAGGAGTTGATCTTTACAATGCAAGAAGTACAAAGACCTAGTTAAAGGTCAGACCCTATTAGGAGTCTTTTACAGATAACCCTGTTAAGAGTGAGGACTCACTGTCCAATAGCTCACTTCTAAGATTGTGAAGGCTACAACATTCAGTACAACAGATATACACTATATCTGGTAAATGAACTCTTTGAGTAGACTTGTTGTCTTGATCAGTTCCAATGAATTTAAATGAACTTCTATTTCTTCACTTAGATCTTCAATTTATTCTTTCTAACTTTCTTCTCTTCTCTGTCTTTTCTTTTTCACTACATTTTTCACACATAACGAACATATCTGAACTGCTATATGTATCTTCACCAAAGATAAGGTCACAATGGTATCTATAAATACTTTATCAACTTTCTTGTCGGCTCAACCAAGCACACAATCAAAGTTAGGACCACGCAACTCAAACTGAATAGATGTGACACTTCACAAATTTGGCTTCACCGAATTAACTCTAACATCAATATTATGTTGAAATATGTTTATCGCCTTTGGATAATTATCTTTAGCTCATAACTAAACATGAATACAAACACGCATATCCTGAAGATCGGTGCAACTCAAGAGACACTGTATTTACATCGGCTCTTAACAGATAAACTCTAGAAACTGTAACTGCCATAACTAATTAATCATAACTTAACTTTAACTACATATCTGACTTGGCATGAATGAACATAGCAACTAGAACATGTATACATCATGGAAATAAACACACGTAGCTCCAAAACATCTGTACTGATAATTTCATATATGATACCTGCTGTATATTATATGTTGTCATCAATGAAAAGTATACAATCAATTATTTGCATAGAGGCAAATCTCCAACAATCTCCCCCTTTGACATTGATGGCAACATATGATATCATCAACTCAAAGTGTCTTCCTTCTTTTTACAGTCTTCTTAATATCCTCATCAAAGGTTCCTCTTTACTGTTGTTGCTCTGTATACTACCCCAGAGTATATGTTCCCCCTTACTAATAATCCCCCTTTGACATCAATGACAAAGGGTGTTAAACACCATTAAGCATAGGTACTAGTCCAGATGTAGAGTAGTCAACCATTCAGCAGTCACCAAGGACTGATGTCCTTGCTACAAGTTCTAATCCGACTCAGGAAAGGGAATTACTCCCAACTTCTTCCTGAGATACTCAAAAGTATCTTTTGATAGAGGTATTGAAAAAATATATGCTAGTTGTTCTTTGGTGCTCACATAATCCAACTTTACTTCTTTGTCTACAAATTTTTCTCTTAGGAAGTGGTATTTGATCTCAAGTTGTTTTGTCTTTGCATGCCTCATAGGGTTCTTTGACATATTGATAGTACTAGTGTTGTCACAGTGAATGACAATAGGATAATCAATCTGAATACCAAAGTCTTTAATCATCTATTTGATCCAAACAATTGTTGAACAATTCAATACTGTTGCAATATACTCAGCTTCTACTGTTGACTGAGATATACAATTCTACTTTTTACTTGTCCAAGTGACCAATCTGTTTCCAAGAAATACTGCTCCTCCTGATGTACTCTTTCTATCATCAACACAACCTACCCAATCTGCATCTTTGTACACATGAAGTTGTATATTCTCTAAGTTAGGGTACCATAAACCATAGTCAATAGTTCTTTTTAAGTATCTGAATATTCTTTTTTATTTCCATTAGATGATTTTTCTTGGGTTCAACTGCAAATCTTCCAACAATGCCAACTGCATTAGAAATATTAGGTCTAGATTGAGTAAGATATATGAGTTTTCCAATCATAGACTTGTATAGGGTCTTGTCAACTACCATGGAATCATCATCTTTAGAAAGCTTGCTTCATGTTATCATGGGGATGCATACCGGTTTGCAATCTTCCATCTTGAAAGTATTCAATATATCCTTCACATACTTAGAATGGTTTTTGAATATGCCTTTGTCTGTTTGTTTTACATTTAATCCAATAAATTATTTGATAGGTCCAATCATGCTCATTTCAAATTCACTTTTCATTTCTTTTGTGAATTCTACACTAAGTTTTTCATTACCTCCAAAGATAATGTCATCAACAAAAATAACGAGTAGTAGTCCTTCATCTGTCTCTCTTATGAATAAATTATAGTCTGTTGCTCCTTTTCTGAATCCTATCTCTATTAAGAAACCATCAAGTCTCTCATGCCATGCTCTTGGGGAATGTTTAAGTCCATAAAGTGCTTTCTCTAGTCTATATACCATGTCTGGTTTATCTAAAAGATTGAATCCTTTAGGCTGCTCTATGTAGACTTCTTCCTTCAAGTCACCGTTCAAAAAAGTTGATTTGACATCCATTTGGTATACCTTAAAGTTCTTGAATGTTGCATAGGCCAAAAACAACTTGATAGATTCAAGTCTGCTCATAGGGGAAAATGTATCGGTGTAATCTATGCCTTCTCTTTGCGCATATCCTTTACACACTAATCTTGCCTTGTTCCTTACCATTGTGCCTTCTTCATTCATTTTGTTCCTAAATATCCACTTAGTTCCAATCACGTTCTTTTCATGAGGTCTAGGGACCAGTTCCCATGTTTCATTCTTGATTATTTGATCTAATTCTTCTTGCATGGCACTTTTCCAATCTAAATCTTTGCACGCATATTTAACACTTAAGAGTTCAATCTATGAAAGTAAGCATACCTCTTCATCAACGGTTGAGCCTTTTTCTCTAGATCTTGTCAAGACTTTTGTGCTCTGATATCCAATGATATATTCCTTAGAGTGGTATTTGGATGTGTATCTTGAATTCTTAAGAGTGAAACTGTCATCTGTAATCTGTGATTCTTCTTCACTTGGTTCAGGATTGTTACAATAAACATCAATATAGTCAAACATTTCTTAAATAACTATGTCCTTATTGATGGGTCTGGGCTCATCTTCAATCATGGGAGCATAGTCATAATATCTTTCTTGAATCATAAACTTCTCATCAATCTTAACATGAGTACTTTCAATGATCTTCTTTAATCTTAGATTAAAATATCTATAGGATTTTCTTTTAGTAGAGTAACCAAGAAAAATACCTTCATCACTTCTAGCATCAAACTTGCCAATGTTATCATCCCTCTGGATGTAGCACTTGCTTCCAAAGATTCTAAAGTATTTTACAGTGGGTACATTACCAAACCAAAGTTCATAAGGTGTCTTGTCTGCACCTGGCCTCAATTGTATTCTATTGATAGTGTAAACTACTATATTGACTGCATCTCTCCAGTAGGTATGGGCAACCTTCCCTTCAATCATGATAGTGTGTGTTGTGTCAAGTATTATCCAGTTCCTCCTTTCTGATATCCCATTCTACTGAGGGGTTCTAGGTGCACTTAAATGTCTTTTGATTCCATGTTCTTCATAGTAGTCATAAAACTGGTCAAAGGTGAATTCTCCTCCTCTATCAGATCTCAGACATTTTATCTTTAACTCAAATTCATTCTTAACCTTAGCTTTGAATACTTTGAACTTATCAAAAGCTTCAAATTTTTCTTTTGAGAATGCAACCCACATCATCCTTGAGAAATCATCAACAAACAAAATAAAATACCTTTCTCTATAGTATAATCTTGTTTGAGTAGGTCCACATAGGTCTGTATGTATTAGATCTAATTTGTTTTCTGGAGAGTCTTGTTTTCTCCTGAATGAGGACCTCACATGCTTCCCCATCACACATTCCCTGCACATGGTTTCAACTAGTCTTGCAATGCTAGGAAGGTCTCTTACTGCCTTTACATTACTTATCTTGACTATGTTGTCAAAACTGATATGACAAAGTCTATTGTGCCATAGCCAACTGTCATCTACTTTTCAAACAAAACAACTTACTTCTAAGTTGAGCTGAAAAACATTACCTTTGGTCTTTGAGCCTGATGCAATCATGTCTCCTTCTTTATTGTTAATGATGCACAGGTTGTTTTTGAATTCCAACTGATATCCTTTATCAAGCAACTTTCCAACACTTAGTAAGTTATGATGCAAACCATCAACATAGAGAACATCATCTGTTTTGTTCTTTCCATCTAAGGTAATAGAACCTCTACCTATGATAGGTTTGGGAGTGTTATCGCCAAATCTAACCATTCCATCTTTATAATTGTCCAAATGTACAAATCTATCTTTGTCTCATGTCATGTGGTGTGAACATCTGCTATCAATGATCCAGTCAGTTCTGATGTTAGCTTTAGAAACTAATGCTAACTACTGTTCTTTTGCTTCATCTTCTTTGTCCATTTCTTCAAGTATCTTCTCAATGTCTTTAATAGAAATGAATCCAATTTCATCTTCTCCTGAGTCATCATCAGTTACACCATCCTCAGCATGATAACATTCTTTAGTTTACTTAGGTTTGTAATCTGATCTGAACTTCTTGACTCTTGTAGGGCTCTTGGATGCAAAGTGACCAACTTTGTTACATGAAAAATATTTGAACGGTAGTTGTCCTTCATATTTCCATTTAAATTTCCTTCCCTTCTTGGTAATCATAGCAATGATTTCTTCTAGTTTTGTATCCACTCCTTTATTATTACTAGAGCTCCTTATAGATTTCTTGTTGTGGACTGTGACTTTGAAGGTTGTCTCACTTTTAGGTTCTGTCTTCAATCTAGATATCTCAAATGCAGATATTTTGTTGATCAAATTCTCCCTCTTGAAAATTGCATAGTCTCATCTAAGATATTTATCTTGCTCTCATAATCTGCTATAAATACGGTCATTAATTTACCCATTATATCTTCTTTTGATATTTCTCCACCATTGTTTCTTATACCTAATATTGATTCATTAATCCTCTGATTGTAAGCTCTGATGTTTTCTTCAGGTAACATCTCTAAAATGTTGTATCTTTTCTTCCATGTCTTTCTGCGCGCATTCTTTGCTTGGATGTCTCCTTCAAACATATCTTCTAAGTATTTCCAAATAGAGTATGCTTTATCTTTCTTCTTGATTTCAGAGAATTCACGATCGGATAGGGCACTGATTAGGGCTTCTTTGGCAATTGCATTATTAGTGAACACTTCCTTTTGTTTCATAGTAGAGTCATCTTCTGCAAGATCTTTCAAGGTGGGAACTTCAATTTCTTGAGTGGAAATCTCATAGATCTCAAATCCAACGCACTGAAGATGTGTTATCATTTTGTTCTTCCAGTCAAGA
>MU225318.1:540530-553552 GCA_018584345.1 Thuja plicata
TAAGAGGGGGGGGGGGTGAATCAGTTATCAGTCAATTTAATTATTTTATCTTTCTTAAATGTAATTTGATACAAAGTAAATGCACATTCAGATACCACATTAGAGTACTCAAAAATTTTGGTTACAGGGAAACCAAATAGGTAAAAAAACCCGGTGGGAATTAGCACCCACAAATAACTGCACTAGTTTATAATGATCCCTGTTAGAAGATCTTACAACCCTGTTAGGAGTTGATCTTTACAATGTAAGAAGTACAAAGACCTGGTTAAAGGTCGGACCCTGTTAGGAGTCTTTTATAGATAACCTTGTTAAGGGTGAGGACTCACTGTCCAATAGCTCACTGCTAAGATGGTTAAGGCTACAACCTTCAATACAACAGATATACACTATATCTGGTAAATGAACTATTTGAGTAGACCTGCTATCTTGATCAGCTCCAATGAATTGCAATCAACTTTTGTTTCTTCACATAGATCTTCAACTTATTCTTTCTGACTTTCTACTCTTCTCTGTCTTTTGTTTTTCACTACATTTTTCACACTTAACGAACATATATGAATTTCTATATGTATCTTCACCAAAGATAAGGTCATGATGGTATTTGGAAACACTTCATCAACTTTCTTGTTGGCTCAACCAAGCACACAATCAAAGTTAGGACTGCACAACTCAAATTGAATAGATGCAATACTTCACAAAGTCGGCTTCACCAAATTAACTCTAACATCAAGATTCTATTGAAACATGTTTAGCACCTTTGGATAATTATCTTTAAATCATAACTAAACATCAATAAAAACACACATATCCCAAAGATAGGCGCAACTCAAGAGACACTATATTTACATCGGCTCTTAACAGATACACTCTAGAAACTGTAACTGCCATAACTGATTAATCATAACTTAACTTTAACTGCATATCTGACTCACCGTGAATGCACATACCAACTAGAACATGTATACACCATGGAAATAAACACGCATAGCTCCAAAACATCTATACTGATAATTTCATATATGATACCTGCTGTATATTATATGTTGTCATCAATGGCAAACATACAATCAATTATTTGCATAGAGGCAAATCTCCAACAATTAGGTCTTATTAACTTGCATATTAGGTCTTAATAGGTCATGTATAGGTCCTATTAGGTATTATCGGTCCTATTAGGTCCTAATCTAGGTCTTATAGGTTCAATTAGGTCTTAAATTAGTCCTATTAGGTCTTAAGTAGTCTTATTGGGTCTTGAGTGTCCGATTAGTTCCTACTGGGTCTTAATTAGTCTTAATTGGTCAATTAATACATCCTAATTTGTCTTATTAGTCACATGTTATGTCTTAATTCCAGTTCTATTAGGTATTAAGGGTCATATTAGGTCTTATTATTAGGTATTAGATCTTATTAGGTCTTGTGTGTGTGTGTGTGTGTTTCAGAGAGAGAGAGACATAGTTTACAAATATGTTTATTTTCTAGGTGTAGGGTTTGCAAATTTGTTTTCAGTTGTGTCTAGGTTTACATTTTTATTTTCTACCTAGGGTTTCTTGTTTTAGTTGTGTTTAGGTTTAGGTTTAGGTTTTCTACCTAGGGTTTTAAGTTTTGAAAGTCTTATTGTTTTCAACAATAATTTACAAACTAAAATAAAACTGAACATAACAATTTACTGTAATCCTATTAAAAAAACCAAACTTCAAACATTAAACATAATACGTATTGAACATTAAATATTAAACTAGTTCTAAGAGAGAGAGAGAGAGAGAGAGAGAGAGAGAGAGAGAGAGAGAGAGAGAGAGAGAGAGTNATTAAATATTAAACTAGTTCTAAGAGAGAGAGAGAGAGAGAGAGAGAGAGAGAGAGAGAGAGAGAGAGAGAGAGAGAGTTTATTGTTTATTTTCTATACCTAGGGTTTACAATTTTTTTAAATTTGTGTCTAGGTTTACATTTTAGTTTTCTAACTAGGGTTTACAATCTTGCTTCAATTGTGTTTAGGTTTAGATTTTAGTTTTCTACCTAGGGTTTCTTGTTTTAGTTGAGGTTAGGTTTAGGTTTTAGTTTTCTACCTAGGATTAAATAAGTTTTGAAATTTTTGTTGCCTTCTACAATAATTTACAAATTAAAATAAAACTAAACATAACAATTTATTTTAATCCTATTAAAAAAACTTTAAACATTAAACAATAAACATAATACATGTTTTAACATTAAACTAATTAAAAATAACAATAAATTATAATTTTAATGAAAATATAATAAAAAATAATGATATGTATATGGACTCGGAAAAACAACAGCAAGGGGGTCAGCGGTAGCTCTCAAAACATGCACCTGTCTATAGAAAAATGTGATTTCATTTTGCAAGTTGTGAAAATGACTTGCAAAATGGTTTAAAAGAAAAATTAAATACTTTTAGAAAATAGGCACCCGTTTTGGCCCAGGCAGCCAAACCAAAATGGGTGCCCATTTTATATTTATCAAGCACCCGAAGAATAACGGGCACCCATTTCTAACAAAACAGGTGCCCGTTTTGGTTTGCCAATTATTTTTTGTCACGGAATTGACACCCAACTTTGTGCATGCACCCTCTACAATCACTTCTGATGCATTTTCTTTCTTTGCGGCTCTAGATCTCAATTGTCCACTTGGCTCTCTCTTACCCTTAACAATTCTTTTTGAGCTCTTCACAACCGCTTTATGCATCCAAGTACTAACTATCTCATGTTCAATGGCCTATTTACAATATTTCATTCTTTGCCCTCAAGTTCTAGTGTAGTGATGCAGGTGCATAAATGGGGGATTGATTTTAACTACCACAGAGTTGTAATTAGTAAATAATTTAAATACAACCTATTTGTGTGGTATGACTAGAATAGTTTAGGATTATATTTTTATACTCCTAAATACAAGGAGATAAGGTCAATTTGTTTTAGGCCTAAGATAGTTTGCTTTGAAATATAAAATGAGGCATTGTTTCTAGCCTCAAGATAGAGTAGAGAAGAGTGACAATAGGTTGTGGAATATAAGTTTGTTGTGTGAAAGATAAGTCATTCTTTTTTTTTCCCGATTTCAATCTATATAAAATAATTTTCTATGAGCATGGTTTGGGAGCTAGCTAGTTTTCTTTCTGTGTTATATTGTACCATTTTGATATCAATAAGAGTGCTACAAGTTTGTGGTTTTGATTTTCATCATTTGGTGTCAAAGCCACTGAAGATCTTGGGTGTGAAGCATTTCATTTTCACATAGATTTGGAAATTTGTTGGAGCCGCTAGAAGAGCTTATGTATTGAAGGGAAAAGCCACAAAATAATGTTAAAAGGGAATGAGATCATTGTAGCATAAAGAATATTGTTGATGTTGGTAGCTAAATTGAATAAAAAATTCACACCAAGGGAAAAAATGTAGACTATCATAAGAAGACAACCGCCATATAAGGATATTACAGAATAGCCAAAGGCATAATCAAAGAAGGTAGCCAATTAAATTCATATCACTGAGTCTAGCCACTATAAGGAGGATTTAGATCTATAAAGATAGATCGCAGGATTGTTTAGAGAGATTGTTGATTTGGTGAAGATGAGAATTTGCTGCTGCTGAGTTAAGTTGCATTTTGAAGAACAACCACCGCTTCGAGGAATAAATTCACAGCCTTGGGAGTAACTAAAAAAACCATACAAAGCCAAATAGACTTGAGCCAAGTCCAATATTATATTGGTAGGATATTTAAATTGATATTGAGACTCTTCTTTTTATTGGTCATTAAACTGTTATGACTTTTGAATTTTGTCATCTTCAAATGTAAATTATGTCAATCTTTCAAAACTGCTAAGCTGTACGATAAATAGTGGAGAGCCCTTTGAAAATTGAAAATGTGTTTTTAAATTATTTTTTAATACTTTTGGGGGAGGTGTTAATTGATTTAGAAGGCCTCATTATGCAGTTGTTGTCATTTAAGAAAAAAATGGTCTGGGTAAAATGCTCATAACTCTCTCATTTCTCAATGAAATTGAGAAATTCAAAATATTCTGGAAATTTGGAAAGGAGTAGCATAAAACCCACAAATAATTCTGAAAAATGCATCATATTAAGAGAGCAGTTCTCAATAGAATGTGACGGGTTTTTCTGCTACAAATATTAAATTGAAGCCAATGATGAAGGTCTCCTAAGTTTCTAGAGATGAGAAAATGTCAGTTGAGTTTACACCAAAACTGGATATGACTATTTTAATTGTAGGAATTGGGAAAATTTGAAGTTTTAATGTTAAGGAAGAGATCTGGTAGCTCGTTGGAGTTTCAATAGCTACTATTTAATTCCTGCAACAAACGATTTAGACAAATGAAGGGAAGAGCAATGGCTCAATGATCAAGGTAAGGATTTATGGTTTGTAGTTACAAGATTTTAATAGTTGAAGTTGTGTAAGGAAAGTCTTTATGTATGTAAAAATTATTTTGAAGAAGTTGAAAAATTAATGTAAAGATTGAGAAATGAAAGATTTTGGAGTCAAAGTTATGAAATTTTGAATTTAAGAGAAGTTAATCCTTGAAGAGATCTTTTGTATGATGCATGAAGTTTATTGAAGCACAGTCTAAGGATAAAATTGAGTCTATAAGAAACCTTGAGTTAAGTTAAAGATTGGGTGCATTATCGGTGTTACCCAACACCTAAAGTCTAGTTACTACATAAAAATTGTAATGACATCTTGAAGGAAACTTAAGAAGATTTTTAGTAGAAAGAATCTTGCAACAATTTGAAGCAATGAAAGAAAAGTTCTTGGAGAAGCAGATCTATTGAGGGAGTGTTCTTATGAGTTATAGGTGACAATTTGACAATGTCTACATTTGATTGTAGGTAGTAGTAGAAAGAGAAATAAATTTGTGGTAAACATTGCGTCAGAAGTTGCATAAAAGAGAACGAAGAACAACTTCCAGCTGAGGTTGGGTAGAAGTTGTTAAGATAACACCACAATTGCATATGTGGGTAGGGTTATCTAAGGAAGGTGAAGCTCTTTAAAGTGAGTAGAGTGCAAAATCCTAGAGGAGCAGAGGAAGCTCAAAGGTTCTCGGTGAGAGAACCAGTGTTACCAAAAGGCCAAGTTTAGAGGAGAGAATCTTGGTGAGGTAATGATAGTAGGGTGAAATAGACTTGCTATTGTAGAGGCTTAACGCAACTCATAGTAAACAAGGTGAAGTTCACAAAGGAGAAGACAATATGACTACTAATGGTCATTGTGAAGGTTTGGATGAAAGTCACATCATAGGGGAAGAAAATATCAACAAAAATGACATAAAGAGGAAAATGAATGATGAGCAATTTGAGAAGGAGATGACTGAGATGAAGGAACAACTTAATGTGCTAAGGGAGCTCCTAAAAAATAATGAGGATGATCATAAATGTGGATGGGTAATGAAGAAGGGGGCTAGATGACCTATTATGCGGTTGATTGCAAGGAGACAAAAGCACATGTTGAAATATTTGTTAAAGGAAACCAAAAAGCTCAAGATGGTTGAGTATGAACATGGATCTTCGGGAAATGAAGAAGAAATTTGCATTTGTGAACCAGAACAGGGATTGTTCCTTGGAGAGGATGATTATAATATTGATGAGAGACTTCATGAAAGTTTCATGGATTGTTTGAGTAAAGATCAACATAATGATTTGATGACTAAGGTATCAAATAACGCTAGAGAGCCTTATGATTTTAAATCTAATAATTAGTGTATGCTTGCAGGTCACATGAATGATGAAAATGAACATCCATCTACAACTATTATAAAGACAAAGAGAAAAAAAAATTAGAATTCTTTAATGAGTAAGGAAGATGAAGGATTATTTTTACAAAGCATTGAAGAGTGACATCATCAGAATCCTGTGATGAAGGAAGATGAGGCATCATAGTCCCACAAAGGTATAATGGAAACCCAAACAAAGTTAAGAGAACAAAATTAAGTTGTCTCATGAAGATAGCCGAAAGAAGCACATAGAGAAACATCTAAATGCAATACTCACGACAGATGATGAATAGTCACGGTTGTGGGAGAAGTTACTGAAAGAACTAGAGCCAAAAGGAGAGATTTCAAGCAATGATAGAAATTTTTTACAAGTACTTAATGGAGAAGAGATTCCCATAGAATCTAAAGAGGGTGAAATATTTATCAATGATCAGATTAATTATGTGTATGCAGGTGATGTAGAATATGAAGATGGACAACTTCCCAAAATTGTTATGAACAAGGATCGAGTTAATTGAAAGTTTGAAAAATTACAAAAAACATGAGAATAGATTTCAATAAGAATATGGAAGCAGGACAAAGAGTTCGTGCAAAAAATATACAAACAAATGAAGACAGGACTAAGTGTGATGGTATATGTTCTTGGTTGTACCCATTTAATTTGATAATTTTCATAGTTGGAAGAATTCCACTTGAAATAGTGAGTAGAAACATGATGATAGGTAGATGGATGAAAATGAATGTTTTCCAAAATTGTAAGCAGCAAGAAAGGCACGAGCGGAATCATGATGAAGTTGAAGAAACAATAGAACAATAACATATTCAGATAAAAGATCAACAACAAAATCAACTATGGGAACCTGGAAGATTGAGGAGAGATTGAGGACAAAGCTAATGGAAAGTCTCAACACTAGAATTGAAGTTGTTGAACATATTTATGATAGTAAGGAAAGGGGACAATGAAAAAACAAAGTTTGGGATCCAGGAGGAATATAAATTATAGTAAAAGCCCTTGCAACCCAAGAATGTCAGGTAAGGTACAATTAGCAAAAGCAATTGGAAAAATCATAGATAGGAGTCTATGAACAATTCTTTGTTCCTTGGGAGTTTGATGCAAGTGCATAAACGGGGGGATTTGTTGTAACTTCCATAGAGTTGTAATTCATAAATAAATGAACTGCAACCTATTTGTGTGGTATGGTTAGAATAGTTTAAGATTAAGTTTTGATACTCCTAAATACAAGGAGATAAGGTCAATTCATTTTTGGCCTAAGATAGTTTTCTTTTAGATATAAAATGAGGCATTGTTTCCAGCCTCAAGATAGAGTAGAGAAGAGTGACAATAGCTTGTGGAATGTAAGTTTGCTATGTGAAAGATAAGTCATTCTTTTTTGTTTTTCCTGATTTCAATCTGTATAAACTCTTTTTCTGTGAGCATGGTTTGAGAGATACGTAGTTTTCTTTCTATGATATATTGTACCATTTTGATATCAATAAGAGCGCTGCAAGTTTGTGGTTTTGATTTTCATCATCTAGACTGCCTCATATTTGACAATCTATGCACACACTTAGGATCACTGACTTTGATACCATTTGATGCAAGAACTCCTCTATCTTGCAACTTCTTTAACACACTAACACAAAATAATAATCGAGAGACTCCCTTCTAAATTCAACAATTTTATTCTCATCTAATTTGTAAAAACAAAAAAATTATTGTTATGGCTTGTCAATAGCCTCTATGTCTTTACAAGATTTTCATCACATATTGTTCCTCATCTTTTATCACTTTCTACAGAAACTAACCCTCATTAGTTTCCTCGTCTTCACAATCTCTATGACTGAGAACGCACTTCCTAATCCCTGGCCAAATTCTGATTTTCTATATTGTAGTCCAAATCTCTCTCTTAGTTGCCCCATTCTACTCCACTTTCTTATCAAACAATGTCATTCTATAATTTAGATGATTTCCTAATCATTCAAAACTCTAATACTGCTCTCTCCAACTCCCTCAATTCAACACAATGCTCCTCATATGTTCTTATAATTATAATTTTAAAATATTTTCAATTTGTAAATGTAATAGTACAAGATGCCAATCTACTATTATTCTCCCATCTAATTTGTTCCCATCTACTTTGTTCATTCTCCGTGCCTTAGTTTCTTGCCTTAGTTTCTTGTCATGTTCTTTTCTATACTATTTCTCACACACCCTAACTTGCTGTCAAATGTCACATAGCCTTCCTTATTTCTCCAACCCCCTCTAACTCCCCTTGAAGGTTTTTTTTCTTTTTATTGTTGGCGTTGGGCCGCCCCTTTCAAAATTCTTCTTCCCCTAATTTTACCGAGAAACACCCCTTCTAACTATTCACCATCTCTCCCTTCATATCCCATCCATTTGTCTTCCTCTTTTCAGTGTTTTCTATTCCTTATTGTTGCCCTTCATCAAACCTTTACTGCATAACGGTTGCAAGAGAGGACCGTTACAATGGCGTAGTTGCAATTGTTTGGATGTTTCTAAAGCCTTTCCTACAAATCCATTTTTTGCATATCCTGCAATCGTAGCCACATTTCTGGAAGGCATTCACGTGCTCTTCTTATGCTTCATTTTGCAGATATATCTATAAAGGCTGTCACAATTAAAGCAGCTGGTAAGAGGTTAGGAATTTTTTTACATCTGCCAATTAATTTGTTTGAGTGGTTGAAGTCTCTTTGACAACTCCACTTTTGCATATCTTTGCAATCATTGCGATCCATGATGAGCATTCTGTCGATCAGTTACATGCCATGTCTATGCTTCCACATTTGAATACATATATGCTCGGGCAGCAGCACTACAATTTATAATCCTTTATTATTGATGTTCATGCTCGATTACAATGCTCATGCTTCATAGATTGATAATTAGAGAGCTGAGGTTTAGAATTAATTTGTTCATAACCAACCAACAAAATAATAAAGCAGAACCGACAATCATGAAGAAACGCCTTACAAAACTGAAACAAACAAAAAATTCAGTGTAAACCAATTAAAGATTTGTTTTGGTCGATGGCAATTATCCATTCACTCGGGATGCTCAAGCATCACAACCATTTTGTAGAAAGGTTGCAGGATTGACAAGCAACAAATGTGATTAACATTATTGTGTTTATGATAATATTTTAAGTGCTCGTGACTTGTTATTGTTCAATGTGATGTAATAGATGTCTAAATGACCTAGTCCAAGAACTAGAATTTTTACATTTTTTTTTGAATGCAAGAGCTAATATGGATGTTATGACCATTACAAACATTGTGTAGTGATTTTAAAGGATCCTTTAATTTGTTATATATGTAGAGGTTGTTCTATTAGAAAGTTTAATGGTGTTAGTAATTGATTTATATGAAAAAATTAATGATGATGATTTATTGATTTAAATGATTAATAAGTTGTCTTCTTATAGATGTCCATGGTAAAATTTTGGGTAAAAGTTAAATATTTTATGTCAGAGTTAGTGAGTAATAATTAGTTAGGATTAAGATAGACCATGCGAATGATAATAGAGAATGATAATAGATCAAGGTCAAGGTTGCACCTATATTTATACTCTCTACAAAGAGAACAATAATATAAAAACCAAGACATAATTTTGAGTAGGCATCAAAAGTTTTTTCTCAATAGAAGTTTATATTTCCTATTAATAAAAATATTAAATGAGTCAAAATCATAATATGGAGCAAAAACTAATCAATTTCACCTTTAAGTTATATAAAGATTATAAGAGGGAAATATTAATAAACGAAGAATAATCTCATTAGTCTAGTATGCATAAATGATTGAATAGTTTAATAGACTTTATACAAATTATATGAATTTATATTTTTTATAAATTTAAGTAATATATCAACTAGAAGTATATACTAAATAATATACTAAAACGATTCTATAAATTAATATAAAATAAATAAGACTATAACATCACTATATAAAGATTATTAAGAAAGAATATTAAAACTAGAAAAATCTCATTATAGACATAAATAATTGAATAATCTAATTGACTTTTAATAAATATATACGATATCAATAAAAATATTAAATCCATCAAAATGATTTGGTTTACTAAACAATAAAATTATATAGAGAAAAATAAGATAGAGATAAAAGGAAAAGAAAAAAGAAAAAAATAAACCGAAGAAAGGTCGTTATCCTTATGCGTATTCACGATTGAACTGTTCTATTGCATGAATTATTTACTAGAATTTCCATGAAATTTCTCTACAAACACAAAATAATACAAAACAAGTTTGGGAAAATGATGATTTTATTTTAATGTAAAAGTGGATATTCTGGCTGTGGTACTGAATGCGGGCCATCCCTTGCAATTTAGAAGTAGATATGTTGAATCTGTGTTAGGAGCTCGAAGACCAGAACAAAATCGAGGCCTAAAATATTCGGTTTTGTCCTCTTTTTTCTTTCTATCGTTGGTAGTTTTGTTCAGTCTCCAGGCCCAACTCCAAGATGGAAGAATACAAACCCACTAAAGTTGCCTTCCAAAGAGATATGAAGTATCACGTGTTTCTGAATTTCAGGGGAGAAGATGTGAGGAAGACTTTGGTTGATCATCTCTTTGAAGATCTGTCCGTAGCAGGACTGAATGTTTTCTTAGACAGTGACAAATTGGAAAAGGGAGAGGAGATTTGGCAGAGTTTGGAAAGAGCAATCGAGAGCAGTGCTATATCCATTCCTATATTTTCCAAAGGCTATGCAGATTCAGTTTGGTGTCTCAAGGAGGCCGCTGCTATGTTGAAGGCTCCTGGCTTCATAATTCCTGTGTTTTATCATGTGGATCCAACTCATGTCAGACATCTAGAAAAAGACTGCAGTCCTTACAGCCAATCATTTGTCATACATTATGGCCATTCAGATCGATACCCAAGAGAAGAGATTGATGAATGGAAGCACGCCCTTCAGCAGATCTCCAAACACTCAGGCTGGTCGACGGATATCACTCAAGGGTAAGAAATAAGCACCACTTTTGATTTTTCTTTTTAGTTTATTATTTCATGGCTGCCGCTGGATAGTGGATGGCATATATGTCTACGCTTAAATATGATTTTATAAATAGGTGTGGCAGTTTCATGTATTTTTTGAAAACTTAAAAGGATAACATTATCTAAAAAATATAGGTGGTAGAGGCATAGAATGTATGTCAGATTATGTCTTAACAAAAATAAAAACAGATTAAATAAGGTCGAAGTTCAAAACATAGAATGCTGTAGTGAGAGCACTACATTTATGAGGGTCATCATAGTTTAGCCGGGAGAGGGGATTGCAAACAGTGGGTTTAAAATTTCATTTTTTTGGTCTTCATCCAGAGGTTTCTAGTTATGAAAATGTTCTGCTGTATCAAAATGACTTACAATTTTTCTTCAACAAATTTATTACAAACAGTTTTTTTTAGAATCATTATTTTACATCTAATCACAATTGTAGTTCATAATTCTTTGAAAAGATTGAAGAATTAATAATACATTTAAATTTGATAAACATACCGAATGTTTTCTTTTTCTCATCCATAATAACTTCCCTAGCATAGTCTATTAGAGTTTTAATTTATTACATGAATAAATATACCACACCTTAGTGAAAAAGAATAACCAATACCCATTAGAAATTCAATATTCACTTTATTACTATTTCACAACTTTTATCAAGTAAATATGCATGCATAAATATTAATTGATGCATGCATAATTAGGTTTACGAACCTGACAACGTCGTCTTCACGCTAACAAAATGTTTTCAGACCACTCAATCAGTTTGTTTTTCAAGTAATTCTTGACCAATCGTCTACTCAATTTCATAACAAAATAAAGGAATTTTTTTGAAATCTGTGAAAATAAATCAGAGGTCGGTATTCATCTCAGTTGAAGAAGATCGAAGGGCACAATATGTTGTGAATAACTGGCCAAGAACTGTCAAATACCAAAATCACGGGAGGAGCTTGTTTTGATTTAATTTGAATGTGCGGAATTTTTCCTGGCCCTAGTTCGTATGGCTGCGGGCGGGGTTTCCAGGAGTCTCATTACTGCTGGAGCTTCCAGTTGTGACCGATCTGTTCCAGGGGTGAGTCCTCAAGAGAAGGAGATCTTTTATGTAAGCGATCGCTCTAAGGTAAACAAAGTTAATGGCTTCCTTCCGCGTTGTCAGGACCGGCCTGTGTTGGTTATCCCTCCAGAGGTAGTAAAGGAAGATGTTGAATATCTGGCCTCGCATGCATTGATTTGCAAGTTTCTTGGAATCTGAATTTCCCTGTCGGCTTTGGAAGCATGGATTCGTCGTTCATGGCAGGTGGAAGGAGATTTCGATATTATGCTGGCTGGTAATAGCTAATTTTTGGTGAATTTCTCTTGCATGTCAGATTGGAATCAGGTCTTTAAGGGAGGTCCTTATTTTTATGATCGGGTTGGTCTTTTCATCAAACCCTGGCATGCGGGGTTCAATTCGGCTGAGGATCTCCCATCTAGGTTCTTGTTTGGGTCCGCTTGCCGCAACTTCCTTTGGAATTTTGGCACAAGGATCTCCTGCGTCAGATTGTTGCCATGCTTGGGAAACCAACTACAATAGCACATCAATCACTTGACAAAAGGGTCATTTCTTATGCCCGTATTTGTGTTGAAATTGATTTAAATAATCCTTTGCCAGATTCTATGGAAATTTGTCTTGGCTCTTCTTCTTGGATCCAACAGCTAGACTATGAATCTATTCCCTTTCGTTGTCACATCTGTCATGTGTATGGTTATTTACAGCGCCAATGCCCTCATGCTTCCAAAAGCAATGGTACACCTGGCCCACGGACGGCCAATGATGGTAAGGGGAATGGCCAATCTGGTAGTATTGGAAATGGGAATTTTCAGTCTAATAGTGCTGCTAAAGGGAAAGCTCATTTGACTACTTCAAGTTCAGGGAAAGAACCATCTATTTCTACTGATATTCAGATAGATGGTTTTATCCTGGTTCGTCACCGTGCTAAGGGACGAGGTCAGAAGCGTTCAAATCTAGACCGGAAAGTGGACTCTGGGTTCAACCATTGTGAGGCTCTCGACAATATGGCCATTGAAGAAGGAATTCCTGTAGCTGATCAGTGTGGGGTCCCTGGTTTAGAGGAGAGGATTTCTACTCTCAATGGCTCTCAGGATATTGTAGTTCAGCAGATGCCGGAGACCTCTCTTGGTCCTGAGTCTGGGGCCCTTGTGGTTTCTCCTGCTTCACAGGAAAAGGATGTTCTTCTGGCAGATTTGGTTAAAGATG
>MU225318.1:557058-568941 GCA_018584345.1 Thuja plicata
TGGGGTTGCACCTGCTGGCATGTTTCTTCTTTATCTGAATTCTGGGATCGGTTGGGCCACCCTCCTTCTAAGGCTTATTTTCTTCAAGTTGCTTGGTCCATTGGTCCTTCCTTGGTTTTGTGGCATAAATGGCTTGAGAGGAATAGGAGGATCTTTCATGATGTGCACTTTGAGCTCAGGTTCTTGTGGGGGAAAATTCTTAATTCTCTTCATGAAACTCTCCTAGCTAAATGTGATGTTGCTGTTGGTTTGGATCCCATAGATGCTGGTATTTACTCACACTTTTCCTTTGCTCCTCAAGGTGATATTCCCTTGGCTTCCCACACCTGCTCAACGAATGGAACTAGGCAGAACTCGCATCCTGTCAATCGTACAGGGCATTGGACTCCTCCCACATTTGTAGTTCTTAAAATCAACACTGATGGATCTTCTCAGGGAAATCCAGGGCCAACTGGTATTGGCGGAGTTGGGCGTGATAGTTCTGGTGACATCTAGTTTTTTTTTTCTATCTACAAGGGCTACCATACTAATAACCTCATGGAAGCTCTGGCTATTTTGGTTGCAGTGCAACAGTGCTGTCATCAGGGCTGGCGGAGAATTATCTGAGTCTGATTCGCAGGTGGTTGTGAATTTATTGAACAAAAGGAACTTTGTGACTGTGGACTGGCATTTGGATTTGGTTGTTTAGCAGATCATTCAGCTATGTACTTCTTTGGATTTTGTGTCCTTTATGCATATCCCCCGAGAGTGGAATGGTGTGGCTGATTGTTTGGCCAAATGGGCCTCCGAGCATGGGCCGCCTTGGAACATTTCTGATCATTCGATGCTTCCCTTTGCTTTATCACAGAGGCTGGTTCAACTTTTTGACCAAGACAAGGCTCTGTAATTCTCTTTATGTCTTGTTTTGTTCTACTCTCTTTCGATTTCAATAAATTTTTACCTCTCTTTTAGTGGAGGTTTACGAACCCTTAGTTATACGCATCATTTTGGTTTATGTGCAAAATAATTGAGTCTCATAAGTCATATTGAATGCTTAACAAGATGCAATAGATTGTTTTTTCAGTTGACATACTCATTTTAGTGTTGATTTAGCAAGGTCTTTTTAGATAAAATTTAAAGTTGATTAAGACATGTAATATTAATATTTGATTAATTAATTATTGATAATTTGATTTGTTTAGCTTCTAGGTTATAACTAATTGAAATATAATTTCTAATAATTCTAAGTTTGAATCAATTGGTAGTTTACATATTTGAATTGTGATAGGACCAAAAGATATTTAAATCAAATGATTCATTCAATATAATGACTTAGCAAAAATAAAAACCACATAGCTAGAAGTATAGGATATCAAACAAATGGTGTGGTTTATGAGAATATCACTACATATTTGACAATAATAATTAATAATACAAATGATGCTACGAATCATCATTTGCTCCATTTTTCCTTTTAATATGAGCATGTTATAATATACTCACATTTTTCTTTCAAAAAAATATAAGGATAATTCTTTCTATATTAGGAGCATGTTATAATTTATATGCATTTTAACTTTCCTTCAAAACCAAATACCTACGAATTGGACTTGCCTTCAATACTCAAGGTTTTTTTCTATAAAATATAGAAAAAACAACCAACTATCAAGAATGCCCTCCATTAGATTTGTACAATTTATAATAATAATATTATAAATCTCCACACTAGCATCAAGGTCTTTTTAACCTTTCTAAGCATGGATGCTTTTCCTATATTTGAAATATCTTATTCAATTTATTTTGTTAGTGACCTTCCTTTTTTTCACAGATCTATGTATATTTGTTTGGTGTCATTTTTTATTCTATTAATCTAAATTTGGAACAAATTATATTTTTACATTTTAAAATTTATTCTACATACAAATTAAAAATAAATACGTTCAAATAATTTTATTTTATTTTGAAAAAGACAAGTTGAAGAATGCTCAAATTTATATTTACAAAGATGTTTTTACTTTGTAAATCATGAAAATTTGGTGTATCCTTGAAAAAGTTAATGAAAAGCCCAGAAATAGACTACATGATCTTAGTTATTTTTGCAAAAGTAATTTGTGATATAATTAAATAAGTCAACTTTTTAGGGGTTCATGCCACTTCCACCATTTGAACATCTTAGTCTCTACCATATAAAAAAATCATACCTTTGAAACTAAATTTTAAGTATTATAAGTACTGTTCTTGCCACATTTTCATATTTTGAGTGTTTCTATATTTTGTTTGTTATCTAGTATTAGCTTCTATTTAGAAAAAAAAAATGTTCACGTTAGATCCCCCCTTTTTTTTCCCAATTTCCATTCACATATCCACCAAGTTTGTCTTCTAAAAGAAATTCTTACACTCGATCACACATTTTTATATTAATGGTGGTGCTAGTTATGTTTGTGTTAATTCAAAAAATAATGGACATCATTTTGTTTTTAAAACTTTATATTGAATAGTATTCTATTTTTAGTTTACTATTGGGCATTTTGGGCTATTTGATCTTGTTGTAGGTAACCTTTCATCTAAATTTCATGCTATCTTTGTATAATCTATCAATCAAGTATATTTCTTAATCTTAGGTTCTCTTTGCCAAATTTTAGTTTTTGGTTGAAGGGTTGCATTGATATCATGAAAAGGTGTGTCTTTTTCTTGTTTATTTTTATAGATGCTAGGATTAATATGATGTAGACCTCCCCTTGAAAATGTTTGATATAGAGAGAAAGGTAGAACTATGTCTATATATTCTCTGTCTAACTCATGAGATAGTTATTTTTTGTGTCTTGGATCTATATTCATCACATTTATAGGAATTCTATATCCATGCATAATAATTCTCGTACTAGTTCCTATTATGTTATCATATAAATATTTGAGGTATATTGATATTAGGTTTTTAACCAATCCAATATATATTATCTACTTGATGCACAAATGATCTTTATATTGAGACAACCTAACATATATGAGGTATTATAGTTTTTACATATCCACTTTACCTATTGCATTTTTTTATTTAGAAAATACTTATCCATTCCCTTATTGATCTATAAGCTTCCTTTAGCATCCCTTTAATCACTTTCCTTCCGAACTGATTCTAGGCCTAGTCATGTTAGGGGAAGGTTTTTTTCTTTATCAATATACATCTTCAAATTTGAACCAATTTTCTTTTTGTGTCACTATTCCAAGGAATAATTTAACCATGATCTTTTAAATATGAATAGATTTAAACATTTCATGACAACACCAATGTGTTTTGGTAATTTGATAGGCTATCAACTTATCTAGGCTAACAACTACATTGGTTTTGATATGTTATAGTTTTCAAGATATATTCAACACCCTCTAATAAGGAGATTGCTATTTTATCCCCATAACCAGTAGCAAGATATTAGTTCATAGAATTTTGGGTCTCAAATCCCTAAAGTGAAATCTTTCCCCTATTTCTAGACATTTCAAACATAGAAAATAAATATTGACCTTGACACAAACTGTGCCAATGCATATTATACTAGATATCTATATACTAGTTTGAACTTTCAAGGTCTTGCACATTATTAATACCAATAACCTATCATTCAAATCACCTAAATATGTCATTAATTATAACCCCTAATGAAATTATACACATTTAGACACGACAATTTTAATAAATTATATCAAAATAGATAAAATTATTTATTGAAAATAGTTTTATTCTACATGTGTTGGGATGATAGGATATTGAGTTTTAGGTATACACATTTCTATATCTTGTTGGTAACAAAAGTTACTAAATTTATACACAATATGTAATTATTCTAGTTATTAATGATATGTTAAAAAGGATTACACGACATAATAACCCAACAAAAATACCCTCAACAAAATAATCCAGTAAAAACCCTACATTAAATTATCCCATATCCAAATGCATGTTAAAACCAATTATAACTTAACATTGATCTGCATGCAAAGACAAGGCACAAATAATTAATTGTGTGCCAAATTTTTGATCCACATGGTAATTAAACATAGGCTTACATGTTAACCAAGTTATTTTATCGCGGGTTATTTTGGATGGGTTATTGTGTTTGGATACCTTACAAGGATATTTCTAATTATCATAGTTTCCAATTGCGAATGCAGGGTAGGTTCTACACATACATATGAAAGGAAAATATAAATTGCATATTATAAAATATTATCAAGAACTAAATGAATAATCTTAATTATTTCATTCCTTATCCTAAAATGGTGTATTATAAAGGTTTTGCAAGCATTGTAAAGTCTTCTAGCTAGCAAAGTAGTTAGCATTATATTAGGGATGAGCACTATGTATACATTGTGACATTTAATTAAGGTTTAGTTTGCATATCACATTCACTATTCAAAGGCTACAATATTTTCATTATGAATTAGGGATGAACCTAGATTGTTCGAGATGATTACCTACAATAGTTTACTTATTTTGTTTTTCTTCTTCCGGTTTCTCATAAAATATTTAGTATCTCTTTGTAAAATACAAATTTGGACATTAATACCTAATTTACACATTGAAACCAATGGCTAATGTGTGAAATTGTGTGAATCCCAAAAGTCCAAATTGCATGGGAATAATAAGGAAAGACTAGATACCTCTTATATAGAATCTTTGCAGTTTGGCAAAAGTAGTCACCAAGATGTATCTTTTCCTACTATAAAGACACAATAGAATATTGTTTTCTATACTACAATTTCTAAGAGAATTAATGAAATTTTATTAGTGAGATGCTAAAATTTTATTAGTGAGATGCTAGAGCATCGAGGAGAATGTAAAATAAATCAAGAAACAAATTTAGTGTAATATGCATTAAGAATTCATTAAGGAGTTTGGGAATGGTAGAAGGGTATGTGAGAATAGGTGTAATGGGGTTCGTTAGGCTTTATGGTCAATTTGGGGCATGGTAAGGTATTAGACTTATTAAATTACAAGTGATGTCATTCCAATGTGCCATGAAAGATTAGGAATTTGTGTACATGAGATGAGGGTCAAATAGTTACCTGGCCAAGGAAATGGCACGTATAGGAATTGAAAAAAATGGTTGTAAGGTGTCAGTAAATCTCAATATTTAGAGACCTTTTAGATGTCAAATTCTTAGGCTAACTAATAAATATGGGAAGAGGTGCAAGAGTCACAAGTTTCCTAAATATTCTAGGCTTAAAGGAATGAATATAATTAATTGGTTAAAAAAATTGATAGAAATAAAGGCCAAGGAATTGGGGCACATAAATATATGTGAAAGAGGAAAATGGAGATACATAGTTAGAGATAACTATACAAGAAAAAATAAAACAATGGAATAAAGTGTAAAGTTGACCAATGATTATTAAAGTTTGAACCTTGGGGTATTTAAAAATCTCATATTTAGGAGAGGGGAAAATGAGATTTTAGGAAACCAAGAGGAATTGGGAACAAACGATGAAGGAAAAGGGATTTTGGGGTTTGGGACTAGTGGGGTACTTAGAAACTTGAGGCCTTGTGGATGAAATGAAAGGAAGATTTAGGTTGAATATTTTGGGGAACGTGAAATCACAACACTAAGTGAAAGGGTGCGTAGAAGACTTAAAATTTTGAAAACCCAACAAGGAGGTCTTTGGACTCATTGGACTTTGAAAAATTCATATACAAGCTCAAATTTTCTCACATACCTCAAAATTTAAAGTGAATAATTTTAACAATAAGTTATAGTACATAGGCCCTAGGAACTTCAAACTCAAGATATTTAGTGGTTTTCACTTTATCAGGATTCAAGAAATCAAAAGAAATAGGGAACCGTGGATATGTTTCATTGTCCCTAAATACTTTGTAAACCTTAGATGCCTAATTTCACCTATGGACATGCCACATTTCTGGAAATGAACCACAAAAGCATCCTTTAACCAATTTCACTAATGAATTTTAGATAAAATCTTTTGAATGAACACACTTAGAGAACACTTTAACATAGGGACCAACTAAAGATCTTTATACTCATTATTAATAATGGATGAATATTTGGGTCCAATAAAATCTTTCGAATGAACACACTTAGAGAACACTTTAACATAGGCACCCAACTAAAGATCCTTATACTCGTTATTAATAACTTTTTCAGATTGCTTATTTTGATTTTAGCTTAAACAACATATTTTATATACTTTAGTCTATTCAGGTCATTGTAGATATTTTTAAGTGTTGATATATTATAAATTAAATCAGGCAGAAACTTAAGACCTCTCATATAATTTAGAGTTGCTTTATTACCTTAAATTATTTGCATACATGTCTGTTGGCTTTATAATATACAAAAGAATGATCAATTTTTCAGTTTTCTTGTTATCCTCTGTGCATTATATTTGAACATCATTTATAATTTACTCATGCAAAAGTTAGTAAATAGTCTACCAAAATTAATCTAGATGATGGATCAACCTTCACTACCAAAACAAAAGAAAGAAAAGGAGGATGATAAGCAGTAGTTCTAAAATTTCTACTTATTTAATCTGACTATTGCAGCTATGAAGCTCGGCTAGTAAAGATGATGGTGAGTGACCTGATCAAGACATTCAACAAATTGCAGTTTGAAGTTGCACAACATCCGGTGGGAGTCAATAGCATAAAAATTCTCTTATTCTGAAATTAAACCTCAATTCAGTGAAAGAGGTGATTAAAGGTGGAATATGGGGTAGGTGGTAGTGGCAAGACCACAGTTGGCAAGGCTGTGTACAATCATGTTTATGCTAATTTTGAAGTTGCTTCCTTTTTATTTAATGTGCAAACCACCGCCGCAGACCACAGAAGCCTTACAAATTTGCAGAAAAAGGTACTCAAAGATATATCAAAATATGGTGAAGTGGACAGTGTCGATGAGGGCATATCTTTGTTAAGATATCATTTGAGAGGAAAAACCGTGCTGCTCACTTTGGATGATGTAGATGCTATTGTACAATTGAATGCTTTGGTTGAGGATTGGCTGGACTTTGGCAGCATAGTTATTATAACTTCTAAAGAAAAATATATTTTGAATGTTGCTCGGATCTCATCGGAATGTATCCACAAGATGACTGGATTAGGAATGAATGAAAGTCTCAAGTTGTTTAATTGGCATGCATCTCCAAATCCTGAGAACGAAGAAATATCCAAAAGAATAGAGAAAACTTGTAAAAGACATCCCCTTTCATTGGAAGTGATTGGATCATTCTTATCTGATAAACACAACGACAATAATTTCTGAGCAGAAGCCCTTCACAACATTCCCTTCAACCCAGAAATTTATGAAAAACTCTACAACAGTTATAATGCTCTTAGCGATGAGGAAAACGAAATATTCCTAGATATTGCTTGCTTCTTTATTGGAGAAGAAAAACATCTCCCATTGTTTTGTGGAAATCGCTGTACCGGATGGTAGACACTGCAGTATCGAATCTTTCAATGAAATTACTAATAAAGATAGAGGACGAAGGGTTATTTGATATGCATGACTTTTATCGAGATATGGGGCGAAGTATTGCTAAAAAGGAAAAGAAAGGTACTCGAGTGGAAGCTGCCCATTTAAGTACTATTTCCGACATCAATTTTTCTCACCTTCGAGTCAGTGGGGGTAATCTACAAAGTCTTGAAATGGTGTACAAACCATCTCTTTGGTATCTTCATTTGGGTCTATTTGATTCCTGGTATTAACCTGGAATAGTCATATTTAATGCAAGAACAAAGTAATTCATCGTTTGTGGCTCTGGAATTCATTTTTTATTCCAGAATGAGCTTTTCATGGATTCGAAATTACAACAAAATGTATAAGTTGTGGGTCCGTGTGTAAATGGTTCTTTAGGTTTTGTGGGAAAATTATTATTATTTTATTATATTTTTTTTAATTTGATTAATAGCTTATTCTAGCTTTCGTTTTAACAATTAATTAATCCGAGAATAGGTCTTTTTTCTAGAATAGGCCTATTCTGGATAAATTAATTCCATGCACCAAATGGGCCCTTGGAGAATGTGCACATTGAAGACATGACAAGAGACCCGCTAGCCATGCTTCCTCCTAGTTTGAGATGTTTAAGGTTGGAAAAATGTCACTTTGCATTTGGGATTAATAGTCAAAGTAAGAAGCCACGTTACTCCAGTTCCGTGAATAACATAGGGTCAATCATGGAAAAGTGACCCTTTGCTTTTGGGATGGATAGAGAAAGAAGGAAGCCATTCTACTCAAGATTTGTAAATAGCATGCAATTGAAGACTCTACAAATACATGGTTGCCATGGCATCGACAACATTTCAATATCCTCAGTTATAGTTGCTAACATACAACTCCAGCAGTTGGATTTGGAATGTTGTTCGGGTCTAAATAACCTACTTGACACCATTGGCAACCTGTTACAGTTGCAACACTTGGACTTGAGAGGGTATCTTAGGCTAAAAAATCTCCCAGATGCCATTGACAACCTATTACAGTTGAAATATATGGACTTGGGATTGTGTTATCATTTAACTAACCTCCCTGATAGCATTGGCAACTTGTTCTAGCTGCAACACTTGAACTTGGAATGGTGCGATGGATTGAAAAATCTCCCCGTTACCATTGGCAACTTGGCCAGGTTGCAAAACATGAAGTTGGAAAGGTGTGAAAGCTTAAAAAACCTCCTTGATAGCATTGGGGACCTCTCCCAACTGCAACACCTGAACATGGAAGGCTGTATGAGCTTAAATAATCTCCCTGACATCATTGGCAACCTGTCCCAGCTGCGACACTTGAACTTGGAAGGATGTAAGAGCTTATATAATCTGCCTGATACTATTGGCAAGCTGTCCCAGCTGCAGTACTTGATCTTGGAAGGCTGTATGAGCTTAAACTATCTACCTCATAGCATTGGCAACCTATCCCAGCTGCAACACTTGAACTTGGAAGGCTGTATGATCTTGAATAACCTTTATGATATCATTGGCAATCTGTCCTAGCTGCAGTACTTCAACTTAAAAGGGTGTACATTTAAATAGGCTTCCTAATAATATTGAAAACCTGTCAAAATTACAGTATTTGAACATAAATCAAAGCATAACATGAAGGTGTATTTTTGTCAAATATTATGTTTAGAAATGTTCTAGCAAATATGTATGCAAAATGTGGAAGCAAAACAAGATCTATGAACTATTTGACAAAATGCCTCAAAGAGATGTTGCCTCATGGAATGTAATGATCACAAGATTTAGGGAGATTTTTCTAAGATATTATAGTTGGAAATGTTTGAGGTTGACATGTATGCAAAATTTGGAATCATAGACAATGCACTTGAATTGTTTGACAAAATGCCTCAAAGAGATGTCATGTCAAGGAACAAAATGAAATGATTGCAAAATGTGCACAAAATGGATTTTGCAAGGAAGCATATTTTTTGGCAAGCTATATAACATAAAATTCAGGTAACACATCTATCATGATAAAAAAATGTAGATTTATCAAATATCAAACCCAAATTTTATATATGATATATATTAAAATATCAACTACATGCAAGCTACAATGTAAGCTTCAATTTTGCAATACAAACTAATTCATTGTTTATATGGTCCACTATTGTCTGCATGTGACAGCTGAAATCAAATCTATCCTATAATTTTAAAGTTAAAAAAAACTTTATTTTTTAGAATATAGTCAATGCTTGCAGAATCAACAAAATGTGTTAAATGCTTATCTGGTATCTCAGTTGGAAACTACATGAGGTAATTGCTTGCCTATAGCTTACAATATTCTTATACTCTTATATCATGTAATTTATTTTAGCTAATAACGTTCCTGATGAATACACCATAGAAAACCACAATTACATTCCTGATGAATACACCATAGAAAACCACAACTATTGATGGTAGATAGAAATACAAGGCTAAATTTGGCCACATTTGTCACTACTTAATAAACTCATCATGGCTTCCATTATCAAGGTGGAATTCTTTAACTGAGGCGGCGTGGACAAACAAATTCATATTTGAAGCTATTAATCACAATCTTCAACACGTCCTTAACACTTTCAGCTTACTACGAAAATTCATTCATGTGAGAAGAATTCGCAGGAGTGTATGTGGCGTTTCCAAAAAATGTGTTGTGATCTGGTTTGGCAAGGATGATCAAAACCAAAAAATAAATGTAATGGGTATAGAGAGTTTCCCTTCAATTAATAAGCAAATTGCCAGAAATAATCCTCAATGTTTATTTCTATAAACAGAAGGCCCAGAAAATAGAGGGCATCGGCGGACCAATTTATAATTGGCGAATTATGGTAAAATTATTCTAAACTTACAAATAGAAGATCTCTATGAATCTGGCTTAAAAGTGTGGGATAAGGATTGAAAGTGGATTAAGATTTCCTCGGTAGTTTTGTGCAACTACAAAATTTTATTTTAAATTAAATTGAACGTTTCACATTTTATAAAATGACAAGTCCACTTGTAAACTGACAAATGGGCTTTCTTTTATAATACATGCATAGACTGTAGATGTACCTTTACGGGTTGGGGAGACTCTTTTATCGAAACCACGAGAGCCAAGCAGAGCCGCAAGTGTGTTCACCGTCTATTTTGCTGCACGCGGTCGAAAATATCATCTTGTAAGTCTCGCCATCAAATCCTGCTCATCACTGAAACCCTACGTCATCCATTGTCGAAGCTTTTTCTGCAGGGGTGTGTGGCCGTTCAAGTAGGGCGTGAGTAGTATTGTTGTGTGATTCCGAAACTGTATTTATCTCATCCATTCAGGAACAATCAAGGGAACCCTCACTCTCCCCTTCGTATTATTATACTAATCACATTGAATACATTTATTTTATGAGGCTGCACTAATAGGTAAAAATTTACAATTAGTCAAAAAAAATCTAAAATATTTCAGCAAATATATATATATATATATATATATAACATTAAAGAAATAAGAACTTATTTATGGAAATTATAAATATGGAAAGTAAAGAATATCACATCTACATGTTATAAAGTATATATAAGCTTCATCATGTGATGGGAAATACTTTTGCTAATGTTAAGATAAATCCAAAAGTATTCCATATAAGTAAATTGTAAATTATATTTTAGAAATTGAATTTATCAAACTTGATTATTGTAAGTATAGAAATTCACAATATAAAGTAATTTTTAAAATAAGTTTTATTGAGGAAATAATAATACAGTACAGAGCAGCAGGCATCTCTTTACTTACAATAATAACAAGTGGAAAAGATAAGGCATCTCAGAAGAGTGGACAGAAAGACAACGGGGTCCCGCAATAGTAATAAATAATTCCAACTCCTTTCAATAGCCTCTCGTATCCTGGAAATCATGTAGTTAAACCGTTTTCCACGTTTCCAAGCGAGGTGATAATATTGCATTTGAAATCTTTTGGCAGCATTCTGAATTTGAGGACAGAAGCTTAAACAAAACTAATGGTGAGTGGTGAATACTATATAGAATTATCACTGTCTTTCCACGTTTCCATTGCTCACTGAATAAAGTAAAATATGATGGGCCGCGTTGAAGTTGTTGTTTATAGATGGCATGTGGCTTAGGTTAATTACTGATTATCAAATTATAACATCAATCATATCTGAAATGAAAGGAAAAGGAATATTTTTTACAACATATGCATTTTAAATTTCAAATGCATGTGAAGAGGGTCAGCATGACATTTGGTAGTATTTATTTAAACTCGAAAATCTTAGAGTAAATCGGGTTATCAGGATTCTTCCCTTTATCATATCACCGAGAGATCATGTTATGTCTTTTCAGCCATTATATATATATTATTTATAAATAATTGTATTGACACTTATTCATTAAAAAAATCTATTCTATTGAAAGTGGGTGTATACTGTATAAGG
>MU225319.1:0-57093 GCA_018584345.1 Thuja plicata
GCATAGGAGTAGATGGAAGGAGTGGATCAATCTAGTAGAAAGGTTTAAAGGTTGAGGTTCACCCATACCAAGAGATCAATCATTTATCTAATCTCTACTAGAATAGTATAATTCATCTCTTCTCTTTCTACATAATGTGGGAAAAGTAGCTTGATCAAATTTGAGCTCAAAGAGGTGGATTGTTTTCTTGTGAAGAAGAGCTCTTCAATAACTTGTGTGTTAATCTTTCAATGGTGTTTTCTTTATTGGATTATCAACTTTAATGAGAGTACTTGGGTAATGGTATCTTCTACAATTGACATACATAGTTGGGATTGGTGTAAAAGGTAGGGCACCTTTGGTGTCAATAAATCATGAGTAAAATGGGATATTCTATCTACAACAACATTATATTCCAATCTTACAAGCCTTGCTTTTTGATGATATCCCCTCCATCATGGATGATGTAACTAATAAGAATCTAATTTCTATCCCCTCGTCAAAGGAAATCAAGCTTTTTATTTTCTCCTTCGAGGGTGATAAGTCCTCGGGCCCAGACGGGTTTCCTTTGTTCTTTTTTCAAAAATTTTGGCACATCGTTAGCCTGGATATCTGCAATGATGTGAAAGAATTATTTGGGTCAAGAACTATGCTTAAAGAAATTAATGCTACCTTCATTGTCTTGATTCCCAAAAAACCTGGTGTTGATTCTATGGATTCCTTTATGCTGATAAGTTTATGTAATACGGTGTACAAATTTTTTTCCAAGGTTCTCACCCTCAGATTGCTTGTTATTCTTACCAATATTATCCCTCCACGGAAAAGTGGATTTGTCCCTAGCAGGAAAATTCTTGATTCCATAATGAAGGTGCACGAGGTCATTCCCTCTACTCACTAATCTAACAACTATGGTTTTCTATTGAAACTCGATCTCTCTAAGGCTTATGACAGGGTGGATTGGGATTTTTTTATCAAGGTTCTGCGATCCTTTTATTTTTGTGATAAATTCTTGCAGTTGGTTTTCCATCTCATTAGTGGCTCCTCTTCTAGATTCTTCAAGCCTTCTAGGGGGATCCGTCAAGCTGATCCCTTGTCCCCTATTCTCTTCGCCATTCTGGAGGAGTGTCTTGGTCGCTATTTTCAGATATTGGCGATTGATGGATTCACCAAGAGTCTCACTCCTTCCTCTGCTTCTAGGTCATGCTCCCATGAGAAATTTGTTGATGACACTGTTATCATGGGCTCTTCAACCATCCAGGAGGCTAGAATGATTAAATAGGCACTTTCTAATTATTCTCATGCTACTCATCAAATTGTTAATTGGAATAAGAGCTCTCTATTTTTTATTAACACGCCGGTGGAAAGACAAAATAGAATTGCCAGAATTATTGGTTGCGATATTGGTGCTTTGCCTTCCACTTACCTTGGTCTAACTTTGGGCTTAAAACCTCCAGACTCTTTTTGGGTTAGTATTGTGGATAGATTCAATAGGAAATTAGCTGGGTGGAAGGGATCTCTATTAAGTCAAGCTGGTAAACTCCAACTCCTGAAGGCCTCTCAGCAGAGTCTCCCTATCTATGCCCTTAGTTTTTTTAAAATTCTTGGGAATTTGTAGACTTGATTGAGAAGATTCAGAGAAATTTTCTTTGGACAGGGGTGGAAGAAAGAAAGAGATTGGATTTAGTTTCCTGGGACAAGGTATGCACTCTAAAGAAGTGGGGAGGCTTGGCATCCGCCCCTTAAGAGTTACTAATTGGGATTTACTAGCTAAGAAATTTTGGAGGATCTTTGGCAAGAAAAAAGAGTGGAATGAGATTATCCACAATAAATATCTCTACTCCTTCCCTCATATATCAAATTTAATGAAGTTTGATGTGAAGATGAAGGGCTCTTTTATTTGGAATTGTATTCAGCAAGCTAAGGAGATGAATTTCAAGGGAGCTAAGTGGTATTTGGGTAATGGCAGGAGAATTAAATTTTGAGAAGATTGTTGTCTTAAAGATTATCCTTTGAATTCTATTCCTTCCCTCCAGTCTTTTATTGACATTTGTTTACAGATATTTGGTCTATTGGTTATAGATTACTGGGGCCACCAGTCTTGGGTTGATCTTTCTACTGTTGATTTGTGTAAGAATGCTAAGGAGTCGGTTTACCATTTGACTATTGACTATTGGTACTCCTGGGAAGTCTGATGCCTCATTTTGCAAGGCTAGAAGATATGCTGGTTTTTCCAGGACAATATGGAGAATTTATTCACTTAATGGAGAAATACCAAGGTTCCAATAGACAAGTTGCTGTGGAACATCTTTGCCCCTCATGTTATATGGAAACTATGGAGAGAACGCAATGACATAGTGTTTAGAGACACTACCCTTCCTTTGGTGGTGATAGATGAGAAGATTAAGAGAATTATTAAGGAGAATTGTAATGCCATGAATGGAGCTAAGCTAGATTTTTATGCTGGAGTTAATACTGTTGGCCCCAAAGTGAACTCCTTATCCCAGCGAAGTACATCTAGTATATCTAGCTGGAATATGTCCAATCTTATTACATGAAAAATATAAAAGGTGTAGCTTGCCTTTGTACTTACCAGTCCCTCTAGGAATTTTGTTTACAATAATACTTAAATCCTTTTGCAACCTCACATTGAGACAACTTCTTGCAAAGTGAATTAAGCTTGCTAAAGAAGTCTTCGATATCATCAAAATATGTTGGATGAAGGCTAATTAGTTCTTTCTCCAGTAAAAATGTCCTAATTTTATCTATCCTACCAAAGAGATACTCCAAGATGGTATAAATCTCATTGACATGTGTAAAAGATGCAACATGATATCAAAGATTGGGAGAAATGGGCAAATAAAGAGTACCAAGAGCTTCATTTGATTGATTAAACTATAATATCTTTTCTAAAATAATTATTATGGGTTCAAGATCTCTAAAATGTGAAATTATATGCAACTTCAATTTTAGCAAAAATAAATTCATTTGTGGCTTCTAATCATGATAATTATAGGAAATGATAAGTAAAATTTTAGACTAGTCCATGATCAAACAAGAGAATGTAGAAATATTATTTACAAGATAACTAATCAGCTCCTTACCTGCACAAGAAATGGAGAAAAAATAAAATTCAACTTCAAATTGTGTGTGCTAAAAGTATACCTGTGAATCTTGCAAATACAACACTCAATATATCAATATATCTATTAGTTCGTCAAATCAAATCAATTGAAAACACATAAAAGAAATACAAATCGACATATTTCTTCCTAATTAGAAAGAGTATTATATAAATTGAATATTTCTATCAGATTAGGAGCTTATATCAGTGAAAATACAATTCTAAAATGGAAGACTCAATGAGAAATCAATGCAAATTTAATGCAAAGTATGATGAAGGTCACGATTAACTATAAAATTCAACACAATTAAGCTAAATTGAATGCAAATATGAAATCAAATCCTCCAAAATGAGCTCTACTTGATTGAAAATGCTATAAAATGCAATAGATGAAATCTCAAATGATCTCAACTCACTCAAAACACTTGCAAATGACCTAGAATGGTTTTGGCATAAACTTGTTGTAAGAAATCTAGAAGGATTTAAGCTTGGATTGATGTTTCTTTTATACAAATTCCTAGGAATTTGATGGCTAATATTGATTCATCGTGAGTGGTGGAGATTAAACTTTGTTTGATCCATGTTATTAGCTTGGATTGAATGAATTAGTTCCTTTTTATTTTAGTGATGAGTTGGAAAATAAAACAATTTGATTAATTTAATTAATTAATAAGTCTAGGCATGGGATTTTTAGTCTTTGATTTAATTAACTATGCTAAAAGTATTAATTAAATGTTTGTCTATTTTTTGATATTGAACTATGATGTTTTATTAGGGATTAATTATGCAACTAAGTGGATCAACCCAATTACACCATTAGGCCTAGGGTTTAGTCTACTTGATGAATTTGATTAGGATTTTCCCTCTTAATAGGGTTTAGGGTAAATTGATTGAGATTAGGGGCTATTGGTTATGCTAGTCCATTTTAGTGTGATTACGTTTTCCCCTCTTTGAATCCATTTACCTGTGAATCCTACAAACACAACACTCAATATACCATTAGATCTATTTTTTATTTAAATCAAATTAATTAAAAACACATAAAATCATTATAAATTGACATATTACTTTCTATATAGGATTTGACCCTCTAAATATGGTTTAGGGTAAATTGAATGAGATTAGGGGCTATTGGTTATACTAGGCAATTTTAGTGTGATTATTTTTCCCCTCTTTGAATCGATGTATGATCAATGTGTTGATTCAAAGAATATCTTATTTCTGATGTTGTGAATAGTTTGACATAGGTGTTGATGAAACTGATTTTGGTTGATGATGTTGATTCTAAGAACTTAACTTGATTCAATTGATATTGATTTGAGACCAGAACAATTGGTTTTATGTGGTTTGATGAAACTGATCATTTGTCTGAGACTCGTGTCATTGATACTGAAAATAATCAATTTGAGTTTAAGCGATGAAATTGATCACTGTTAGAAAGATTCTAGAAACCGAGGTTAATAATAATGAATAACTAGCTTGATGTGAAGTGATGAAACTGATTATCAGTAAAAGGTTGGTCATGATAACTGACTTGATATGGATCTTTATGAAGCCAATTATCTGATGATAAAAACACTATAAATTTGACGTGGTCTGATGAAATTGATGTGGCCCTGTTGATTTAACGATGTTGAAAAGATTGATGTTGACCGAGTGATTTAATGTGATGCGATAATATCACTAGTTTAAATAGATAGATTAGAGATACCCAACTTGATATGGATTTTGATGAGTTAATATGACGCTAGAGATAGGATCATGTTCAATTCGATGATAAAATATGATTTGATATCCTTATTCTACTGATTAATTAGTGGAGGAGATTTGATGAAATTCCTTGATCTGAATGACTTTGATTTGGTGAATCTTTAGTAAATGATGAAATTCCTCTATTTGAATGACCTTGATTCGATGAATTTGGATATGAGCATGCCCCCTCAAGAGATAAATCAAAATTAAAATCGATAAAATCCTGATTTTGACTGATTTAAATCATAAGAAACTAATTTTGATCAATTAATAACTAATTTGAACTGATTAGGAATTGATTTGAGTAAATTTCATGTTGATCTGAACATGGTTTGATCAAGTTTGATTAGTATTTGATTGGAATCCGACCTAGTTTGGCCTTGGTTGACTTGGAGTTGTCGCAATTTTATATTATAAAAATGATTCTAATTTGATTTTATTAGATGTATCTTCGATTCTGTGTTATGGTTTGACCTAATTTGACTCTGTTTGACCAGGATATACCTGAAATTGACTTGGTTCAACCAAGTTTGACTTGATCAATATGTTGAAAAATTGATACTGAAATATTCTCAGTAAATTTCTTTGACTGACTCTATTTATGATCTACACTTTGACTAGGAATTGACCAAAAGTTGACTCACAAAATTTGATATCAATTTTCATTTCATTCCCAAAATGGAGTCAGGATGACCTTCATTGTGCTTGTGTTGTAGATTTCTACTCACTTTGTCAATTTTAAAAATTAGGTCAAGAATAGGTGAAAAGGGCCTATAAATAGTATATTTGGGCTTTTTACTATTCATTTTGAGTTCTACCATTTGTGATTTCATTTTCCATCTAAGAGAAACCATGGTGATTTCGATTGAGAAGCACCAATTCGAGATGCCTTGCTACTACATACGACATCAACAGTATGTCACACCTCTAAGTGATCCTTTTTTACCTCTTATTTTTGTAAATTTGATCATTTTTATAACATTTTAGAGAGGTTTTTGTATTTTTTTGAATGGAACCCTATATTTTTGCATGCGACATGTTTTCATTTTGTATAAAAATCTGGCACGTAGGATATTTTCGCATATAATGCAATCTTTTTTTGCATTCCCCATGTTCTTTTTGTGCACAAAATTTATTCAATTTCGCCCACATTTGCGTACGAGTTGTTTTTGTGTCTCATATCATCAGAGAGTTTCACATACCACCATGCATTTCCTCATACAAAAAAAATGATTGAACCTTCTTGACTATCTTTATTTGTATGGGGAACTGTGGCTTGTTTTCTTTCTCTTTCATGATCTAATTAATTGTTTTGCTTGTCAATTTTATTCCGTTGACTAATTTTTGATGTTGTACTATACTTTGATGTTCTGGATGATACTGATAATGCTTGATTTAAATGTGATACTGATCTATTTCATGATTTTTTCTGATGCAAGTGTGGTTCGATCCTATGTTTTGTCATTGTCACTACCCTTATACCAAGGGTATGATTGACAGATTGTCCAATGAGCATAAAGGTCTGATCGATCGATGCAATTTAGATATACCTAATATTCAGGTTAGCCATTGATTTCTCACTACCCTAGTTGATATATGACATAGTGAGCATAACACTTTTTATATGCCAACCATGGAGATTATCGTGACCCTCGAGGACATGTATAGGATACTAAGGATTTTAGTGGTTATCACCCAAGTGTACTATGATGTGTAGCTCAGGCTTGACATTGTTGTGTTGAGGAGCGCCTTTATGGATCCTTCCATTGATAGTAGATTTGTCACCAAGGATCACATGGAGATTCACTATGCTTCTCTTTCATCTGTACGAGGTGGTCTGATCGATGATATTGTCATGGTGGACCAGAGTGCTCAAGGTTTTATCTATGGTTGGACTTAGATCCTGGAGGATATGCTAGCGATACCACATTGTCTTTCTTGGGGTCCTTTTTTTTAGCATTCTTATACATGGAGTTTCATGAGGTTGTGTATAGGTATAGCCAAACTATGTTCGTTGGAGTTCTTATGCTTCAAATATAAGCTTGAGAACATATCCTAGTCACTCTTCGAGTTGTAGATAGGGCTCATCATGCGTAGCATCCCTGCATTAATCATTTTTGTGGTTATTTTCATCAACCCCACTAATTAGGGAAGACCAAATACTAGTGCCATGTATTTGATGATTGTAGTGATATTGAATGGAAACCATACATGAATTGTGAGAAAAATTAGTCTAATGCTCATTTAGAGTTATCATATATGTTTTATAGTATATATCTGACCGGTCACTTTGCAGGCATTGTAGAACAATTTTTACTTTTACTGTGTCTGGAGACAGTATGGTCATCCTTATGATATATTTTTTGATATGACTACCTATGCTCAGTTTGAAAATGAGGAGAGACTATGTTGGGGACCTCACCTCTCTTATGCTTTAGCTATTTAGGAGTTCAGTATGTTGAGGTTAATTTCCTGGGATTACTTGCTAGGTGTTGTTGATATCAGAGTCATGGATGATTATAGATAATATCTGATTGATCATCCCTTTCCATTTTTTACTGATCTGGCTGAGATTGCTTCTTGGATAGAGGATGTAGAGGGTCCTATTGATCCCGTTACTAAAGGAGGGTGAGGATGAGGCCATGGAGGACAACACCCAGTTGATGTTGGAGGTTTAGGTCTAGTGGGAGGAGGAGGATATTGAGATGGTGATGGAGAAGGTGATGGAGATGGCAGGTATGGTGGAGATGGAGGAAGAGGAGGTGGTGGTCCTAGGTGAGTTTGCATGATATGTGTTCCTCTGATTAGGGTTGATCTAGGACCTTTTCTTCTCTAGAAGAAGCTGTAGAGATAGATATAGTATAATAGATGAGGAGAGACACTGGGGAAGGATGCCCCTCTGCAATGGAGACATAGGCATGATCCTACCCCCAAAAAATAGACAACATAGGGGGTTCAAGGAGGATAGAGTAGTTCTATTGATGCACTAGAATAATGTTGCCAGGATAGGAGATAGTTGAAGACTCATGTGTGTGTTCTAGAGGAATAGCTAGAAGAGCATGATCGTCATATTCCAGAGATTACAACTGAGAGAGATCAAGCGCAAGGAGATGCTACTCATCAGGGAAACATGGAATCATATTACTATGCTCTTTACATTGGTGTTGTATCTAATCTGACTCATAGAGCTCCTATGTATTCTTCATTTACTGCACAGTCTGAGAGTGTTATTCCTACTCCTACTAGAGTTTATGTACCACATCCTCCTCCTTGTCTAGATCCTGAGGATGGGAGAAAGTCTTGATATATATGTCTCCCTATTATTTTGATGATGTACAACTTACTCATGATATATTGACGGGTTAAAGCACAAAGTTGTGTCACGTTTCAGGACCACTTATCAGCACAACTAAATTTGAGTATTTCTAAATAAAAATTAATATTTGTCAAACATATGGTCTAGCTGGATTCATTCTAGCTAAGCTAGATAAGTGGTTAAACTTTCCCAATTGGAAATGTCTATTAAATGCATGTTTTATACCAATTACCAAAGAAATAAAATTATTTCAGAAAATTGATATTTCAATAACCCTTACTCTTTTTAATTATATTTTTTAAAAATATAAAAATACCCTTTTGTCGAGCTTAGAGTCAAGATTATTGTCATATAAATTTTATATTATTTTGATTAGATCTAATATATTATAGTTTCAAAATACAAGTAGGTATTTTAACATTCGAGATGATGTTTCTTCAAATAAGTAAAAAAATAGTAAATCATATCAAAAAAATTTAAAATTTATATTTAACACTAGAGGAGAGAGTCGTCTTCAAGAATATGTAATTTTTTTCTGAATAGTATAGATTCGATAGGGGAAATTTGGTGGGAGATGAAAACTGTTGATTTCAGAAAGTTCAACTTTGAGCAGTTATATGGGAGAAAATATACATTGAAAACCAATCTTTCTTCTTTTCTGCACTAGCTATACATTTTATCTATAACATATTTTGAAATCAGAGGAAAAATAGATTATTTGCATATACTTGTTTGGTGGGAACTAGACCCCAGATTTTCAGTAGTTTTGAGCAATTGAAAAATGGACATCAAAAATTAAAAAACTATATCAATTCTTGTTCAAAAAAAAATTAAAAAATTATAGGCATAAACTTCATGCATTTTTACACATTTCATTAGTTTACATCATCCTCAAATTCTAAATACAAATGCCACTTTTTATGTTGTGAAAGTTGAACAGTTTGCATGTTGTGGTTCTTTTCCTTTATAAAAGTGTGACACGGGTTTGTACTTTTACTTTGACATGTTCATGATGTACATGATACATTGTCATGGTATGGATGTACTCGATATTCTTGATGACTTGATCTGGCATATGGATTTTTTTGATCTCATTGTACTCCATATTATGGTCCACATTTTATGATATATATGAGATGCTTCTTTTTAGCTGTATATGACTTCATGTGATGTTTATGAGATGTTTATATAATGGATGCATACATATTTTTTTTGTTTTCATATGTTATGGATGAATGTATCCATGATTCTCTATATGATATCATATGATGATGCACATGATATGCCATGGGTTTCATCTCTTTTTTGTTTTTTGATATGATGCAATGTAATGTTCATGGGATTTAATATGATAATGCAATCGATATTATGAATGAAAAATGCTTACGAGATGAATAATTCAATGAATGTATGATTATGCAATGGAAACACTAAAACTTCTAATGTGATGGATGCCTATAATGAATGCAATGTGTAACTGAAATGTAATGGAAACTATCATTCCCTTGTCAATATCAAGAATACTCAATCATGTCCAAAAGATCATGTGAAGATGTTAACAAAGAAGATGTTGATGCAAGGATGATGTCAAATTTGATTCAAATTCCAACATTAAGATAATCCAAGTTAATCCATTATTGATTTATTCCAAAAATAATGTAATACTAGCATGAATGCAACCTATGATGCACTTGTCTTTTCACTTTTGATCATTTTAGCTATGTTAATCATCATTGAGTCATTGGAATACTGAGGCTAGTGCAACCCTCATTGGTTAGACTCAACTATGAGAATCTAAATATTACCTTACCATATGTAATGTAAAAAGTAAACACAAGCCCAAAGGAATAAAGAGGCCAAATGATCTAAGATTACTTCCTTTTGATATTTCAGTTAGACACAAGCATGAGGGCATGCAGAGCTAAGATAACCAGAGTGTTTCTTGGATGTAAATACAACAAAGAGATCATTTTGTTCTTGTGCAAATAATGATGTTATGTCTGTAATGACCATTTATCATTCATATCCTTAGGCAACTAAAATTATACCCGCAATGACCCTTGCATTCATATCCTTGGGTATGGTTTATTGGATTGCAAAATACTAAGATATCACTCAAAATATGCAAGGTGATAACTCCAACCTCACCTTAGAGTTTAAATAAAAAGAGTCAAGGTATGTGTGGTGTACCAAAATTATAGTCTCTTATTACAGACACCAAATTTATTTAATTTTTTAGGATCATCAAAACCACACCCACAAGAAAAAAATCAATGAAAATTATCATGCCCCCTATCCTTGCTACTCTAGTCCATAGACATCCTAGAGTTACTCAGAAGACATGACAAGTGAAAATAAATTATAATAGACAATAGATAAAGAGATTTCATATCTTCCTCCTTGTTCCTCTAGTTCATGGACATCATCAAGTTACTCTAAAGATAAAATCAACATAGCTCAAACAAGTTTTAGTGGTCGGTTTCTATTTGTTGATTTTTATGCCCATTTGCAGTGTTGAGAAACATCAATGCTTGTGTGAGTGTGTATTTTTTAAAACAACTTTTTGAGTTGAGTGGTTATGAGAAACACCATTTTCATTTGGGTTTGGTTTGATGTTGAGAAACACCATTGTGTTAGTGCCAAAACACCTGATAGTTGCTAGGAAAGGCAATCAACTCTGATGAAGTTGACAATGACAACCATTGAGATTATGATGAATTGATTGGAATGTGAAGAACCTGCCCCTAGTTAGGTATGAATGTCCTAGGAATAAGACATAGATGGATTCCAAGCCATGATGGTAGGATTATGAACCAACTGTGTTGTACAAGATTGTGAAAGTGACTAAAGATATTTATAAATTGAATCCAAATTACATATTATACCCAAGCTACGCATTGATAGATGGTGTCACCAGTTACAAGTTGTGCCTATTTACTAAGTTTTACCCACTTGGATTTTTATTGCTATTTTTTCTATCGAAGAACCTATTTACCATGTTTTCACCAATGAACTTTTCATTTTTTTCAATTTTTTTCTACTTTTTCTCTTTATTTATTTTTATTTTTTATATTATTAAGGTGCCTGTTTGCCAGGTTTTCACCAAAGATGATAATTTTTTTCAAAACTTTTTATGATGTTTTTTCTTTTCTTCAAGAAGATTTTTCCACTGTTTTTGGATTATTTCAGGAACTTTTTCCACTATGTTTAGATTTTCTCAGGAACATTTTTTGCTATTTTTACATTTTTCTTAGGATCAATGTGTGTTGTACAAACTTCTAAATTCAGGATGTTAGGTATATAATTTCTTCAAGTGGATCATTTTTATTGGATCTATAAGTAGATCTCCTTTTGGTGTTGATAGTTGATAGGTTCTAGAGCCAAATGTTCTTGTGATGACAAAGGGGCCCTATCAGTTGAGTTGGAAGTTTCCCTTTTGTTCTCTTTTTTGTTGATTTTTAGAGTTATTTCTCAATACAAGATCCCCAACCTAAAATTCTTGATGATGTACTTTATTTTTTTAACCTCTTTATATCCTCTTTTGATAGACTCTCAAGTGACCAAACACCTTTTGTCTATGCTCATCTAACATATCTAGCTCTTGAATTGTTGATATTATATACTCTTCATCAGTTACAAGCCCTCTCAATGATACTTTTAGCGATGGAACTTCTACTTTGATATGTAAGACTACCTCTGATCCATAAACAAGAGAATTTTTTTTCCCTCGTTAGCATTGTGATGCTAGTCCTTTAGGCCCACTGTGTTGGATTCAAATGTAGATGCCAAACTTTTCCTGATTTTTTGACCATTCTATGCAATATTTTCAAGATTATTTCATTTGAAGCTTCAACTTTTCCATTACCTTGTGGTTAGGAGATCAAGGATTTCAATGCTTTTTTGTTTCCAAAAATTTCACACAATGAATCCATGTCCTTTTTAAAAAATTTCCCCCATTGTCTATCACAATTGAAAAATGAATTCCATACCTACAAATGACAAACTTTTTCCAATGGATGATAAAAGATATATTTGACCAATGAGATAAAATGTTCACTATTAAAATAGCCAATGTTCAATGAAAAATAATAAATCTCTTACTGGAGCATGAATCAGGTTGCCATGTAGCTAAAACTTGTTGCAAGAATTGAGATATTTAATTGCTTCTTTTTCCATGTTAGGCGAGTAATACCCAACTCTCAAGAGTTTCTTAGCTAAAAAAAAACCATTCAAATGAGATCCACAAATACCTTCATGGAATCCTTGTAACGCATGCAAAGAGTCTTCACATTCTAAATACCTGAGTAAAGTACCATCTAGACTGTGCCTCTATAGATCATTAGCCATGATTACATAATGTGATGTAGTGCAAATCAGGTTTCTCTTCTGACTTTTGGATAGGCTATTAAGGATAATATGGTCTTTAAAATAAGAATATATCAAGATTTATCATGTCCTATGATTTGGTATACTAAGAGAGAATCAGCTGAATTATAGGCAGGATAGGGAAATGTTTCCACTAGAAATTCATAGAGGAATTGTTGTTCTTGAATTTGGATCAATGAGGCTAAGGTTTCCATGGCATCATCTTATTTCTTCTCTGCTCTAGGAATTTGTTGAGAAGTAATGAACAAAAACTATTTCTTCAAATCATCAATCATCTTCTTGTAAGGCATAAGTTTTTCATCTTTAGTCTAATATTGATTATTGATTTGATTTATAATCATCTGAGAATATCCATAGATATGTAGCTCCACAACCTTCAATTCAATCAACATTTTTATCCCGTTCACTAAAGCTTCATATTCTACGATGTTGTTAGAACATGGAAATAAAAACTTATATGCTTTAAGAATTGTTTATCCTTAAGGTGTTATGAAAATAATACCTTCTCTTGACCCCTATTGGATGAATGAACCATCAAAGAAGATTTTCCAGGAATAATATGTTAATTGCAAGATTGTTTCATCTCAAGACTCTATATTCATAGGTTTATCATCTTGAAGTGGTGAATCATCTAATTGATCAACTATTGCCTATCCTTTAATATAATTTTTGTCCTCTTATTTGATGTCGAACTCATTTAATATCATTACCCACTTATCTAACCTACCAGTTAATGTTGCTTTATTCAAGAGATATTTCAATGTATTAACGTCACTATCAACTTGAATGAATGAGACAACATGTAATGTATGAGATTTTGTGATGAAAACACTACTTCTAAGAAATCTCTCAATACTGGTATAGTTGAGTTCATAAGATACAAGTGTCATGTTGATATAATAGATTGCTCTTTCCTTCCTTGTTTTTCCTTTTGTGCTAGTAGAGATCCCAATGATGTTGTAGTTGCATATATGTATAACAATAGAATATTTATGTGAATAGGATCCATTATTATTACTATATTTTCCAAATACTCTTTAATTTGGTTGAATTTCTTTTTCACACATCTCATCTCACTTTAAAGTGACTCCTTTGTGCAATGTTTTTGTGAAGGGTTGTGCCTTATCAGCTAGCTCAGAAATGAACAATTTGATTTATTGAAGCTTCCCTTGTAATGTCCTTATTTGGATAATATTCTTTTGAGGCTGCATTTCCATGATTTCTTTTACCTTTTCTTGATCTACTTCAATGCCTTTATATGAGACAATAAAGCCTAAGAGTTTCCTGGATGTCACTCCAAAGAATCATTTCTTTGGATTGATTGTTAGCCTGAATTGTTCCATTATATCAAAGATCCTTCCCAAATATACTAGGTGAGTTATCATGTTAACTAATTTTACCAATTCTTGATCCAGATAATCATCCATATTCGTGTGCATCATGTCATGAAATATGGTAGTCATTTCTTTTGGATATGTCACACCAACATTTTTTAGTCCAAATGGAATTACATTCCAAAACAATGTGCCTAAGTGCATGTGAATGTTGTCTTTTCTTGGTCCTTAATTTCTATTTTGATCTTATTGTATCCAAATAAGCCATCCATTAGTGAGTACATTTTGTAGCTAGTGGTAAGATCCACAATCATGTCAATTTTTGTCCAAGCAAGAAGTAATCTTTAAGATAGGCTCTATTGAGATCCCTAAAGTATGTACATAATCAGATAGATTTAGCCGGTTTAGATATAGGAACAATATTAGAAATCCATTCTTCATATGTTGTATCTTTGATAAAACCATCTTTTAGGAGCTTTTCCAGTTCTGCCTTTACTAGCAATGCCACAAGTGGATGTATTTTCCTTAGTTTTTGGTTTACTAGTTTAACCCCGGGGGCTATAGATAAATGATGCATTATTAGATCAGGGTCTAATCCCAATATGTCAAAATAAGACCATATAAAATAGATTTTATTCTCCATGAAGAACTATATGATCTGTTGTTTTTCCTCCACTATTAAAGATTGAGCAATATGCACTAGTTGAGGTGTTTCAGTTGTTCCCACATTAAGTGGTTGTGTCGGTTCATTCAACACTAAAGATATTTCCTGAAAGTCATCAAGAGGAATATCAAGATTCCCATTGTTAGGTGTCTCATATATATATTTACTATTTTTGGATCTGATATTGCCACTAAGTGGTTTTTTCCATCAGATCGCTTGTTCTTTTTTAATTTTTCTCTTTCGACCCAGAAAATTTATATTCCCTTTATTATGTTCACCCTCATTTCATTAGTGGAAGAGGTAAGAGGTTCAATTGAATTCAAGTAACATGCCAAATTATAGCCATTGGGAAAGGTAAGTAGGTCCATGGGTTCATTTTGACTCCATTTAATAAGTTCAGGATGCATTAAGGACAATGATTCAAATGGTTGAAGGGACATCACCAGATTATCATCAAAACTAACGACTAGTAATATGAGTTATGATAAGTTACTTTATGAAGGAATATTTAGACTGTAAAGAGTCCTAGCATCATCATTAGAGTCATTGTTGGTATTATGTGAACCTAAACTGACTGACTTATCGATTGAGCTTTGTCCCTCCTCTAGTTTATAAGCATATTTATGGATCACATCTATCTCAATATCAGTTGTAGCATCAGAAAATGAATCCCATTCATATTCATTACAGTCACTTTCAGTAGCATGTGGTATATTTAGAACATGAATAATGGTGACTAGATTTCCCTAATGAGGATGTCTTTCTCCTTGTTCACTTTTAGATTCTTTGTCAAACTCATACTCATGGGAGTCAATTCGACTATCATTAGATCTATTCAAGAAATGTTCAATAGTCATTGGTGGTTCTTCCTCATTATGAATAATCAAAATATCTTGAATGGGTTTTTGTTGAGATAGAGAGGAATCTCCTTGAAGGATTTCACTCATTTCTACTTGGTCATCTCCTTGAGGTGTATTGATTTCATCTTTTCTATGATGTTCCATTTCTTTTGATGATCATTGAGAGAAAACTAATTCCTCTTGTCTTGAAATTTCTCTTAGTTGTTGTGGTACGTGTAGGGTTCTTCTTGATAAGTAGCATTTTATCCTTGTAGATATGAAAACCTTTCATATGAAAAGGGTATGTGATTTCATCTTCTTCCTCAGATTCATCTTCTTCACAATCAAAGATTGGACCATTTTGGATTAAAGGGATATCTTCCTCTTCTCCTTTGTAACCTATTCCTATTTTGTCTTTGGGATTTCTAAATTCCATGTGAATATGTTCAACAAGGCCTTCTCTATTCTTTCCAAGAGGACCTTGGCCTTTTTATTCCATTTGATGCATGATATGATAACCTTTTCCATATTTATGAGGAGATATCGCTACATGTTTGAATCTTTTTTTTTTACTTCTTCCCCTTTGTAAAGACATTTTAATATAGCTTTCTCTTCATTCGCATCACTAAGATAAACCTTGGCTTTCAAAAATGTTACAGCATGTATTTTTAATGTATTAGGGCTAGAGGGTTTGAAATATGATTATTATATTCTATAAGGGATAGGGAAGGTTGGTAGATCATCCATCGATGGGAATAGATGAATTTTGTATTCTCCCATTCCTCTATCCTTGATTTATAATTTCTTAAGAAAGTCTTTGATTGCAGAAACTCTAGAGATTTCAGATTGGTTGTATTTTGAAGCTCCTATGTCATGTGGAACCATGCTATTAACAAATTGTTTCAATGTATTACAATAATAACTAGTATCCTTTGCAATTCTTAACTCTACTCTATTTCATGGAAAATTCACACGTTGATAGTATGTTAATGGTATAACCTACATGTCACGAATCCAAGGTCTACCCAATAGGATGTTGTTAGCTAGAGGTAAATCAAGCACTTTGCAAATGACATCCCTCTCAATGGGTCCCACTCTAATAGGAAATACAATCAAACCTTTAGGTGATCTCTCTTCTTCAACATATGCCTTAATAGTGATTTTTATTCTAGGTTCTATTACATGTTCAGAGAAACCCAAGGCTTTTACCCAATTTAAGGTACAAATATTCAAACCAGCACCTCTATCTATCAAAATGCATTTGACTTGTTGTTTATGGATCACTACCTCTATATGCAATAGCTTGTTGTGTGGATGACTCAATGGCTTATCATCTTCCTCTAAGAAAGATATATAATGTGGTCAGGTCAAGTGACCAACCATAGCTTGGAATCGTCCTATATACATAGATATTTTGGAATGTTCATACCAAGTAGATCAGTTTCACAAATCTCTTGATGAAATGGTGAGATCTTAAGAAATTACAATATAACAATTTGTGCATGATTATGTTGCAGTTGATCAACCAATTTATATTTTGATGAGGACAATGATGATACTAGCTACTTATAAGTTGAAGGTTTTGATGATGACGTAACTAGCTGTTTAGATGGTGCACCTTTTAGAGTGACCTTGGATTGACTTCTTGTGACCACGTTAGAAGATTCATCCTCTTTTTTTTTTCCTTGATGATAATGACATTGACATATTATTCATATGGTTCAAGCATAGCCATCACATTGTCATCATTTGTATAGATGTAATTGATTTTGTTACCTTTGGAGTTTTAAGATCCACCCTTCTTATAATTTTGTAGTGGATCCTTGAATGTTGTGTGACCATTGTTAGCTTTGTGTCCATCAACTATGATCGTTTCATTATAAATGAGATCTTGAATCACATGCTTGAGTTTCACGAATGCACTTATTTTGTGACCTTTATTGATGTGGTAATAATAGTAGTGATATTTATTTCACCACTTTGGATTTATTTGTGGTTCCCAAGGTCGTGATTCTAGAAAAGTGATAATATTTTCTGTCAGAAGAGTCTTTAATGGTGCTTCCAATGGCTCTCTAAGAGGATTGAATGTTCTCTTAGGCCCAGATGCCCAAGGTGCTTTGTCTTTATTGTATCCATGATTGTCTTTGGATTTAGATGTAGTTTTAGGAGTCTTGGAAGCTTGACATGAGATGCTTCCACAACTTTATCATTCACTACATTTTGGTTCTTGTTCCAAAACTTGGATTTTTCATTCACTACATTTTTGGTTTGACATGAGATGCTTCCACAAATTTATCATTCACTACATTTCTGTTCTTGTTCCAAAACTTGGATTTTTCATTGTAATTGTTGTGATTGGGATTAGCATTATTGGAGAATTTGTTTTGTTTATAGATCTTTATTTCTCCTTTCCTCATCGAAAAAACCTTTCACTTTAAGATAACTATCAACCATCTCATTCAAGGTTGCTAAATATTCCATCTGAAGGAAAAAATGCATCTCCAAAATTAGATTTTTAGTGAAGATAACTATCTTTTCATTTTAAGGGATCTTTAGAGGATATCTTGCAAATATTCTTCTCTACCTTTGAAGGAAAGAGACAAAGGCTTATCCATTCCACTGTGTTGTGTTATAGAGGTCCAACATAGTGGTAGTGTGCTTGATATTTTAATAATGTTGCTGGATTAATTGTTTGATTAAGTCTTCAAAGGAGTTTATACCTAGGGGCAGCTTAGAGAACCATTATGTGGCTGAACCACCCAAAATTCTTTCAAATAGTCTCATTAAGTAGGTCTGATCGTGCATGAATTCCATGCTAAGAGTGAAAAATTCTCTCACATGGTGCTGAGGGTCATTGTCTCAAGTGTACTTGTCCTATTTTGGGATGTCCCCTCTTATTTTGGGATCTCCACTATTGATGGAAAGGGTGACATGTATAAGTATTTATCAAACAAAAAAGGACACATGACTTTACATGACTACTTGTATGAGGGGTTTTCCTTGTCTTTCTTCATATGCATAAGATCACATTGTATGTCATGGAGTTTTTTTGTGAGAAGAGATATGGGTGTTTCTTTCTCTTTTGGTATGAGTCTGTCAATATTGAAAACCTTCAAAAGTTTGACTCCCATAAAAAAAAATATGTATAAAATAATTTTCCTTGTCAGGTTGTAGGATCGTTTACATCATCTTTCAAAATTTCTTGTCTTGTTGGCACTTCCTGATATCTTATTCCATGATTTATTCATCGGAACTATCATTATGTGTACTATGATTTCTATGAGTGCTCTAATTCCTATGATGTCCCCAATCATATCCTGACATGTTAGGATTATATTAATGACTTGAGGAATATTGTTGATGATTTGAAATGGATTTTGGATGACTTGAAGATCATTGTTGTGATACTTTTTTGTTGAATTGGTGATTTTTCATGTTTAGGAGTTTCTAAAGACTTCTCTTTCAAATTAGGATCAGATTTTTGATAAGAACTTTGGGTTTGAACCAGCACGAAAAATTGAGTGTAGCCAAAGCTATGATGAGGTAAGATGGAATGATGAAAATCCAAGTGATGGATAATGTCCCTTTTCTAATATGAAAATATTAGTTTAAAAATTGGTGATGTTGATCTAAGATGTCAGGATAAGTTTTGATTTTGTAAGGGTGATGATCTTAAAATTATATTTGATTAGGTAGATCAGATTGAGAGAAGACAAGTTGGAACACTAGATTGATGAAGAAAATGATCGATCAGATCAAACATCATGATAGCTAGGAAATGAGCCATGATTTGAAAAGATATGATGAATGAACTTGAAAGAGGAGTCCAATGGGCATCCAAATTAAAAATCAAAGTTTATGTCAGATGTCAGGAAGTAGACTTTGTTGTTGATACACAAATATGGACGCAAAAAAGTTAGTCTGGTGTGAAACTAGGAAGCATTTGTACGAAAATGTCTCAGGTATGATCCTAAAATATGACAAATTGTGATCCCTAAAACCATGGTTTGTATGAAGAAAGATGAAAGAAGATGTGAAAACCTAGTCTTAAAACCTTGGTTGGTACGAAAAAACTATGGGGTATAATGGTGTGAAAAAATAACTAACTAACAGGTCTACCACTAAATTGAGAGAAATTTGGTGGGATGGAATGGTTTGAATGAATTTTTCTAGAGCTTAGGATCATGGATACATGCAAGATAGAAAATAGAATGGTCTTTTCTCTTGGATCTTAACAATAAGTTTGTTTTATTTAGTCTTGATGAAGACCTAGTTTCCACTATTTTGGCACAAAGAAGACAAGAGAAAACACACTTTATCTCAAAGGAATCATCCGACTGATCAAAAGCTTTTCCCACAACTTGGAAACTCTTTGAATCACACATCAATGTCAACCTCGGAAGGGCGCATATATTTTTTCCTTTTGTAAGAGCTATACATAATATAGTATAAGGAGACTATGCAATGATAAGTTCCAATGGTGTATTATCTACTTGAAAACAATCAAGAGATACATATGGTGAGTGTTTTCAAGAGTGATTCTCCCCCTCCTTGCACAAAGATTATGACACTTTTAGAGGTTAATCAAGTGACCGCTATTCTAGGGTGTCTAGTAAGTGCATCCGTTCAAAAGTATCTTATCAATGTCAATACAAGGCCTTGTGGTAGCGTAAACACTATATGGATCCTATAGACCCCAGAGGAGACCAAATATAAGATACCTTTTCCCTTCAAGAATTTAACCTCAAGAAGGTATTTGTTTATAGTAGGTTGGAAGAGCTTAGATTTATCTTTGTTCCCACTTGGGTCATTCTTGCAAGGTCAGTACTTTTTCCCACTAGGAAAAGCCCTCTACAAGATAAACATGAAATAAAAATGGATGAAAACTAGGTGTCAGTATTTTTTATTGTCTTAAAGAGAGAAGAGAAAACTCTCCTATCATAGTTGCTTCACCCAAACACTCAAGACACATGTTCATTTTCCTAGATTCCTTTCTAAGTAAAAGATTAAGCAAGTCTATATTTCTAATTGTCTCATAGAGACAAGAGCATACTCCCCTATCACTTAATACGCCACTAAAAATGAATCTTTTTAAGGTGCCTAAGAAAATAATTAAAGGAAATAAGTTGTTTTTTTGATTCTCCTTGGCAACCTGTAAAACAACTTTGTGAGCAATTTTATTTGAATCTTCTACAAACGTCTTGCAAGACAATTCCTTAGTAGTTTGAATTTTTGTATTGAAACTTCGACAAACATTGAATCTTTGATAAAAATCTTGCACAAAGTACATTATGCTATGAAAATGATCAGGAAAGTTCACAAAAACTACTTGGATTAACATTAGTACTAAAAAATTCAACTCAAATTAGACCTCAAAATTGCTCTTTGTTTACAAAACAAAACTACAAACAAAGAGTATTTATTTTGTATAAAATAATTTACAATGCAATAAAAATTAATAATTTTATATGAACAAAGGTACATGTCCATATAAAAAAAGAATTTATTTTTAAAATTAGGAGCATTTTTTACAAAAGGATTTATGAGCTGATACAAAACAAGACTAATAAGAAAAGATTCATACAAAAAGATTTACACTGAAATATTAAACTCTATGAACCAAAGGTTCATTGAATGTAGAAATCTTGCATGGGATCATGGTACACCTCACACGAGCTAAAAGATCTACAAATCAATAAAAAATTGAAATGCAAGATGGTTTCTTGATTATTTACAAGTGCGTCATACTCCGGTGGGCGGTTGTGTCGTCAGGAGCACTCAAATCGATTTGTATGCACAAGAATGCTATCAATATCATCTTGGGCCCTCGCCATCTCTAAATTCAAAAGTGAATAATGATTTGAAAATGACCCCTCCGAGCCTTATATAGTTTTTGACCTAATTTTCAAAAGTGCTCTATTTTCTGCAAAAATTGTACCCTTGGCTAAATTGACCGTTCTGAATCCATTTTTGTGATCAGAATTGAAATCTGACACTCTTAAGTAGCTCAAAATCACATTTTAAAATTTTGGCACTGACGTGCTCCGACACTTGTGTAGTTGATTTTCTAACGTCGCTTTCTTGTCAGAATCATCTCTCGTCATCATTTTTCTTGACTTCTACAATCTTTTCATCAAAGTTAACTCTAGTCAACTATGGTCAAACCTATACAATAGGACCTCTGGATCACTCTAAATCAATTTTTCCTTCTCTTGATCTATCTCTAAATTTCTCTGGATCTTTGATCTTGCTTCTATCTGCAATCTTTTGATGTCGATCATCTTTCTATTGTGTCATCTTTCAATTTCTCTCCCGAGGGGGCAAGATGATTGCATCATTGAATCTTTTCACATCATTCTCAAATCAGTCTGATCTGAATCAAAATTCCCCATTGCTAGGGGTATCTCATCACTTGGGTCATATTCAATGTTTTGTACCTTATGGTCAAAAATTGGATATTCCATGTTCTTGAATCTCTAGGGGCATCCTGATGCCTCACATCTTGTTATCTTGTCATCTATCTTTCTAGGTATTTGAGTAATCTAACTTGGATCCTCAAGGATCAAGATTCATTCTGGAGATGATTCTTGAAATCTCATTGGGTATTGGGGCAATCTAACCCTAATTCATGAAATTCATGCTTCGTTCTAAAGATGGCTCTCTAAAGCTCTTTTGGACCATTATCTGGGCAACCCAACCTGGATCTTGAAGGGATAACCTTCATATTGGGGCAATCTAACCCTGATTCTGGAGATAGTCCTAAATCTTCATCAACTATCAGTGGATATTGGGGCAATCTAACCCTGACTCCAATCTTCTCTCAATTGGTATTTGGACCATTGTCTTCACAATCTAACTTAGACTTTGGAGAATCTGCTTCATTTTGAAGATGGTTCTGCTTCCCAATCTGATCGGTGTCTTGGCAACCTAACCTAGACTCCCAAAATTGTCATCTATCACATCAGACTATTCTTTGAATCAATGTGTTGCTCACACATCAATTCAAAGAGGGGCAAAATGTAATACCCCAAAATTGGCACCTTACAATTCTAATCAATTTTGGTGCATTTTTCTCATAATCTAAGTCCTATAGTACTAGGAAAATTCTCCTTCCTAATTGTCTTTAATTGACTTAGTCTCAAATGCAGAAAACCTAAATTTGCATAAATCTTACACCATATTTAATTCCTAAATTTTCAAGATTTATTAGCTTAAAAATCCCTATGATTAATTAATTTTATTCTAAAGTCCTAAGTGCTTTTAAATTAAATTAATTCCACCCCCTTTAGCTAGTACACATCAAGGGAATTAAATAATTATTTGGTTATTTGAATGAATTATCCTCACTTGAATTTAATAATTCAAACAATAAGAAAAGCCACCCATGTGGAAATAATTCATTTACTTAATTAAATAATTCCTTCAATTTTGTCTCACCTTCCTCCATGGAAATGAAGAGTCATTCGTTTCTTTCCAAGAAAATCTTCATCCTCTCTTCAGGCTTTTCTATATTATGGACCTTCTTTCCTTCATTTTGAAGACAAAAATTTTAGAGTATCAAAACTATAGCGAATTATTGTCTCAATTCTCTCATATTGCTAAGCTTTTGTTGCATATTTAGTGTAATTTCATCTAGCTTAAAGGCATTTTGCATCTTAATTTAATTTTTTTATCTATTAAGTAGCTTAATTATGTTATCTTTTTCATGTTCTTAGCTTAAAATCTGTATTTTCATTCCTAGACTACAATTGCATCTCTCATATAGAATAAGTTTCATTTTTGTTTTCAAAGATTTCAAATCCTCCATTTTAGCAATCTTCTATGGTTTTTGTCTCTTATTCTGAAAGTAATTAAACACGCCATCTAAATAGGAGGCAATGGATCGATTCAATCGATATTATGGAATGAACAATTCATGTTCATCTTCACAATTTAATGATTGAGTAATGACTATGTTGTGTTGTGCCTGATTTAGAGGTCAACATTTAGACACATACATCTAGGACCCAGGATGGGTGCCAAAAATGTGTGTTAAACATGTACCTGTGAATCCTGCAAATACAACACTCAATATAGCATTATATACACTGGTTAGTCAAATCAATTCAATTAGAAACACATAAAACTAATATAAATTGACAAATTGCTTTCTAGTTAGAAATATTATGATCGAAATTGAATATTGCTCTTAGATTAGGAGCTTAGATCAGTGACAATACAATTCTAAAATGGAAGATTCAATGAGAAATCAATGTAAACTCAATGCAAACTATGATGAATATCATGATTAACTATCAAATAGAAAACAATTATAATAAATTGAATGCAAATATCAACTCAAATCTTCCTAAAAATGAGCTCTACTTGATTGAATATTCTATAAAATGCAATGGATGAAATCTCTAATGATCTCAATTCACTCAAAAACACTTGTGAATGACCTAGAGTGATTTTGGCATAAACTTGTTTTAAGAATTCTAGATGGAATTAAGCTTGGATTGATGTTTCTTTTAAATAAATTCCTAGGAAATTGATGGCTAAGACTGATTCACCATGAGTGGTGGACATTAAGCTTTTTTTGATCCATGTGATTAGCTTGGATTAGGAGAATTATTTCCTTTGTCCTTTAATGATGAGTTGGAAAATAAGACCATTTGATTAATTTATTTAATTAATAAATCTAGCCATGGGATTTTTAGTCCTTGATTTAATTAATTGTGTTAGTACTATTAATTAAATATTTTTCTATTTTTTATTATTGACCTTTGATGTTTGATTATATATTAATCACGCAACTGAGTGGATCGACCCAATTACACAATTAGGCCTAGGGTTTGGTTGACTTAATGACTTTGATTAGGATTTGACCCTCTGAATAGGGTTTAGGGTAAATTGACTAAGATTAGGAGCTATTGGTTATACTAGTCCATTTAAGGATGATTACACAACTGAGAAAAATAAGAGGCAAACTATAAAACAAAATGGGAAATTACTTCCGCAATGGTGATGTTGGTAAAAAAAGATTTGAAACAGTATATAGATTGCTGAAAATAGATTTTGAATGTGAAATTTGTGCTAGTTTAAAAAGAAGAAATCTCAAAGACACTCTAGAGAAAAAAAATAGGCTCTAGTCACTTAAACACAATTACCCATGTGAGCTCAAGTTCTAGAGTAGATAGAAATGTGGAACTATATGATCTAAATCTCATAAATTATCCAAGATTTTTAATTGTGAGAAATAATCCACACATCTACCTACAATATTATATTTAATAAAGAGACAAAATTTCTTCTTTACTGCCAATGTGGGATAAATTTGAATAAAAAAATTCCAAACATTTTGCACTATGAGCCCACTTGCAAGTTTTACATCACATAATAAAACCCTAATCAACATAACAAATAGTTATTTGCTTGAGATTTTATAGACTTTTCTTCAAATAATAACATATGGGCCAATAGAGATAGCTTGAACCCATGTATGCACCTACCAATGTAAAAACTGGCCTAACATGAAGAAAAAGTCTTAAAAATAGTGGTATCTACCAGCTATTAATTAGATATAAAGCCTCTTCTAATATATAGTGGTCTAGTACATACAGTAGGGTTTAAGGGGATGGAAGCAATTTTTATAAGGTTCTAAATCCTCTTGTGGATAGTAAATTGGAATGGGGTTTTCGCAGTTATATTGAAGTTAGTGTTCTGAGCCTTATTGGCTTTGTAAAGTTTGTAAATCTCTGTAATGGAAAGGAAGGAGGGTTTTCTTCAATGTTACTTTCCCTCACGAGCCTTTGAAATAGGTATTATTATAATAAAAATATTAATGGCCCTTCCATTTTGCCTATATATATATACAAAAATTGTAGCTAGTCAATAGAAATAACCACCATAAATTCAATGCAATATATGGCCCAATGAAGACTAAATCATGAATTGTAAGGAAAAGTATCAAATTAAAAAGTAAATGGGTTTTCCTTGATCGCTGGTAAGCCACGAACCCAAAAAATGCATACAATTTTGGATCAAACTAGATAAATATCAACTACTTTATTATTAAATCAACTCTCCCTCTGATAGTAAATTCTCAAATTTCTAATGACAAAAGGGAAGAACTAGAAAACAATAAATTAAGGAGCTTTTAAATCAATACTATTGTTGACCATAAAGATGGTTCAATTAGCCAAAATAGCTTAATGTAAGAAAAATAATGGGTTTGGTAATATAGAAATGCATACAAAAGTAGTGCACCTAGACAAAAGATAAGTACAATATGTCACAATGAAAAAATAATCAATAGAAATACTAACAATTTGATGCACCAGTCAATAATACACAATTTTCTAATAGTTTGTGATAGTCACTAAATATGGACCATGATTATACAATAACGAATAAGGTTATTTCTCCCAAAAGGAAAGAACCTCATAGTAGATAAAGCCAATTACTACTCAAAGTTGTATGAATAAAAGTTATGTGCAAGCATAAAATTGTGCCAAAAAAGATGACCAATCCATAAGAAGTGGTACACTTGTTAAAATAATAAAAGCTACAACTAAAGCTACCAATTAGTAGCATTAATCATGCCTCAAAAAAGGAATAAGTTGATCCTTAGAGATAAATAGAATAAATATACATGATAAAATATGAGATAAAATAATAGATATCATAATAATCTAATAAAAATCCCTCAAAGAAAGGAGTTACATATCCTTTTATTTGATACCATCTTGGAGAAATCAACCAAACCAGGAGCAAGACTTGAAGGGTATACTTCATAAAGAGGGAAATATTCCACTAAGAAGATGATTAGTGATATTGAGATAATGAATCAATGTACACATGTCTTGATTTTAAAGGAAAGGAGAAAGATAGTTGGTAAACTGCCAATAAATACCTAACTTAAATGAACGATGAAAATATAACAATGCATTATGTAAACTTATCCTAGGAGTAAACATTAATTTAATCCAAGAGCATCTTCTCCATCGCACATTTCTTGGCGATGCATAGTTTCAGTGGATATGTTATGCTATCACTTGTTAGCATTATACAAGGTACATTATTATTTATCTCAATGCTTCTTTGGTTTCACTTTGAATAAGTAGAGACACTCTTGCTTTCCTATTTTTTAGAGGTAGTATTTTATCGTGATCTACTCATAGCTCTTTAAAATATTGCACCTACATTTTCAACTTGCATTGGCTGAGTAGTGATGATAAGGTCAATCATGTAGATTCATGTTTTTCATATATGTTTTTTTATTGAAATATGTTATTGGTATTGTAACCATTTGATTAGTGTTCAAGTATTATCAAAAAGGCAACTCATATAAATTATTGTCTTCTTGATCTAAATCATCATTTGTTTTAGGTGAGGTTCTTTAGTTACATCACTATATCAGTCCTTATTTGATATTTTTCTAGATATTTATTTGTTCTTTAGTGATGCTATTTTTTTTTTTGGAACATTAATGTTTTAGAGGCTTCTAAGTCCTTCATATTCTCTCTTTTGGAGAGGGTCTTTCTTCCATATGTTTTTCTTCTTTAATCTAGTTGTGAGAGGTTTCATTTGATTTTAGTTTTATAATGAATTAGAATAACTATGGGGGGGTGAATCAATTATCCAAGGTCCAGATGTACCAATTAAACTATTAAACACTTCAACCAACTTAGATCCACTTGGTAATCCACTCGGTATCTATAGCATATGATCAACAATATAAACTTGTATTTTACTGTCCTTCTGTAATCAATTTACAGAATATAAGATAACAATATACGAAAAATGGGGATATTGGGCTCTGCAACTTTCTTCAATGAATGTTGATGATGTCTACTTTCATCCTTGAATTGCCTAAATTTTTTGTGTCATGTTGTGCACCAAGTGTTTCTTTATTTTCTTAGTGTTCTTTTTTTTCTCTCTCTTATGTGCATATTTATTTTATTGTGAAGGGCATGTTGTTTTGATTATTATTGTGCCCTTGTGTGTTTTTGGTTATTCTGCTTCCGGCCTGGTTCGCTAGTGTTATGGGAGAGCTGAATCATGATGGTGGGGAGGGTGATATTATTGTGGGTGACATCCCTGAATGTGCCTCTAAAGATGTTATTAAGAAATTGGAGGGCATTAATGTTGAGAGTGCAAGAGGCAAATTGTTGTATAAAAAAATTGTGGTGGATAGTGCTCCTAGTTTCTTAGCCGCCATGGAGTTTAATGGAGTCTTTGGCAGGGTTCCCGTTGAGCCAGAACAAGGAGGACACGAAGGAGGATGGCGCATAGCTAATGGAGGTGGACTCACTGGGGGAGGAGATGCCAACCCTAGTGGTGGTAGAGGAGAGGTTGGTAAGTTTCCCTCTCTTGGTCTGAAGGTTCTCTCTCTATCCCCTAATGAGGACATGGTTTCCGCCATTAAAAATGAACAATCTAGGCTTAAAAGTATTGCTATCTTTTTTGTGTGCCTTGATAAAGATTATATGCCTACTCAGAAATTATTTGATGATTGGATTGCTTCAGTTTGAGGGAAAAAACGTGGTATCTACGTTACTTACTGTAGAATGATTCAAAAAGGGATGTTTGTAGTCTTTTTGAAAAATCACAATATGCAGGAAAGAGTTTTGGAGAAATAGTTTTGGAATGTTGGAAGGTCTATGTTCAGGGTCTATCCATGGTCCCCTAAAGGTAATTTTGAAATGGTGGTGGCTCGTGCTCCCCCTAACTGGGTGGAAATCAAAAACCTTAATGTGGAATTTTGGCCCTTTATCCCTCAGATTCTTAATCCTTTAGGCTTGGTTCTTCAGATTGAACAGTCTAGAGTTACTTTGCCCCATTCAAATGCCAAATTTCTTGTGGCCCTTGATCTCAAGGTAGAATTTTCAAAGATCATTTCATTAGATTTTGATGGTGAGTCATTTTGCTGGGATATCTCCTTGTTAGGGAGCCTTAGTGCATGTTTCCATTGTAGGTGCAATGGCCACACAAAGAGAGAATGCTCAGCTCTCAAACATATCTAGAAGGAAAAATTCAATGTGGTTAATAATAAAGATCAAAGTGGTAACATGGTGAGTGACAAGTCAAACCCTTTGGAGGGCACTAGCAATACTGCAGCAACTGCTAATCAAAGTAAGGAAGTGGCTGTCATTTCTTCCTTAGAGTCTGATAAGAATCCTAGTTCTTAGACTGGTGTGTCAAATTCTGTGGATATACCCATTTCTAATAGTTTTTTTTCATTATCAAATCCTCTCTTTGATGAGGAGTTTGAAGTGGTCCCTACCAGGAATGGTGTTTTGGATACTATCCCCACTCCCCTAACTGTCCATCAGCTTAGAGGTCCTTCTATATAGTCCCCTACCGGTAGGAATAAGCTGCTTACCTTGAATGCTCAAAAATTAGCCATTTTGACTATTAATGAATGAGCCAGTAAGTTGCACCAAGATAATTATAAATTGCTCCCCCTGCCTTTAGTATCAATTGCCTCACTAGATTCCCTTTCTTTGGTTGCCTCTAATCGGGAGGGTCAATTTATAGAAGTTGTCAGGAAAAAGAGGAAGACTGTGGAAAGGAACTCTTTATCCAGTGGGGGTAGAGGGAGTAAGAATCTGCCAGATTGTTTCAACAAGTTGTGTAAGAACACCAAACCCCCCCCCCCAAGTTATCATGATGATGCACATTCACAGTTGGAATGTCTGGGGGTTAGAAATTCTAGATAGGAAGTACTTAGTTAGAAGGTTGTGTAATAATTTGAGGTCAAAAGATTTTATTTGTTTGCAAGAAATCAAGGTGGTAGGTTTTCAAGCTCACTCCATTTTGAAGTTCCTTTGGGAAAAAGCTATCAGATTTCACTCGAACCATGAGAGAGGAAAAGGAGGAGTTGCAATCTTAATTATTCCAAAATGGGAGGGTCTTATTGTGAATCATGGGTGCTCAACTTGTCAATGTGCAATATGGGTGACAATGAAATAGGGGGAGAATGTGTTTGGTATTTGTAATGTGTATGCCCTGAATAGATACAGAGCAAGAGAAGAATTATGGGAGTAGTGTTGTGCTCATCTTCCTAAAGTTCCTTGGGTGTTTGTTGGAGATTTCAGCATGGTGGAGCACAGAGCAGATAAATCAGGAGGGTAGGCTAAGTCTTGGAAAGGCAATGCGCTTTTCTTCTGGCACAAGTTCAAAAGGAATTTTAATCTTCTGGATCCTATGGAACATATGTATGGTAAGTTTCCTGATATATGGTACACTTGGTGCAATAATCAAAAAGGTAAACAAAGAGTCTACTGTAGGTTGGATAGATTCTATGGAGATGTCTCATCAGTATCCTTCATCCCGGAGAGTAACCATGCTCCTGTCCAAGTCTTCCCTGCCTCACTTTCAGATCATTCACCTATTAATACTTGCTGCAGGATTAAGGATTATAGGAGTTTGGATGATTTGCATAGGAAGGATAGCCCATTCAAACTCAACACCTAACTCCTTGAAGATCCTGATAACTTAGAGGCTATTCTTATGGTCTCGAAACTTACTAGTATTGGTAACCCTCTCTTAAGTGCTATCAAAATTTGGAATCTGAAGGTAGATACTTGGAAAAACCTTTTTCAAGTAATTGGAAAAAAATTGGCAATGGATAGGAATAAAGAAGAATCATTCTGGCAGAACATGCTGAATACTATTGAAAAAGAATTGCAGGACAGAGGGAATAATGAGGTATTGTAAACCCAGCTAGCTAACACTAGACACAAATTGAGTATCATTCAGAGGTATAAGGTTCAAGGGCAGAAAATTAGAGCCAAGATGAATTGGATTAATGAGGGGGATAAGGGGGCTGAGTACTTTTTCAATATTATAAGGGCTAAACATAAAAGAGAAATGATTAATGAAATCTAGTTGGAGGGAAGATATACTAGTGAACTAGAGGAGATTTAGAATGTATTTTACAAGTTCTATAGTGATCTATTTTCCTCAGAGGTGTCGGTTGAAATTCAAACAAAAATGAATGAGTACCTGAATCTCATCCCTCAAAAACTCTCAATAGCATAAAAGAACAATCTCAATAAGGTGCTCTCTATGGAAGAAATCTCTACAGCCATTGATTCCTTCTCAAATGGGAAATCCCCAGGGATGGATGGTCTCCTGACTGAATTTTACAAGAAAAACAAAAGCTGGATATGTACTGAACTCCTATATGTGTATGAAGAAGCTTTCAAAAAGGGATCTCTAGGAGGGACTATCAATAAAGGAGTTGTTAAACTCCTTCCAAAAATAGGTGATAGATCTATTTTTAAGAATTGGAGGCTGATCACACTGTTGAACCTATCATATAAAATTTTAGCTAAAGCTCTTGCTAGAAGGATTGCCCCTCTTCTGAATAGATTCATCTCATAGACACAAACAGGTTTTATTCAAGAGAGATACATTCTAGAGAATCTAATTACCAGTTGGGAGGCCATGCATTGGGCTAAGGCAGATGGACAGGAGGTGGCTATGATTTTGTTAGATTTTGAAAAGGCCTATGACAGGATAGAATCGGGATTTGTTCTAGGTATGCTGAAAGCATTTGAATTTCCAGAGCTCTATTGCAAATGGATAAGAATTCTATTTAAGGATGCTACTATAGTCATCGATGTTAATGGCACATTGTTTGACCCTATTGTTCTTCAAAGGTCTATAAGGTAGGGATGCCCTATTGCCCCTCTGTTGTTTGTAATTGCTGCAGATGCTTTGATTTATACCTTAACGGATCCAGAGATAGGACCTCCCTTAAAAGGGATCTCTCTTCCTAATAAGGAAGAATTGCTTAATGTTGAGTTTGCAGATGACACATCTCTCTTCCTTGGTCTCATAGTAGCCAATTTTGATAATGCCATTAAGAGGCTAAATCTTTTTTGTCAAGCATCGGGATCCAAAATTTCTCCATCAAAATCCACTGTGTTGGGCTGGTCTTAGGAGCCACCAGATTGGCTGGCATGTAAGGGATGGCAATGGGCAGGGCCAAACCAGATTGTCAGATACCTTGGTATCACCTTCCTAGTAGAACCCAATCTGAATGACATGTGGGAGTGGATATATGACAAAATTAGTAAGAAACATATCAAATTGTAGACACACTCCTTATCCATTGTAGGAAGGCTCCAATTTGTACAAAAAGTTCTTTCAGCTCACCACATTTATTATGCTTCGGCTTGGTTGTTTCAAACTTCTTAGGTGAATATGATTGAGAAGATTCTCTGAGACTTCCTATGGTCAGATGGGACTAGTAATAAGAAAAGGCATTGTGTTAAATGGGCCTGGTGCTGTCGAGAGAAGAGTCAAAGTGAGTTGGGGTTGAAAGACCTTAGGGCACATGGTTCTGCCCTTACATCCAAATGGGTGTTGAAAGCCCTCTGGGGTAACAAACCATGGAAAATCCTTATTACGAATAATATTGGCAAGTCGGTTATCAGAAAAGGGAAGCAGTGGAAAGATGTGCCGGTATTTGATATTGTATTTGGAGAGTTTAGTTTGAGATTGTTCGGGTCTAAGATTTTTCAGGTCTTTTGGAAGCCATGGATCTAGGTGAGGCTGTTCATCCCAGAGAGGGGGGGAGCGGGAGGTCCTCCTTATTTTCTTGTTAAAGACAGATCTATTTGGTGGGGGCTCTACTGCAATGGCAAACCCTTGGCTTTAACTCAGAGTTGTTCTACAAAGGTACATAATCTGAAGGGGATCTCTCTGATTTAGGACATCTTGGATGGTGCGCAGTTAGGTGAGTGGGAGGATATTAAAGCTCAATTTAGCATCCCTGACTCACAGAAGAAGACTTATACACTTATTAAGAAAGCAACCCATAATAATAACAAAAGAAAGATTATTGATTCAGAAACTTTCCTTAATAAAATTAAATGGACTGATGGCAGTTTGTTGATAGATACTAAAACTAAGAACTTGTATCACTATACGAAGAATGATTCCTCTCTTATTGCTTAGGTGACTCAGCGCTGGGGGTAGATTAATCCATTTTCTAATTGGAGTTTCTTTTTTGATTACTTTTGGAAAGGTAAAGCAGAACCAAAAAAAATTGTTTTAAGTGGTTGATTTTGATTAAGAAATTGGTTGTTCAAAAGGTGCTTTCTTCTATTGGTCTTGCTCCTGTTGCTTGTAGTTTATGCAATGTTTTTGAGTCCTTTGAGCATTTATTTTTTGAGTGTATCTATGCACGTAAGATTTGGTCATTTTTTCTTCGCTCCCCTTGTCTCTGGAATTGCATGTCTGGTTTTTCTTGGGCTGAAATCCTCACTGGTTATGTGGAAATATTTGACTCTAAACTCAATATTTTTTGGTTTTCTCTAACAATTGAGGTGCTATGAACTCTGTGGAAGGACCAAAATAGAGAAGTTTTCCAAGTTTAGAGGAGGAAACTTACTGAGTTTAACTTTAAACTCACACACTTCTTTATCATGACAGAGGTTTCCTTGGTGCTCCACATAATGAGGAGTAAATTTATGCGGTTAGTTCAAGAAGGCTTCTTGTTGATCAACAAAGACCAAGTGTAAGCTGCAAACTACATTGCAGAATACCAAATTTTCCTAGCTCCCACAGAAGTGGATGATCTGAATAATAGGATCACTAGATGGAAAATTAATAGTGGTGCTCAGAGGGAAGTTCTTATTGACCCCAATTTGGGGGGTACTCAGTCAGGCTGGGTAATAAGGAACAAGCAGGAGGAGGAACAGGCATCTGTGGAGATTCCAGTGGTCCAAACTGATAAAGACAGCCACACCGATAGTTGGGATTAGACTACAGCAACACTCTAAGATCCTTCTTTTTTGATCTATATGTAACTAGTCATATATTGTGTAGACTTATGGTTTAATTTCAGATGCATTATGTATACTTAAGAAATATCAGCCCCCCTAATTTTGTAATTGTATATGTAAAGGGGGTGTGAAAAATGATGTTGATACTCAGACTTTGCTCTATACTTGTAAAAATTATTAAACTATCTTAAAATAGAAAAAAAAAAATTTACAGAATATAAAACTCTTAACATTACAACACATCAAATAACATTCACACAAGTATGACACCAGGATTTAACAACATGACTGTTAGGTCAACCTTGTTTAAAAGGATTTTTCAACTGATACAATGGTTAGAATGTAACAACAAATTATGATCTAAAACATACAAATCACTTTGGAAATATAGACCCAATTATAACTCAAATTCTAATTCACTAACTGGCCTTCATTTTCATCTCTATCACTCAGATCTACTTTAAAATCCTTCAGCCAATCACCACTTAGTAACCCTGTACTTCTCTCTTCATCCTTCTCTTCCTTCTGCTTATATTTTGCCAATCAATAGAATTAACCTCATACCACACACACATAACCTATAATTAGGTTAATCTTATACCTCTTTGATCAGCTAGCTCGATCCATTTCTTCTTAATCATCACCGTAGATCTTAGGGTTAGGTCAGATCCAATGAATCCTTCCAACATTTTATTTCCATCTACATTATAGAATACATCCTAAAACTTCTTCTTGAATCCATACATATAACGGTTAAAGATATATTAAATGCTCATTTAATTCTCCACAAAAATCATCCTTATCTTAAATACTCTTCACATATCCCAAGAAAATCAACTATGTTGGCTGGGCTCTCAAATCTTTCTCAAACGTCAAAATTACTGACACTTAGTCAATACTATGCACTGTCGCCCGATCATCTCTGTGTAACTCGGTAATTAACTGACACTTGGAAAATAGTGATGATTGGTCATCACTAAATTTTCTTAGCATATAGTGGCACTCTATCGACACTCGCATCACTCGGGATTACTTGACACAAACTATTTTGAACTTATGTTTCTTAATCTTTTTCTCTGTAACTCGGTCAAGACTAATCTTGTAGTCATCCAAACTTCACTTGGACTTAAGATAAATAATATATTACCTTTTCAATGTGCGATCTCATAAAATACCCATTGTAGTTTCACATAACTCAACCATTTCACCAGGTCTTCTTGTTATCTCTCCTTTTCAAATCTTCTTCATCAATCAATTGATATGGCACTTTACAAGATAGCAATTGTCTTACCAGTTAAGGTTTGACATCAATAGCAATATAAAAATTGTTTCAATTGTAGTTTCCAACATGCATTACATTTTAGTTGTACATGGGCACCTAACATTCATTTTTTGTTAGGACCCATAACACATTTCAATAATAATCTTCTTCCTGATTTACACTTAAGGGATTTGCACTTGAGGGGGGTATTTGGGTAAATATTGTTTACTTATGTAAGATTAACTTTAATAGAGGATAATTATGCGGAGGTTAAATAAAATTTATTAATATTTTAATGATGCATGCATTTAATTATTTTGGCAGGTATTTGTACCCTCCCTCACACGTAATTGGTTCTCCCTATCTTGCCCTTTCATATATAAGAAAAACTCATGTATTTTATATTTATCTCAAACACATTTACATAATCAGTAAAATATAATTTTCTTTTGTGAAGGTTCATAGTTGTCTATATATCCTAGAGTAAAGTTAATACTCGAACAAATGAGGATGTAAAACTATATCATTTTTTTAATGAAGATCTTAAACAAAGTAAATTACAATATTTATGGATTGCATAACTATAACACAAAAATATTCTTTTGAGACTTCATTAAAACAATACAAACTTAAACTAATGATAATATCTAGAGCCTCAAACAAATATATTTTGGCATCTATTATGCATCACACATGGCTATGCAAATTTAAAAAAAACTTGAAGATAGAGCGTAAATAGACATCAAAAAATCAATTAAGTGACGCATTATGATTTATTTAAAAACATGTTAGTAAAGATAATTATTCATTTACATAAATAAATCACTTAAATTAATTTAATTAGACTAACTTAAAGGGTAATTAAAATTATGTATCTTACACAAACCATGCAAAGTTAGAATTTTGAGTGTTAAACTTAATGATATATCTTTGATGAGAATTAAAATGATTATTGAATCCCCGCTTAATGTCAAGAGACATCACAATTTGATTTGAAAGAATTGTAAAATAAAACTTTGCAACCAAACATGTGTTTTTTTATTAGGAAAATGATATCTTAACCTTGCTTAAATGCATAAGCTTACCATTTTATAGACATTTTTTGTTTGCAGATAGATTAATCCAAAAAAATTCCCCAAAGCTACTTATTGGATAGATTTAGTATCTAGATAAATTTTTGTTTCAAAATCATGACAATTTTTTAAGGTATTACGGTTTCTATTTTTTATAGTTCATTTGAAATTTTGACGTGAATTTTAAATTCCCCTTATGTGCCCAAAAGATCTCATAACTAATGTATCAATTTATATCTTGATTGAGCACTTGGTGAGATTTCCAACACTTAAAATGGTTCACCAGTTAGACACCTAGATCAAATTTTATTACCTCCAAAATTTGGGTAACCTGAAATGAAAAATATGAAAATATATTGCAGATGTAAATGAGATATAAAAAGTTAATACACATGTTGGTGTGTATTTTGAGGTCATCTTAGATTAGAAATAAGCCAGGTTACACATTTTGGGTCACTTGAGCTAATAGTAAATTGCAATATAGTTTTATGGTTTCATGTATTATATCTCCTTTGTATAAGGTGTGTGAGATAGATGTTGTATGTACAAGTCTTATATTATATTGTATTGTATTGTATTATTGATTTATGCATAATATATTAGGTGGAAAACTCAAGAATTTATAAATTTGGTGGACAATTTAAATATTTATTTAACTTGAAATTCAAAAAGAGAAGTGACTGGTGGATACAGAAAGTAATTCTGAGAGAGAGAGAGAGAGAGAGAGACAGAGAGAGAGGATTTACCTATGCATCAACTTTTAAATGACTAATGACCAATTCCAAGTCTCTAATTCTTCACGATCATTCAAGTCAAAGGATATCTTCTCCAATTGAAGAAATTTTCTCTCTCATGATGGCCAAGTAGAGTAATTATCAATCAATCAAGAATATGCTTCCTTCCATTCATATTAATTTTACCCCTTTAGACAACCTTTTTATCATTTTTATGTGTCTAGGAATAGGTTACATAGCCATCAGACAAAATACAGAAATATAAGATATAGTCGAAGGACCCCAAACAAATTAAGCAAAAATCACTAGGTACAAAATTCCATTGGCATGCATACCTAGGTATAGGACAAATTCTGGCCTTGTACCTTGTATTTTGAGCTCAAATTTCACCCATGGGCCAAATTTGTGTTATGTTTTTCATTTCTATACATTTATACTCTCTATCAGTCCATATCAGTCTATTATATCCCATTTTTAGTGACTTTTCTAATTTGTCATCCAAATTACATCATTTCTATTTTCATCATTACATATTTAAGAGAAGAGTCACTGTCCAACTTAACGTTTGAGTCTCTTCTTGAGCCTAGTGGGGCATCTTCCTTAAAAAATGTGCAATTCATGAAAAGGTGAAGTGATTTACCTATTTGCATTTCTTCCCTTTCCCATATGCACATACATGTTCTTCTATTTTAGTCCTTTCACCTTTCTCATACATTTTAGGTATTTTATATTGGTGTTGACCTCCCTTAAGAATAAAATATGTAGTTAAACATGAGGAATCCAAGGGTCAGAATGAAGGGGAGGGACATTCAAAGGTTCTTTTTATCGTAAGGAAAATAGGATGCCCATGGGGAGCCTATACATTCATCCATTGTAAACATGTGGAATAAAGCAGAAAAAGATTGTCATAGAGTTTGGATGGGAATAAATACTTTGCACAATGAATAAGGCTACCATGGATTTTATGGTGAAAAGTAAAGCTATCTATCTAACATAATATTTAAAATGTAGTTTTAGGTGCTTCCCTATGAAATTCATGAATAAAAGCTAGGTAACCTACATATGACAACTTCCCTTCTAGCGAGGCTCCTACCACTTTGCCAGACCCAAGACCTGTTAGCTCTCCATTCCCAAATGTATGTCCTAACAAATTTGTAAACCATGATAATAGGGACCGAACAAAGAAATAAAAACACCAACAAAAAATTTGGAAGGTAGATTATTGCACAATAATTACAAAACCTTGTTCGCCTACAACTATTCTTCTTAGCACATATTTATACAAATCTGATACTAAGCCCTTGAGTCTTTAAAAAACCGCTCTTGAAGCTTTCTCCTATTTTTGCACTGTCTTTGTTTCTATCTGTCCCATCCTTGTCATCTCAAATGTAATCATTTTTGTTGCATGATATGACCAAATTAGAGGTGGAGGGCAAGCAAGGAGTCCTCCTTGTCGATGGTTTTACGTTTTATGTCGTTTAGCAAAGATTGTGATGTATGAATTTGGATTTGTTAGCTTGTGAGGGGAAAAAAGTATGTCGCTTCTTTGCCCCTTTCCACCTAAATGCATTTTTCTTTTGTCTTAATTTTTATTTTAAGACAATTAAAAAAAAATTATTTTTTAACTTATAATAATTAAAATAATAGTTTAAGTATTAAAGAAAAAATATTAATTGTCTCAAAAAATTATCTTAAACTACCCTAATATGTAGTAATGATTCTTATAGGCTACTTTAATCACTAAAATATGACTATCATTAAATGAATGGCTTTGGGAGAATAATACTAGTAACTGGTAAGCAACTATTTAATCGTATTCAAAAAGAAAATGTGTTTATCAATTATGGTGATGTTTTTAGTTGCAATTATATTACATCCACTAGCATGTCTATGCATTCTTATTTATTCACTACTTATTATTCTCAATATTCATAAGTCACCCCCCAGGTCAACCTACTGCTCACTAACCATCATCTTCCAGAACCCAACTACTTTAATGTTTCTCAATGGGCATATCATCTGAATTTTCACTTGTTTGCATGCCACTATTGACCAAATATATAATTTGTCTATCATATATTAAAAATAAGTGATAATTTTAATCTCCAATTTTTTTTTTCCTTTTTTATTACCCTTTATGTTGCTAATGCTACCCCCTCTTCTAAATTTGATTTGGCTAAGGCATGTTTCTCCCATTAAAAGCCCCTCTAGTACCCATTGACCTACCTAATCTCTCTATGGAGAAATCATGCCTCACGCCTACTTACCAGCCTTCTTTGCAATGTTTATAGAATCCCATTTAAAAATTTACTATATTCTACTTTTCTTTCAAATGACATCAAAAAAGACAATAAAAAAAAACAATCTCAAAAAACAGAAAAATACATATTACCTAAAACACATTTGTACCATCATCATACTAGATCTACCCCACCATCTAATCTTGAACATTTTTTAAATGAGTATTTTATTATTTACCCATTTAATTATTCTTCTAATGTTAGTTTCAAAATACATTTCAAATATTTATTTAACTAATTTAATTTGTTCAGACCATACTAATTAAACATTTAAACATGCTCCATTATTGTAATTAACCATCTTGAACCCATTATTCTACATTATTTCCATCTTTCAAATATTAAAAAGGTAAATTAATTTTTCTGAACTCATTCAACAATTTTCCAAAAAATCTACCATAAATTAGATAAATATATCAAGTTCAATCAGTTAATTAATTGTTTGCGCATTCTTTACCGAGCATTTATTTCTCTGTCAATGTTCTCAATAAGTTATAAACCATGGAAACATCTGCCAAACACTTTTTTCTTCACCGGTTAGCCCATTAGATTATTTCTTGAATCTTCCTTAGCTTGCAAGCGAAACAAATAAAAGTGCTTCAAATTTGTGAAAAAAGTGTTCAACGATGAATAACTCAGAGTGATCTGCCTTAGGCTATGACACATAATACAACACTCAAAGAACCATAGAATTGAGTTGGGATGGGCAAAGGAAAAGTGCAAATAAGTTCACTTCTTGTGCTAGCATTATGACCTTGTTCTTACCCTACCTTTGATACCAGATGACAAGAGGACTAAAAATTAAAATTGAAATTATTAAGCATCGTCAACAAAACATTACATCTATTGAGCTTCAGTTCATTCACAATGACAACCTTCTTCAGACACAGATTAGCTATTTTGAATTTCTATATTCTGAGTGAATATTTTTATGCTAATCCTATCTCACCATTTCTGGCAGTGTCATCCAAATAAGTGTAACAAAATATAGCTTCATATATTTGTTGCCACAAACTGAACTGACATATTATTCAAATCAAAAGCTACATTGATAGAGCATACACAGTAATTGGGCTTCTCACAGCGTAATTCTCATAGTTCCATGTTAAGGCCCCTGAAAGCAATGTGTCATTACCTAGGGATCCAGCTTCAATCGTAACATTGTATGATAGCTTCTGGTTTAGAGAGGAAAATGATAATAAGTCTGGTTCCACTGTCACATTGATTCCAGATTGTGCACTTACAATGGCCTTGTATGTACTTTCTGCTGTTCCTACATTGGTAACAGTTCTAGGAAATTTAGCTTCAAAATAGTTTCCTGGGGTAGTAAAAACCATTATTGTAGGATAGTTTAGTTCTCGTGCTCCATTTTTAGATGGTGTTATAAGTTCACAACTACTGAAGTCTCCTGTCACCAAACGCAAACTGGTATCATTGTAACCTTCCCTGCACAACATATTAATGTAATCATCTACATCTGTGTCATAAACAAGCCCTGGATCGACTGCCTTCATTGGATTAATTTGGCCAGCCCCATACCCAAATTCTGCATCCGCATTCCCAGGCATTGTTTCATCCATTACAAATGCTGCATCACAAGTTAAACTTAAACTGTTACAGATTTGGTATTTCCAAAACTAGTTATAGTCAATGTAATTAAAATATTAGAAAAATTCCTTATTTAGTTAGAGACACATTCAAATAATCAAATACCTGTGGTCAGGAGAGCTGACTTTATAGCAGCAGGAGACCAATCATTATGATAAGACTTAACAAACCCTGCAGCACCTGCAACATGAGGGCATGACATTGATGTCCCTGATATTATTTTAAAGTTTGAAAACCTTGTGTCTTCTGGATAGCCTGTAAGTGATGCATTATTGGACCAAGATGCCAGGATGTTCACACCTGGTGCGGTGATGTCTGGCTGATAACACATACCATTATAACGTATTAGTTTCCATGGAACAAATTTGTGGCCTATAATGGAGCTTCTAACCGGTTTTTCCATTAAAAAGAATTGATTTATTTTCGAACTACTTTTGTCTATAGTTTATATTATGTCCTACGGACAAAAAAGAAAAACAATAGGTACCTTGAGAATGTCCAGTGTGACTGGATTGTAGCCTCGTGATGAGAAAGAAGCCACTATTGGTGCAGGTGCTGCGGGAGTTATAGTTTTTTGAATGTTTGCAACTGGAGAGCTGATTTGCAAATATAATCAATAATTAATAGTCTCAAATGGGTCCCCACATATTAATCTCTCATTGTAAAATTATAAGTGTATAGTGTAGATGTAAAAACTTGCACGCAATTATATTCAGAAACTTCTACACTATATATAATAGATTGTGGAATCTTATAGCACTTATTAAACTTGATGTAATTTACCCAGTTGAATTGATGTAAGATAACACAGATATCCCTTGTTTAGTAGATATTATTGCCGCAGGATTTAAACATGTGAATGCTATGTCAATATCTTAATCATATAGTATAATAACACCCGCACCGCCAGCTAGAAAAACTGAGTAATCTGGAAGAATGTCATTACTGACATCTAAATAGCAGACGACTATCTTTCCTTCCACTTTCGTTTGATCCAGAGAATCCTTTAGACAAGCACTAGAGTTTTCATAGAAACAATAAAATTTCAGAACTCTCGTAGAAGCAATAATGAAATAGATAGTATTATATATTTTATATTTTTGTTGAATTTCAGAGCCATTTATGTTTCGTTTTCTTACCTAGAGTTATCTGTAGTGAAACCTCCAGAAACATTAGCAACATCCCCTCCATATACCAAAGGATACCATGGTTTCTCCATCGTATATGTATTTACAGAAATGCCCTGCAAAGAGTTATTCAAGTTGATGCTCTAGCAGCTAATTCATTTGTGTGGAGTCAAGCTGAGTTTAATTAGAAAGGACTGATTTTATTGGCTAACAACAATTAAGTAGTTGTTGGGTGGCAACATCAATTTCTAATAAATGTTATGCTTTGCTAAAACTAGTGTTCAATTACATCTTTCATTTTATTATTCATACAAGAATTTGAGGCTTCTACCTGTATAGAAATGTTGTTTCCAAGACGAATTTCTGTGTCCAAATTGCGATCTATGGTACTTGCTGCGACAGTCAGAGACCAAGGAGAAGCATTTAAAAGAGATTTCCTACGAGGTCCCGCGTTTCCAGCAGAATTTGGTACGAGAATTCCCCTTTGCATAGCATGAAATGCTCCGATGGCAATGGCATCTTCAAAGTAGTTGAGATTAAGACCAAGGCCAAGCGACACAGAAAGAATGTCCACACTATCATAAATGGCGTCATCAAAAGCTGCAAGGATGTCTGCATCATTACAACCTTCAGTCCAACAAACCTTGTACATAGCAATCCTTGCACCGGGGATTCCACCTCGACTTTCTCCTTGGGCATTACCAAATAGACTTGCATTTTTAACGAAATTTCCAGCAGATGTAGAGGAGGTGTGTGTTCCATGACCCTCTCCATCTCTTGGAGACAAGAATTCTCCTTCGGGATAGTAATTGGAGAAACTACGATAGAACTTTGCCCCTACAAGTTTTCTGCAAATTCAACCATACGTATTGCTACAAATGAATATTTAGAATACCTCTTTTTATGTATTAAAAAAACAGTTCTCATATATATATAATTTTAAGAATCAAAAGAAATCTGATATATTTTAAAGCATTGGCAGCTCAAAATATATATCAAAATTATGAATTAAATATATGTAGAAACTATAGTGAAATAGAAGGAATGAATCAAAATTATAAAAATAATATTAGAAAATAAAATTGAAGATTAAAATATATAAATTATATATAATTGTTCTTCCAAACATGTTATGGAGAGTCTTGTCTTAGGCATGAGGTGTATCTATTTAAACATACTATTCATTTAAAGGCATTTGGATCTATAAGCTTAGCAATAGTGTAAATCAATTTGATATCTTGAATTTTAACAATTGATATGAGAGTCACAATTAAAAATTATAATATGAGAATAATAAATCTTGTTGAAAGCAAGATGTGATAAATTTATACACTTGTGTTTCAAACTTGAAAACTATGTCTATACCAAATGCTATAAACTTGATAAATTTATACACTTGTGATAAATTTAGGGCCCGTTTGGGTGCTAGAATACCAAATGCTAAATACGGTCAATTCTGGAAGATACATATCCTAGAAATGATTTCCAGAATATGGGCTGGACCTATTTGGTTCACCCGGAAGATGACTCAGAAGATACATAGATAATTTTAATTGTTTATTTTTTAATTTTTTTGAATACGGTGTGTATGTTTGTATATATACATGTGTATATACATGTGTATATATACACATATGTGTGTATGACATATGTGTGTATATACATAGACATACACACATATGTGTCTACACATACATACATTCATACATATACACACATTTTTGTATATATACATATTTACACATACACATATACACATATATGTGTACATATATACATACACACATGTGTGTAGATACATATATGTATATATGTGTGTTTGTGTATATATACACACACATGTCTATACATATGTGTATATATACATGTGTATATATGCACATGTGTATATACATGTGTATATATACACACATACACACATATATGTATATATACACAAACATGTATATATATACATATATATACACACATTTGTGTATATATACACATATACGCACATATCCACACATTCGTGTATATATTCACATATATGCACATACACACACACACACACACAAACACATTTACACATCTATCATGTCATGGATTCGACGAGATATTAAATTTGCTTTTGTGAAAATTGAAATTAGAATTCAAAATTCCAATTCCACCTATTTAGGTGGAACATTGATATGTGCATTTTTGGGCAAAATGAGAATTTCGTAATTCCAATTTCATTTTTAGTCATGAACCCAAACATGGAATTTGGCATTAACCAAAATTAGATAATGCCAATTCCACTGTAATTCCAGCCCCCAAGAGGTGGAGCATTTATTGTCATTATGAAACTACAATATTGACTATGTTGACCTAGTTATATTTTCTCCTATAATAATCAAAGTCTACTATCATGATAACCTCCACTCTAAAAGTTCCTTACTAGAATTTTTTTCTAAATGGACCATTAGTATATTTATAAACCTTTATGAGTATATCATGATTAAATTATTAATTATTATTATTAAATTATTATATGAAGTTAAGGTATAATTAGTTATTGTTAAATATAATAATCGTTAAATTAGTTAAAAAATTATATTTAGAAATGAATCTTTAACTTTGGAACATGGTGGAAACCTCGAGCGGGAAACCTCGAGCAGGAAACCTGCTTTCAAATCCTGGCCATGGCGGTGCAGCTCCTGTAGGTATAGTACCTCCTCTAGATTCTATACTCCACCCGGCGGGTGGGCTCCCTCCCCAGCATAATGAAAACATTGTTGATGTTGACCAAAATGGATTGTAGTCAACTAGAATTTCTGCCCCCAACATAAGTTTGAATGAGGGCCCCTCTGACGGTCCTTGACGGGCTCAAGAATCTTGTAAAGTTGGAGGGTCAGTTCCCAAGGGAAAGTGGGCAGGCCTCTTCGGTATTAAACCAACAGGGAAATCTACCTTTCCTGCGGTTAATGTAATATCCAACCCGGCTAAAGGAGAATTATCTATTGTCATCCCAGACCCTCTGATCAATCATTCCATTTTGGCAATGGAAATGACCCTGATAGGCAAGTTTGCGGGAGGAAGACCTAATAATGAAGTTGCCAAATTGTTTACTAAGAGGAAATGGTTTCTGAAAGGGCAAGTCAATATCCCTGCAATGGTGAAAGGATTATTTTCATTCGAGTTCTCCAATATGGAAGATCTTTCTCATATTCTCTGCGGGGGCCCTTGCATGCTAGGCCGATTTTCCCTTTCCCTGTGTAAGTGGTCCCCTAATCTGGTTCTAAATGATTCAACATTCTTTATCTCAGCTTCGGTCTAGGTCAGATTCCCAGAGATCCATCTTGAATACTGGCATGAAGATTTATTGGGAGGTTTGGCTAGTTAATTTGGAGATCTCCTATCGATTGATCCTATGACGGCGGCTAAAATGAGAAGGGTGTATGCTAGGATCTGTGTCAACATCCTCTAGATGGTGGACCTCCCGAGAAATATAGTGATTAAATCCAAGCTTGGATCTTGGTCGTAAGAGGTAGAGTTTGAATCCCTCCCCTTTGTGTGCTTTTCCTACAAGAAATCAGGTCATAGAGTGAAAGAGTTCCCTCTAAAAACTTAGAAAGAAAAAAACCCTCCTTCAAAGGAACCAAGAAAGGTCTGGAAGGAAAAACCATTGCCAAATGCCCCAGCTCCCGCTTCGACAGAACTAGTGATATATACAGAGAAAGATGCTGCTGCTAGTCTCTTAAATGCCTCATGGGGGGATGTAATCCAAACAAGCAGTGAGGTCCCTCCTCTGTCAAAGTCAACTGAGCCAGAGGACTTTGAAGAAGGAGAAATTACTGGAGATCAGAAAGGTATGCAAACCCTTTGTATTGAGAATTCATGTTCCCCTTTAGATGTTATTATAGATCTAAATGATAAATTGACCGACAATATCTCTAGCCCTCAAACTCCTAAGAAAAAACCTAGCTGGGAAGACTCGATTGAAGAATCTAACCCTTTGTTAGAAGATGGAGGGGACCCTTGGAGTGAGGTTTCTATTAGTAAGAAGAAACAAACTAGTAGTATTTCAGGGGTGCCCTAAGGAGGTGTGTTAACTAGGGCTAAGAAAGCGGATGTGGGAACTCCAAAACCTCTTAGAGGTAGACCTAAAAGAAGCTTCACTAGAGATCAGGAGAGTAGACAAAGTATAGCGGATGGGCAATAAAGGACCATCTAGGAATGCACCCAAAAGTTGTAAATGAAGATTATTTCATGGAATATTAGGGGATTAAATAGCCCCCACAAGTAGGATGTTCTGAGAAACTTAGTCAGAGATCAGAAACCAGATATTATTCTGATACAAGAAACTAAAATGACAAGAGATAAAGTTGAAAAGATAAAAGTGTTTAAAAATTGTGATGTTACTGGGTGTAGCTCAGTGGGAGCTTCAGGAGGTATTGCTACCTTTTGGAACCTTAACACTATTTCTGGGGATCTTATCAAATCGAAAGGCAATATCTTGTCTATAAGATTCAATCATATTCAAGATGGTTTCACTTGGGTCCTCTCTAACATTTATGCTCCCAATTCAAAAACTGGAAGGGATAGATTCTAGCGCAAACTGGAAGTGGAAAGAAGTAACTTTAAGAATGATTATTGGATGGTGGCTGGAGACTTTAATACTCCCTTGACAGACTCTAAAAAAATGGGTGGTATCTCTTCTCAGATTGATAGTGGAGTAGATCTTATGGATTTCAACAATAACCAAGCCCTTTTGGACTGGAACTTAGAGGTAGCAGCTTTACTTGGTCTAACAGAAGAGTTGGGGATAATTTGATTCAAGTCTGGCTGGATAGATCCCTTCTAACTTTGGACTTGATTCTTCTCTATGACTGCTCTTTGTCTTCTCTTCCTAGAATTGGTTCTGACCACTCTCCTATTTCTATTCAAGAGAACCCTATTTTGGGAAAGAGGAACTATCCATTTAGATTCAAAAAAATGTGGATGCAGCACCCAAACATTGCTAAGCATATTGAAGAATGGTGGAATATCCAAGTGGAGGGAACATTGATGTACAGAGTGGTTCAAAAACTTAAAAACATCAAAAGCAGAGAAAAGGTCTAGAATAAAGAAGAGTTTGCAGATATTTTTAAAAATAAAAGTCAGATCCAAGCTGATCTCGAAGAAATTCAAAGAACTATTGATCTGGAGGGCCTGACTGAGGACAACAAAATCAAGGAAAATAAAAGTCTAGTAGATTATCACAATATTATCTCTAAGGAGGAGGTTTTTTGGAGACAATTCTCTAGAGCACTTTGGCTCCGAGCGGGTGATAAAAATACTAGGTTCTTCCACCTTACTGCCTAGAAGCACAAGGCTGCTAAAAGAATAGAACATATCAATGGAAATCAGAGTAAATTGAGCAAGGAAGAGGATATTAAGAAAGAATTGACTGGTTATTTTTCCTCCCTTCTCAAAGCCGACCCTGACCTCTCTGAGGACAATCAACATCAGATGCTAGACTCGATCCCTTGTATTCTATCTAGAGAGGATAATAAGATGTTGGCCAAAATTTTGTCTACTCTAGAAATAAGAGCGGCTACTTTCTCTTTTGAAGGAGAGAAATCTCCAGGCCTGGATGGATTCCCTCCCTTCTTCTTCCAGTCCTTTTGGCATATTATGGAGAAAGACATCTCGGATGTGGTCAAAGAGTTCTTTGGTTCTGGCTCTCTGCTGAGAGAAGTTAATTCCACCTTTTTTGTCCTCAACCCTAAGAGGCTGGGAGCAGATAATGCTGATAGCTTTAGACCTATCATTTTATGTAACACTTTCTATAATTTTATATCTAAAGTCCTCACGACTAGTATTCTAAAAATTCTCTCAGTTTTAATATCCCCTCAACAAAACGGCTTTGTTCTGGGTAGGCAAATACTGGATTCAATTATGTCAGTTCATGAGAACATTCACTCACTGAAGGTTTCAAAAAGGAATGGTTTCCTCATGAAGGTGGATATGTCTAAGGCTTACAACAGAGTGGATTGGAAATTCCTTTGTAAATTTCTATCTACCTTTGGTTTCTCTGTGAAAGTGATTGCTCTGATTCAGCAACTCATTGGTTCCCCTTCTATTTATGTGCTAGTGAATGGATCTGCCTCTAATCTCTTATTTCTGTCAAGATGCCTCCACCAAGGAGACCCTATTTCCCCCATTCTTTTTTCTATCATGGCTAAAAGCCTTGGGAGAATGTTCTCTAAAGGGGTTTTGGAAGGGAAAATTCTTGGCCTTCTCCCATTGTCCTCCTACCCTCCAAGCTCTCACGAACAGTTCATGGATGACACTGTCCTTATGGGATCTTCCTCTATTAAAGAAGATTTAGCTATCAAGAAATCTCTTGATTCTTACTCCTCAGCTACTGGTTAGTTAATCAACTAGGATAAAAGCTCCCTCTTCTTCTTCAACACTCCCCTAGATCGGCAGAGGAGAATGGCAACCATCCTGGGCTGTTCTATAGCTATTCTCCCCTCAAGCTATCTAGGTCTGCCATTGGGGAGTAAACCTCCTGATTCCTTCTGGATGGTGATTGTGGACAAGTTCTATAAAAAAATTTCAGGTTGGAAAGGATCCCTCCTCATCAATGCTAGAAAAGTCCTGCTGCTTAAGAGCTCCCTCCAAAACCTCCCTATTTATGCCTTGAGTCTATTCAAAATTCCCTCTAAGTATGCAGATACTATTGAGAAAATATAGAAAAGACTTTTATGGTCTGGAACTGAAGTTAAAGACATAATTCACCTTGTGGCTTGGGGTAAAGTTTGTAAGCCAGTCAAACTTGGTGGTCTGGGTATCATAAGAATTAAGGACATCAATTTGGCTCTCCTAGCTAAGAAATGCTGGAGAATGTTTGAAGGAGAGAAAGGTTGGAATAAAATTCTTAAGTCCAAGTATCTTTTTCACTCACCCTCTATTGATTCTTTCCTCTCTTCTCCCACTACTGTTCAGGGCTCGGTGATTTTGAATAGCATTTTGAAGGCAAGAACCCTAGCAGCTAAAGGGGCCTGATGGAAAGTTGGCAAAAGGAAGAAAATTAATTTTTGGGATGATCCTTGGTTTAGAGATAAACCTCTGATCCAGTACCCTGGCATGGATAACATTGCGGTCATGTGTAAAATTAGATTTGGTATTAAAGTGGTAGACTATTGGAGGGAAAATAAATGGTTAAACTTGAATGATATTGACCCCATCCTGAAAAATATTAACCTGGATCTTTCTCCCAGGGTCGTTAAAAATAATAAAGAAGATGAGTTAATCTAGGCCCCTAATCCTAATGGTACCTTTTCTTTGGCCTCTGCCTACTCAATGATCAACCCAACGGAGGAGGAATCTAAAGGAGCTAAGGTTTGGTTTACTTCTCTGATCCCTAAAATTAACTTCTTTTATTGGCTGTTTACTTAGGACAAAATCCTAACTACTGAAAATCTAAAGAAAAGAGGGTGGATTATCCCTAATAGATGATATCTCTGCAAGCAAGAAGGTGAGACCTCTACTTATCTTCTACTTCATTGTTAGTTCACAAAGGATATTTGGAGGGTGGTGTTATAGCACTGGAAAGTTAGCTGGGTGTTCCCCAATACTATTCATGACTTTCTGGAACAATGGAGATCACCTTTCCAACACCAATTGGGAAAACTTGTTTGGGATTATACAGGGCCTCATGTAATATGGAGAATTTGAAAAGAAAGGAATAACAGGATATTCTGAGAAAAAAATTCTACTCCTAGCTTGATTGGATCTAAAATTATCAACAGTGTTAATGAAAACACTAAAGTTGCAATCGAGCTAAAACCTAAGCTCTTGGAAGGGATTAATGATAAGGAGATCCTTCAGACTTGGGGTTTTAACTCAAAATATAAAGCCCCTATTTCTCCCCAGGAATCTGCAATTTGGAGCTCTCCTCCTCCTGGATGGCTCAAAGTGAATTTTGATGGTGCGGCTAAAGGAAACCCTGACAGAGCAGTATGTGGGAGCATAGCTAGAAATTCTGAAGGAAAGTGTATTGCAGCCTTGGCTCGTCCTATATGATATCAAAAAAGTCATATGGCCGAAGCTATGGCGGCCCTTAATGCTTGTAAACTTGCTAAAATGTAGAACTATTCTAAATTGTGGCTGGAAGGAGATTCATTGAATACAATAAATTGTATTAATGGTATATATTCTCCCTCGTGGAATACTAGTCATATCTTTGATGAAATTAAAACTCTAATTGAGGGATTCAAAGTCACCTATGCCAGTCATGCATACACAGAAACCAATTGTGTGGCTGACAACCTGGCTAATGTGGGTACCTTTAGTGATGATGTCAGATTCTATAATGGCTATCAAGGATTAAATATTGATATCGCTAATCTGGTGAAGTATGATCAAATTTGGCACAAACCCAGAAATATTCCCAATAATGATGACAAGAAAGGGTAGTAATTAGAGTTGCCTCAATTTCGAGCTTCGCATGCACGATAGCAAGTGCATTAATTATAACACTTATGGGAGAAGTGATATCATTTCTATTAATGGACCGCATTTCACTATCATTCATTCACAAAAACCACATTTTTCTTTCGCTCTATTGTATTATGATCTCTAGTTCTCTAGCAGCATGGGAGGTAAGCTGAAAAGGGAAGAACCGTCGGTCTGCAAATGGAGGAAAGAAAAATAATTCTGGAAGAGACTTAGGAAACATGGGGTAACGGAGTATATGGAGAGACTCCATGGAAATGATAAGGACATCTCCAAGGAATTTGTGGATAGTTGGGACAATGGCCAGGTAACTATGTGTGGTAAGACTTTTAGGGTAACCGAAAATCTTATTTCAGAAATTATGGGTCTTAATTTGTCTGGTCTGAAATACTATAGAGGGGTTGTCATGGCGAAAAACACTACTAAAATGTACCCTAAGTCTAAGGTGGAAAGAAAAATTCATATAAAACAGTCAGGTGATTTCTACCTGCGGGACCATATGAAACTCTTTTGGGCTAAGGTTGCCAAAGTTAAGATGCAGTATTTTACACTAGAGGGTCAGTATACTAGGGTTTACAATTTTCATTTCATGTTGATAAATCATTTCCACTACAATAGGAGAATCTCTTTTCCTTTTTTTATTCTTAATTCTCTTGAAAATAGTATTTTGGAGAACAAAAAGAATGCTGCTTCGCCTATCCTCCACGACGGGCTTATCTTGTTAATATATGAGCATGCCAAGTTTAAGATGCAGGACAACCCTAAGGAAGCAGATTTGAATAGAGGCAAGAAAGGTAAAATATCTTTTCCTTCTAAGAGAAACACTCCTGGGAGTAAGAAGAAGGGGAGAGTCAATACTGGTGGTGAAGAGCATATCAAGATCCTCACGGAGGAGGAAGGCATGTGCACAGATAGAGAAACAAAGGCTAAGGAAAAGGATGTGAAAACAGAAAAAGGGGAAGCATCTAAATTCCTCTTTGAGGAAATTGGAATGGAAACAGAGGAAGACACAGAGGCCCTAGAGCAGGACTTATCTGGTTCCTCTGAAGAGAGTGAAAAAGACAGTAAAGGCAGCTCTAAAGGAATGGAAATAGAGGCCTAGGATAAAAATAACTCTAGGGATGACCCTACGGATGTGGAGGTGGAAAGACCTAATTCCCCTGCTAAGAATCTTAGCCAACCTAGTCCGAAGACTAAAGAAAAGGGTATTTCTCATACTACCCCTGTCCTAGTGAACTACGCGGAGTCGATGTCTTTTGGGGGAAGGACTTTGAAAGATGACAAAGCTATGGGGTCTGAGGATAGTAAAAAAGGTAAAGGTAAAACTTGGGATAGTCATGGAAATGAGACCAACAAAACCCAAGATCCCTGCAGGTATATCCAAGTTGTTAGGGAAAGGGCTGATATGGATCTACAGTTGAACACCTAGCTTCTGGAAGAGATAAGAGACATCAACAAAAAGTATGATGACCTCCAGGATAGGGTTAATAAGTTGGTTGTCCTACTTTCTAAACCTCTGCAAGACGATGCAACCAAGGAAGATCAGGAGGAGAATTTAGAAAAAAGACTACTAGAGAAACTTGAGCTGAGGATCAGTACTGTGGTTAACTTCCGCTAGTGTACAACTGAAAGTTGCATCCAGAGCATTGAAGAAACCCTCAGTAGAATGATGAAAAATAATTATGAGGGAATGAAAGTGACATACAGTAATCTCAGGGCTCTTCTTTCCTTGCTGGAAGGGAACTCCAATATTATTGTGGTTGATCTGGATAATACCGTTGATCCCAGTGTTGCTGGCCCAAGGACTCATACAAGGGCAAGTGCCAAAAAAGTGAAACAGGGGAGCTCTAAAGATATTAAAGATCTCAAAGATGCCATCGACAAATATAAATTGGTGATGGATGAGTCTACTGAGATCTTGAAGTAGGACTAATCTTGATTGCTGGGGCTGATTTTCTATTGTCATCTTTTGCTAGGGTTCTTTTTCTTGTGGGGTTCAATATGCATTATCTTCTTTTCCCCCAGCTATTGTATTTGATTTTGTCTGTTATTCTATGCTTTTTCTGCTATATGTCTATCTTTAGTATTTTGTAAAGGGTTATTGTTCCCTTCAAAAACTGCTTTACCCTTAATTGAAAACTATAAATATTTGCACATAATGTACTGCTTGTTGGTGCTCAAAATTGTGTCTTATAATGTTAGAGAATGCACTTAAACTTTAAAGATTGGTAAAATAAAATTATTTATTTTAAAGCGGAATAATCATAATCATGCTAATAGAAATTGTAGTTAACTGATAATATAAAGAAAATGTTCTACACTTTTATCTTCACAAGAACAAGGAAAGTATAGATTGAGATCTTGAATATAGAATTAAATAAAAATGAAAATTTACTAACTCATACAAGTAAATCATACCCTTTGTTTAAGGACCTCCAAAAGAGAAGAAAGCACAAGGGAGGTGAAACAATTATTTCACAACTATAATTTCATTGTGAAGCATCTTAATTTTTTTTTGTATAATAAGAGGTTGTATATTATGCTTTGTTAGTTTGTAATCTCCTGTTAATCTTCTTGTTTTGGATGGTTCAAAAGGGCAATTTCAATCTAAAATATTATAAAAATTATTATAAAAATTATAATAAAAATATCATAAACATTTGATAAACATAATTTTTATTAAAAATTATATGTCCAATTATATAATCATTAAGATCAATTAGGAGTATTCATCTAAATAATTCAGTTTTATATTGGATAAAAATATAATCTAACTCCAAAAATCATGTGTTTGAAAAGTAACCCAATAATATTTTCAAATATATAACTATAATTTCTTTCCCAAAAAATATTAATATTTTTGAAATCTTAACTGGACATATTGTTGATATTGGACATGATAGAGAGTTTTGCTACTATATGTCTGAAGAGGGGAAGATAATGCGATGGCGTAACTTCAATGTCAAAACCACCAAAATGGGGATTACTAGGGAAGTTATTAATCACAAGGTCATTGAAGGTGAAGATGACTGGATTAAGCTAGAGGAGCTTATCGATCTGGCTATGGTGGTGCTCAGTGACAATTCCAGGGAATTCAAGCTAGACGTGCTTAATAATACTAGGAATAGCATGTTGGATAGCTACAGGACAATTAAATGGCTTTTCCATGAACTGGAGCATCTCAAAAAAAGGGTTAAAGGAACAGACAAAGCCAATGTCGATAGCATTGCTGCAGAATAGATGAATCTGAGCACTAAAGTTTGAAAAATGGAGGACAAAATGGTTAGGGTTGAGGCTACCCTAAAAAATATTACTGAACAGAGCATTAATATCTTGAAAGCTTCCAATGAACACACCAAGGTTATCATCGAGAAACTAGAGGAAAAACTTGATGGGAATGACATGGCCAACACGGGCGTGGAGAAAGAGCAGAAGGGAGAACAAGGCCCTGGCAAGAGGACTAGGGCCAGTGCAAAGAAGAAAAAGGATATCGATATGGGGAATGATCTCCATAAGATCAAGGATTCTGCAGTGAATATGGAGATGATTAAGGCCAAGGCGGCCACCCTGATGGTGGACTTATCTTGATTGTCTCTGGCCCTTCTTGTTTTCCATGTGGTATTTTCTTTTTAGAAGCTTGTTTTTTTTTCTCTGGCCCTATGTTGGCCTGTTTTGTTTTAGATTCTGTTTCGTTTATGTTTGGGCTTTATGTTATATTTTAAAACTACGTTTCGGGTTTCAGGAACCCTGTAAAACTTATTTTAATTAATCAAAAATTGGACATATTGTTGGGATTAAAAATGATACTAATTTGTTTTGGAATATTCTTTCTTCTAACATACTATGGCAGATCTTGAAATGCAGGAATGAGGAAAGGTAAAAAAACAATCCCAGGGTTCTTTTTAAGTCTTTCTAAAGTCTCACATATTTTAAAATCTTCTTGTAGGTGCACATTAGTATGATGGTGGACAACGAAAAGTTTAAAGTGTTAGAGTAGTCATATTATAGCTAATAATTAAATCATTTAATTATTAGTCTATTATACTCTTTGCTTAAGTTATACTTAGGCAACTTATCATTCTTTAGGGTTTTCCCTTTTAGGGTTTCTGTATCCTTTTATAAGGACTCACCGCTTTGCATTTCATTAAGGAGATTATAATCTATTCAGTTTGTGGATAATAGAAATTCTTTTCTTTCAACATGGATTTGATGTCTCTGGCTTTTTGGCCGCCATAGTTTCTCTTCTGTCTTCTGTCTTCTATATCTTGCTTCTTCTTGTGATAGGTGTGCATGCAGGTGTTCTTGGGAGAATAGCGCATTTCCTATTTCTAACATGATATCAGAGCCACACTACTACTGCCTGGTCGGGGGTTTGTGAAGTTGTGATTCGAGGGCAAAAACTTCAACTTTTCTAGGGTTTCTTCTTCATTCTGGAAGAGATGCTTTTTTTTGGAGCACTTTGAGCCAAAACGGACACCACCATTGCGCTTAGAAGGCCCGGGAGAGTTAATTTTCATATAAATTTTTCCATTTTTGGCCACAGTAGCCTCTGGAAAAAAAAAATTCTCTCCCAAGTCGTACGACTCAAATTTCGAGGTGAAAAACGTTCAAAAAAATCAAAAAATCAAAAAATAAGGAAAAAAACAAATTTTGTTTTTTTACAAAGTTTTTTTCAAAAAATAAAAACAAAAAAATATACCTTTTTTGATGAATAGTGCCTTTTCTATTAAAAATATTAAAGTTACATATCCACAAAAAAGGGGCTGAGGGACATAGAAATCACGCAGTAGAGTTCACACGGCAGAGCCAGAAATGAAAACTATTCATCAAAAAAACATAAAGCCATTAGGCAGCAAGAGCAGTAGCAGAAGATGGAGGATCTTTATCATCCGATCCCCACGCCTTAGTGGGATTGACAGGAGGGTCGGGAAGCGACCAACCATCATTATCAGCATCTTCTTTTTCTTTTTCATCCACCCTGGGCAGGGAGATAGCAAGAGCCAGGTAGGGATACTTGGAAGAGGTGGCAGGAGGCTAATCCAAACCACAGCAAACACTAGGAGCATCAGGAGGGGCAAACTGCACCGGAGCCGGCGCGCACCCAGAAGGCCGAGGAGGCAGAGAAGCCGAGCGGTGCCGCCATCCCCTCAGAGAGTGGTGATGAGGAGCCTGGGACCGCGGAGTGTGCGAGCGACACACTGAAAAATGCACCCGCGGTGGCGGCCTCTGGGAGGCATACCCTCAGCAGAAAGGGCATCCGGAGGAACCCGAGAAATAGTGCAGGGAGCATTGCCCCAATGATTGAGCAGCTCTTGCAGGTGAGCCACTTCTAGAGCCACTTTATTGGCTTGAACTTGAATCTGCATAATAACATTATTACATATACAAGCTTTGTTAAACAAAGCAACATTTGTATCAAGAGAGCTGTAGAGAAAATAACAGCATTTCTATCTTTCCAAATATTAAACAAAATCTCCATCCTGAAAGTATGCCAAATCTAGGTTAACTTAGAGGGGAGTCTAGGAGAATCTCCTAAGACAATCATATGTCAAGAAAAAGGCTTGGGCTGAAAGGGCTTAAAAAAATTGTGAATCCACTGCCAATACTGTTGAGCTCTCCTACAGAACCAGAAGATGTGCAAAAAGGTCTCATGGTGACTGCAAAAAGGACAACGAGGGTCATGAACCCCCAGATGTTTGAGCCTAGGGCCGACTGGGAGACCTTGAAACAAAAGACACCAAGCAAAAAGAGCCACCTTGGGCTCCATAATGGTGGTCCAGATGGTGTGAAAGCGAGAGCTCCAGTGGGAAGTGGCCGAATGAAGATGCCATCTCTGGTTAAGGATATCCACCATCAGAAGATGCAGGGATAACCACCTATAACCAAGTCTTGGCTTGTAATTGCTGAAAGGCATGGCAGGATACCATTTCCAATCCTTCCACCAAGGCCTAGTAGCCTGAATGCCAATCTTATGAAGCAGGTTGGTAGGAATAGCCGAGATCAAAACATCAAAAGTTTGGCGATCAAAATGAGCCAGCCAAAATTGAACCTGCATATCCTCCCAAGATCAGAGCCCCATAGAGATTCTGGAAAAAAGATCTTTGGGAGTCCGAATGCCGCGTTTGAAAAAATGCAAAGCACAAGCCCCTTGAGTTTTGGCCAAGGGTATACCATGTATGGAAAATAGAGGAGACCACCAGAGTCTCTGCTGATTGAAAGAGATCCCATTTTGGAAAGCATCCCCATCCCATCGAAGCCAGGGCTTAATAGCTTCCCAAGCTTTCCAAATTCTCTTGATGATGAAGGTACCCTGGATTTGAACAGGTTCTCTCATAGTGAGCAAGGTCTGAAGGCCAATGCCTTTCCAAGCTGGCCAGTGAACCAAAAATCCAGTGGAGATGCAATGTCTGACAAGAATTTTCCATGCCTCATCACTAGTGAGAGCTCGGATAATCCACTTTGCACAAAGAGAAAGCCCTTTCTTCTGGGTGGAAAGAAGGCCCAGGCCTCTAGAATCATGAGGAAGGCAACAGTACTCCCAGGCAACCCGATGAAACCCATGGCCATCAGCACCAGAGGCCCAAAGAAAGTCTCTGAGCAGACGCTCAAGCTTGAGATAAGAGGCCTTAGAGGGATCCCAACAAGAGGAATAATAAACATGGGTAGCAGCCAGCACTTTGGAACAAATCTGGAATTTCCCCGTAAGAGAGAGCAGCTTGCAAATCCAATAATGCAATTTTTTCTCAATTTTAGCAAGCACAACATTCCATAATTCCATAGAAGAGCCATGAAAGGAAAAAGGAATGCCTAGGAAGCGAAAAACTTCTCCATGTTGTACCCATTTCCAGCCAAAACTATCAAGCCAAGGCGGGGCTGGAAGAAAAGACTGTATGAAACAAAGAGTTTTACACCATTGAATGGCTAATCTAGAGGCTTGACAAAAGGTGTCCAGGCACTACAAGGAATTGGAAATGTTCTCCTCATCCTCAATAAGAGGGAGAAAGGAGTCATCAGCAAAATGGCCATTAACCAACTAGGAAGAAGAATCAGGAAGGGAAATGCCCCGAACCAAGCCAACGGAAACAAAGTTGGCAAGAAAATACCCAAAGCCTTCTGCAGCTAGCACATATAAGGCAGGAGCCAGCGGAAAACCTTGCCGGATGGATCTAAAAATCCCAAAAGTATCAGATTGGGCCCCATTGATGGTAATACAAGCAAAAGCTTCTCCAAATAGCATTTCCACAGATTGCAAGAAGTGAGGGCCAAACCCCAGAGCTTGAAGCATAGCGAGAATGAAGGGCCATTCAATGCGGTCATAGGCTTTAGCAAAGTCAATTTTGAGGAACAGAG
>MU225319.1:57204-87714 GCA_018584345.1 Thuja plicata
GTCTGATCTTGAGAGCTAAAGCTTTGGCAATGATCTTGTAGGAGACATTCAACAAAGTGATGGGCCTCCAATTGCAGATATCCTCCGGATCACCATTCTTAGGTATGAATTTTATATTCCCTTTGTTAATTATGTTACCCAAACTTTTCTTGTGAAAAGCTTCGAGGTAAACTTTGTGCAAGTCAGGACCCACAACATCCCAGAGGTGTTTGTAGAATTCACAGGGGAAGCCATCGCGTCATGGAGATTTATCATTGGCCATAGAGAAGGCCGCCTCCTTGAGGTCTGAGATGGTAAGCATTTGCTCAGAGAAGGCACACTGCTCAATCACTAGGAAGTTTGGAGTAACAACAATACAAGCCTTGAGAGCTTCATCCCGAGCAGCTGAATTTCCCTGAGAAGCAAAGACTTGCTCATAGTGCTGGACAAAGGCATGAAGAATGGCTAGAAGCTCAGTAAGGGTTTCAAATCCTTGCTTGATCTTTTGAATACCAACATTAGTATGATGAGCTTTGAGAGCCTGAAAAAACTCCTTGGAGGCTTTGTCGCCCACCTCCAACCAATGGAGGCGGGCTTTGATTTGAGCACCACAAGTAGCATAGGCATCAGGAATTTGTTTCTCATGGTGAATCTAGGCTAGCTTAAGTTGGAGATCGATATCAAAGGGGTTCAACATAAGCACTTCAGCAGTGCTACGTAGAGCCTTAGTATTAGCTTCATAAGCACGATTTCTGTAATAGGCTAGCTAATGACCATAAATGTGAAGAAACCTCGCAGTGCGGGTAATGGCGTCATTCCACCACTAAATCCAACCAGTATCACTGTGGGGCCAAGGAGCTGAATTCCAAACTTGAAGAATGTGGGCTATAGTGGAATTGTGCATTAGCATAGATGTGTTAAGAAAAAATTGTGTCTAAGCAGCTCTCCTGGCGCAGGACTGCCAAGTAATGGAAAAGTAAATGGGGAAGTGATCTGACAAGGTAACATCTGTCAGAGGAATGACAGGTAGGCCTCAATCTTTAGAAAAGGAGAAAAAATATTGAGCCATTATCATAGCACGTCCAGTCTCTTAAATATGTGATCAGAGCCAGCTCTAAAATTGAACCAAGTATGCCAGACCCCACCCTGTTGGCGGTGGTTAGCATTGGGATCAAAAAGGCCCAATTTATTGTGCATGTGATACCAGGCTTCTCTCTCCCCAGCTGTCTAGTGAAAAGGCAAAGTTCCTTCCTTGTCAGGGCCAACTCAACCATGTTAAAGTCCCCACACATAACCCAAGTAGCTGGAGGCAAGTTGTCTGCCAGCCAAAACCATAATTGAGATCTTTCGACAGCATCATTGGGGGCATAAACATTAATTACACCAAAAGAATGATTATGAAGAGATAGAAAAATCCAGGTTGCACGTTTCATCAGGTCAGATACATGCGTAATAACACAAGAATGAAGGTGAGGTGACAGAATAGTAATGACATCGCCTTTGCCAGCTTCGTGCTGAGAAGAAAAGACAATGTCATCTGGCCATATGACACAATAGGCAGAGTTAAGAAAAAACCAAAAAATTTTAAATTCTTGTAAACAAAGCATGTCCAGATTCTGAAGTCTGTGACGAGTATCATGAACATAGTACTTTCTGGAGAGGTCAGTTAGACCTCACACATTCCAGGAAAAAAAAATCATAAAAACTCTTGCATGGCTTCCTCGTCCCCAAGAGAGGAGAAGCTATTCTACAAGTAGGCTGGAATAGAACCAAAGCTGGGGAGAAATTCTCCAGACGAGGTGAACCGCCTTTTATCTGGGTCATCCGTGTGACCATCAGGATTGTGAGACCTATGCATAGCTCTAGAAGTAGGCAAAGAAGCCACTGGTGGTGCTAGCACCACTTATGGAGTGGATGGATTTGCAGCTGAAGTCTTCCCCTATGTAACAGGGTTTGAAACAAAGGGCACCACTGGTGGCGCATCAACTGGCAGAGAATGACCAATGGGCACATCTAGAGATGGCAACACAGTAGCAGAGGCTAGTGGCATCTTAGGGCCTGAGGCATTCTGGCCTTTACATGTAACTGTAGTCTATTCTTTTTTTTTTCTAGCATCGGTGGCTTTGACCAGCGCATCTTTAGGCACAGGTTTCACCTGAGGGGTAGCCAGCGGGCAATCTTTGATCTTGTGCTCTGTCGATTGACACCGATAATAGGTGTTGAGAAGATTCAAATAAAGAACCTTTTAAGAGATGGTGAGAGCACCAATCTAAATTTCAATAGTGTCCTTGAGGTCCCTAGAAAGGTTGACCTCAACACAAACCCGCTTCTGGGGACGGGCATTGAAAAATTTGTCATGCTTCATGACAATGACTTTGTCGAGGGTTTTAGCAATAGACTCAATAAACGGCCAGCATGGAAAAGGGAGGCCAGGGAACTCAACCCAAACTGGAACCCTAATTTTTTTGTCATCCAAGACAGTAAAGTCTCGAGACCATTTCTGAAAAACTAATAGGGAGTACCTAATAGTCTAGGGTCCATGGTTAAAAACCGCTTCTGCCTGAGAAGGGTTAGCAAACTGGAAAAGGAAAAACCTTTGGTAAGGTTTTGCACACAATCAAGACGGACCCCATGCGGGGTCCAGCTCTTGTTGACCCAATCTTTAAGGATACTTTCAGGAGGATTATGACCCAAAAAATACCCAATCAACGTATGATTTTCTAACCATTCACAAGTAGAATCAAATTCTTGTGGATTAAGAACAATATCAGGGTTACCTCATGAAAGACCTTCGGGATGAACTTGCGGGGATGTTTGTTCAGAGGAGGCACCATGGCTATCCGAAGCTTCAACTCGCGCACCAGCAGCAACTACTGGGCCGAAGTTGTCTGTAGCCATACTAAAAGCTAACCCTAATGCAAAAAAGATCCCGCAGTAAATGCGGTTTGACAGATGGATGGCCCAGAGCGAAAACACAGACCAATATATATATATATATATACCTTTTTCTAAAGTTTCTAAAAAGATTTTGTAAAATTTTTTTTAAAAAAATTTGAAAGAAAAGGTGCATACCTTTTGGAAAGGTACAATGTGCAGGCATGATGTCATTATTTTCAGGTCAACATTTAGCCTTAAAATTGACGTCCACAAAACCGTCACACAGTTTTGACACTTCTTCAAAAAATGCAGCATTCAGTGTTTTGGCCATATCTTTTGCATACGATGTTCGTTTACAAAAAACAAAATATCATCAGAAAGATCTTTCCGAGCCGGAGATGATGATGTTGGTTTTGTATGCATATTTGGCCATTTGAGTACCTATTTTTAGTGTCAAATTTGTAGCTTCTGTTTCCCTCCTCCTTGCACCAGGTTTTGATCTAAATGCAATAAGGTCAGATTTCTCAGTTTGTTTTTCATTTAGAAGAGTTATCATGGGTTTTTCTACTCACCCTTTAGTTGTTATTTTAGAACAGGATAATTATGAGCCATGGGCAAAGGGTATACTTACAAATTGTAGGTGGCTTAATTTTTTGCCTTATTTGTATGATCTCATACCTGAACCAGCCACTTCAGAGGGAAAATTAGCATGGGATATTATTAGAGATCACATAGTAGGACTTATAGTGTCTAGTGTTTATCATGACACTGTGTTGGCTATATCAGACATTTATTGTCCTCACCCACTTTGGACACATCTTTGGGAGATCTATGGAGACCCTAATCTCTCTCCATTCCTAGAAGATCCTGCTTCAGATTGTCTCATACCCATTTCTTGGAGAGAGAATACACCCTTTGATCATGATACTTTAGAGGAGCTTGAGTATTTAGACACCCTTACATGTTCTGATGGATTAGAGGCTTGTCTCACAGTTCCCACTCTTCCAACTGAGACTTCATCAGCATCTCTTGTTGCTCTTGATTCTGTGTAGCAGGGAATCATACATCTTCCAGACATAGATAATTTGGACTCTTATGTTGCAGACATATCTTTCTTGTTTGTTGAGTCTTATACTAAAGATTTGGAGGATTATTTTGAGGACATTCATCTCCTCTACCTTGATATCCAGGTTATCACTATTTGCCCACCATTATCCATGCATTCTGCGGTTGCATTTCAAGATTCTCCACATCAGTTTGGATTTGGAATCATTTGTTTCAGTTTAGACAAAGTGATTCTTTAGCATCCGATCATAGCACACATCCTGAGATAGATTGGTTCATCACTCTTCATAGGGTTTCTTCGACATCATCCTTTGGATTCGTTTCTTCCCAAGGGGAGGAATATCATTTGCTGCTTCAGGATCTCTTTTTAGATTCTACATCAGGCATCTACCATTATGACAAGAGTTTCTTCATTCTGGGGGGACTTTAGTGTCTCATCCCTCTCTCATGGGGGGGATAATTGTACTTATAGTCTTGAGAGAGTCTCTTGAGCCATTTCTTTTCTGCATTTTTCTCTCTTTTTGGAGAGGGGTTTTTCCCACTGGGTTTTCTTCTTTGTCTCCAGTTTACAAAGATTTCCTTGTATTGGGTACCTAATCAGGCCTTATTATCGGGACCCTTTTTTCCTTCTTTCATAGCTGTGCTAAGTTAGCTTACCCCCTGTACTTAGCTTAAGGGGGGGTGTTAGATTAATCATTATTTTTCTTATTAATTAAATCATGTTGATTTAATTAATTAAGTTATTACTCTTTAGTGCTTAAGCTTTCTCTTAGGTGCATTAATAATTAATTCTTTTATTAATTATTAATGTGCAACCTAGCTTTTTTAGGCTTTAGAGTTTTGTTCACCTTTATAGGTTGAACCTTGTAATTCTTTTTTCATTAATTCAGATTATAATTTTTCTCTCTCATTTTGAGTAACTTCTGAGTTCTACTTTTTCCTCCTTCTGCTTCTCTCTTGTAACAGGTTATTTGCATGCAGGTATTCTTGGCATTCTGTGGATTTGTATTTCTCAAATCCTACATGGTATCAGAGCCATCCTATAGCTGGATATTCATGTTTTGTTGAAGCATACCAGACACAAAGGATTTTAGAGGTTTTTTGAGTGTTTTTTGTGGTGCTTAAGGGGCAGGCTTTGGTTATGGTCACTTTGGGCTCAAACAAACATTGTCATTGAGCTCAGAGCACCCCAAAACTCTAGAAATGACATAAAATTTGTGCATTTTAGACTACTAGACTCTGAGGAAAAAAAAATTTGGTTTCTTGTGCCATACAGCACGGAAACCGAGGCAAAAACTTTTAAAAAATTTTAAAAAACCTTATTTTTTAAAGGTTTTTTGTTTTTTTTTAGCGCAGACAGTTCATTTTAAAACACGCAGCTGCTACACCGTCGCCACTCCTCCATGGCCTAGCCAGCGCCCGGCCCATGCTACCCTGTGCAACCCAGCCCCCCAGCCACTCCGCCTCCCTCAGCGCTCTGCGGCCCCCGCTGCCCCACCGGCTCCCACCGCCTGGCGCCCTCCGCGGCCCCGCCACCCAGCCTCCGCTCCACCGGCTGTCTCCGCTTCGCCCGGTGGCGGCTCGTTTCCTAGCCCCCGCGGGCTTTAGTGCATGGAGGCCAGTCATATGTCAGACCAAGGGCTTAGGCCCAGCCCCCTGCGTGCGCCATGCGCCTGGGGGCCCAATTTTTTTCAGCCCCAGGGGCTTAACCTTGGTTTTTTGGGACTTTCTGACCCTCCTAGACTATTTTTGCTCTATCTTGAGCATCCGGGGATCTTTTTCTGACTTCCATATACCGTCAAAAATCTCTTTCTAAGCACTTTCTGATGATGGTGGTGAGGGTTTTGGGTTCTACTATTTTGATAGCATTTTTTTCTGTTGAAGTCCGATGTTTGTTTTTTCCTTCTGGGAGCCATATCTTGCTCATCCAGAATCCTTTTTTGGAAAACCAGATACCGTTGGAAAGCTGGTTTAGTGAACTATTTAGTTGTAGAGGTATTTTTCCCAGATTCTTCTCTAAGTTATCTCTCCTCCAAGTTTGGCAGTTTTTGCACTCTGGCGGATTGCTTGGGTTCTACAGGTCCTGGGATCTCTTCTTCTGATCTTCTAGCTCACTCTTCTTTCTGACTTCTGAGCTTGTATGCTTCTCCATTGTATCATTTTCATTTCTATAAATGCACTGAGATAAAGTGCCTACTTTTGCATTTCTGGGATCTTGTACACCTTGTATGGTTTTTGTACTCGCACTCTGTTATAAAGTGCCATGGGGGGTTATGATGTTATGTCATTTTAGGCTCATCCACCTTTGTCAAGTGAGTGTACCTTCCACAACATTATCCCATGCTGTGTCGGTGACACCGCCCTTTATCCTATATTTGTACTTCTGTTGCACTATTGGTGTTCTTGGTTCTTTCTTCTGCAGATGTTTTCGGCATTGCATTTCAGTGTTCCTGTCACCTCTCCCAGTTCAGCATTATGGGGGGGTTCACCTATTGGTTCTATTGCTTCCTAGATTGATTGATCATCTCTTCAGACATTGTCTTCTCTACCTAGTCATGCACTTTAGTGGGGGTTCCAACAGTTTCTTCTGACAGAGTTTTCAGCTACATGCTTCGGAGATGCTTCTTGCTCTTTCTTGTTCCTTTCTTTAGGACATCTTTTCCCTAGATTGGAGTCTTAATTTCCTTCATCTAGTTTATTTCTTTTACTTGGGTACCTAATCAGGCCTAGTTGTCGGGACCCATAGTTCCTTTCATGCATCATGTTTTCATGCATCCTTTATTCTTTAGCTATTTCACTTCTCCCTAAGTTACACTTAAGGGGGGGTGTTAGAGTAGTCATATTATAGCTAATAATTAAATCATTTAATTATTAGTCTATTATACTCTTTGCTTAAGTTATACTTAGGCAACTTATCATTCTTTAGGGTTTTCCCTTTTAGGGTTTCGGTATCCTTTTATAAGGACTCACCGCTTTGCATTTTATTAAGGAGATTGTAATCTATTCAGTTTGTGGATAATAGAAATTCTTTTCTTTCAACATGGATTTGATGTCTCTGGCTTTTTGGCCGCCATAGTTTCTCTTCTGTCTTCTATATCTTGCTTCTTCTTGTGACAGGTGTGCATGCAGGTGTTCTTGGGAGAATAGGGCATTTCCTATTTCTAACATAAAGAAATCCTAAAGACGGGCTACTCCATATTCTTCACCTTTGAGCTACAGGATGGGCACGTTTGGAGGAGACATATGGACAAATTTTAGATATTTGAGAAGACTATAAAGCAACATAACTTGGAAGTTAAAAGAAACAACATGAACACCTCTGATGATATGATCCTCTTGCTCGACCAGATCCAGAATAAGAAAAAAATTGTGTGGATGGAGGGCACCATGGGATGGACTGCATGGGTTGATGCTTTTGATGACTTACTCCACTAGTTTCTACTCCTTTTTATGATACTTGTTGATGATGTTTTGATACTTTGACTTTCTGATACTCTCGGTGTGAGGTTGTGCCTCTGTTTTTGTAATCTTCATTGTAACTCTTTTTGATCTACTTATAAGTAATACAAAAAAATTTTTTTACCAATTTTTTATTTAATTTTTTTTATAAAATAAAATATTTTGATTTACAAATTGAATAAAATTCTATACATCTTATCATTAAAAATAAAATGCAATATGAACTTACTTTTTTAATTTACAATTTAATATATTTTAATGAGATACTATATTTTATATTTAATTACTATAACATGCAATTTTCATTACAAAATTAAAATTACAATTTATTTGAACAATATTATAATTAATAACTATTATATATTCTAAAATATTTACTATAATGTATATTATATACATTCTATAATATGTATTATATAACAATACTATATCATATATGCAATATTATGTAATTTTAATATGTTTTGTTTTTTTTTATCAGTAAACGGCCGAAGCCTTGATTTTATTTATTTAAAATTTATCTTTTTATATTTTCCTCCATTCGTGCGGGCACTGGTAGGAAAGAACGTGGAAGAAAACCTCTAGTCTGGCCCGAGACTTTAGTCCAGAAATAATATATCAAGTTTAGAGTTCCTACAAGCGTAGGATTACAAAGCTCCACTTGATGGAGTTGAAGAGGGCATTACCTCTTTAATACAAATTAAAGGAGACATACCTCCATGATAGTGAACACAGATATTCATTAATCTTTTTAAATACAATGCTCTTTTAAGAAGAACTAATGAGCATTCCCATCTTGTGCCGTACATTTATTTATATTGAGATTACATGTACCTTGCTCTTATCTTTACAGCTAATGAGCCTTCCTTTAACTTTAACTGTGCTTTTGAAAAATCATGTTATTTTCTCTCATCCTTGCTCTTTGAGTATTTGCCTTAGCTTTGATAAGTTCTCAAGCCTCCTTTTCTTTATTTATTCCTTTTTGGTCTGTTATGGTTTTCCTGTATACCTGCAAAATAGATAGACACCATGCCACCTCTACTCTCCTAATTTACTTCTTTCTTTCAGCCACTCCATTTTGCTACGGAGTATAACTAGTTGTTAGCTCCTTCTTTATGCCATTCTGCTTGCAAAATTTCACAAAAATATTGGAGGTATATTCCCCCCCTCTATCTGACCTTAGGACTTTCAAGTTGTGTCCACTTTCTTTTTTAGCTTGGGCTTTAAATTCTTAAAACTTATCAAAAACTTCAAATTTATTTTGCATAAAATAAACCCATGTCCTACAGCTGAAATCATCTATGAAGGTCATAAAATAAGTACCCTCCCCAATGGAAGTGATTTGCATAGGGCCAACTAAATCAGTATGCACCAACTCTAATGGTGCTCTTGCCCTTCTAGAGTTTCCAGAATTAAAGGGTGTCCTATGTTGCTTACCTAAAATGCAAGCCTCACACTTGCTACTAAACTCTTTAATACATGGAAAATCATCTACCATTCTTTTCTTGGACAACAAACTTAAACCACCATAGCCAAGATGTCCATACCTTAAATGTGATAGCTTGGAGGGGTCTTTAATCACTCTCTTGAAGGTTGATTGTTGTATTGTTGTACATGCTTTCTTGGGAGATGCAACTACTGAAATTGAAGAGAAACACATTTCTATCTTCAATGGAAACATTTGATTCTTTGTCATTTGGACTACTGCAATTATTTTCTTACTCCCATCATTATCATAAATGACACATTGTTCATTCTCCAGCAACACTTTATATCCATTTTGAATGAGTTATCCAATACTAATCAAATTGTGTTTTATACTGGGGCAAAATAAACATTCTGAATTTCTTGTTTCTAACCTTGCTTGGTGCGGATCATAATAGATCCTTTGCCCACAACTGGAACAATTTCATTGTTCCCCATTCTAATTTTAGATTTAATAGATTTATCAATGAAAGAAAAAAGACTTTCATTTCCACTCATGTGGTTACTACAACCGTTGTCCAAATACCAGACTTTCAGGCTGCCTTCTTCACCAATATTGCACATGATGAAGGCTGTGGGATTATTTTCATTACCCACTTTCACATCAAAAATGTTTGCACTTTTCTTTGACTGATCACCTTGCTTTTCCAGCATTCACTTGCATAATGCCCAAATTTATGGCAATAATAGCACTCAAAATTGGTCTTATTTGAGGACACATTTCCACTATCTTAGCACTCAACTAGTTTTTGACACTCCTCATGCTGGTTTTCTATTTGGGTCAGCCCACAGCTTTGGTTTCTTTTTAAAATAAAAAACATTGCTCTTGTTCGAGTTACTATTCTTCTTGCCTCTAGAATTATTCTAAGAGCTGCTAGCTCCTTCATTTGTGGCTGCTCATTCTAAACTTTCTCCTCCATCATTTTGTTGTCCAAATTTTCCATGACCTCTACCTCTTGAGCCTCTTACAGAGTTGTTTCTTCCTCTCCCCCTGCCTCTTGCATTGGATTGAGCTCTGAAAGCTTGCTCTTGATAAGAATTTGCTAATCGATTAATTCGATGCTCATGGGTTTGGAAAGAACCCATTAACTCATCAACATTTAACATTGAGAGATCCTTTGCCTCTTCAATGGCAATAACTAGAGTATCAAATTTTGAGGGAAGACTTCTCAAGATTTTCTCTGCTATTCTTTGCTCCTCCATGGTTTCTCAATTGGTTCTCAACTGGTTTATCAGACCAAAGAGTCTTGAGCTGAAGTCTGAAATTGATTCATTGTCCTTCATTATAAAAGTCTCAAATTCCCTTTAAAGCATTTGGAGCTTCACCACACAAACTTTTTTAGTCCCTTTAAAACTTGTGTGAAGGATATCCCAAGCTTCTTTGGAATAATCAGTTGCTGCTATTCTAGGGAAGATTGCCTCTGTCAAGGCAGTTTCAATCAAGCTCAAAGCTTTGTATATTTCCTCCATGACTCCTTTAATTGAGTCTTCTGATTGTTTGTGAGGGCAAAAAATAGAGCTGGGTCAGTTATATCCACAAATCCATTGACCACAAGCTCCCACAAGTCATTTGCAACCATTACGGTCTTTATCTTCTTTGCCCAAACATCATAATTTTGTCCATTAAAGGATGGTGGCTACTACCAGCTCTTTCCTACATCTCCAGCCATGTCTCCTAAGCAAGATAAACAAATACCCGGAAAAAACAAATGCCCAAACTCACAAGCATTGAGAGCCAATCAGCTCTGATACCATGAAGAGAATATAGAATCACTCTATATTCTAGAAATTACTCACACACAGAATGCTCTGTATTTAGTAAATAATTAAAATCCCCAAAACAAGGCAAAGCATAAACATGAACAAAGATGGAGATATGCAAGCTTCTCTTTCTTCTATTAATCTAAAAATTAACTTCTACAACTAAAATAAACTTACAGCTAACTGGGGCTACATACAAACTTCAACAATGTCTAGAGCAATCACTACGCAACAAGACAATTACAAAATAATTGCTGCTGCAATAAACAAGTCTATGATAAAACAAAGCACTTACAAAAAACAAACTAATTTGTTGCTGCTGCAAATAAACTACTTCTAGGTCTGTTGAAAGAATAAAGATATTCTTTGCTTTATTTAATGAAATTTTTGTCCAAATAAGAAATCAGATTTGAACTTATCTTTCAAAGTCCACATCAAATCAGATTTGAAAATATCTTCTAAAAGTCTTCATTAAATCTGATTTACTCTTATCAACAAAACATGGGAGAATTAAAAGTCAACAAAAGAGGCTCAAGCAATCGGATTTAATTATAAAAATCCAACAATTTTGTGGTTGAAAACCACAAAAAAGATTTGCCAAAAACTTAGTGTGTTTTACAAATTTGGAAAAAAAAGATTCTGTCTGGAGCTTAGCTAATGCCTATTTTTTAAACTTATCTTCAACACATGGGTTGATATGGCTAGATAGGATTAGCATACACACATTTGTCAAGAATGGAATTGAAAGTGCTAAATAAGTAAGTCCAAACTTAAAAGATACTTGAACTTGTTATAAAATACAAATTTAATTCATTGTTTATTAAAATATTTTAGTAATTAAATGATATTTTTATGAGAGGGGGACATAGTCAGTGGAGCATAGCAAATTGTTTGAGGCTGATTATACTACATTAAAACATCTTTGGGTTTTCAACGCTCATGATTTAAGTTTATTTTCTTTTATCACAATCATCACCTTATTGTAAATTTTCTTCATTCAAGATGGTCAATGTAGGTGGTCATAAGGGATCGAGTTGTGAAACAGTTTTAATAGTTCTAGTTTCAGTTGAGCGAGATGGCCCTTTTGATTTCTCAAGCCACCCCTTAGAAACCTCCCCCCCACTAGAAACCTCTCATATTTATATGCAATGACTATACCTTCCTGGGTGAAATACAGATTTGGGTTCTTAACCAAAATCATGACTATCGTTATAGGGGAACACGATTAGGAGAGGGGGGAATATAAACCACTGAACTGGTTTGGAGGGAAATAGAATCATCCATGACATGTGGTAGCTGACTCAAATGCTTCCTACAACGTAAATTCATCATATGATGTATTAGCAAATAGTTATTAATTGAGAATATCCACTTATCTCAGAGACAAATAACAATGAGAGATGTTGGGGAACAATGGCAAGAAATGTAAGGAAATAGAAGGATATTTCTTTTTAATTTTCTTGAACCACTCATATATGTCCTAAAAGGGATTGTAATAGGAATATTAGTTTGTTTATCCACTTGTGGGTAATTGGCTAGTATTGAAAACAAGTATGTGAGATAGGTGAAATTGTTTGAATTAATCTCCAACCACTACATTTACTCCTCACCAGTAACCTTTCTTCTCACCTTCTATCAAATGTCCTATCAGTATTTTCTATCATGTGAATCTTTTCTTCTCCAACACTCTTCATTCAATGCACATGGGACAAAGATTTAGATGAAAATTTGATCGCCAGTTAAATATATGTTTTTGTATCCTCCTTGTTGTACATTCATAGAAATTTCTAGAGTAGTTTTTGTGTGTAAAAAAATATTGTCGCTAGAGATATTTTAGTATTGTAAAAGGAAGAGTCTAGAAACTATGTAGTTGTAGCAGTTTTAAAAAATTAGAACTATATTATGCAGACAGTGGTAAAAAAAAGTAGATTAGTAGTTTTATTTCAGCTGTAGCAATGACCAGCTAAAAAAGAGAGAGTTTTTGGTATTATGAAAGAGGAACAACTCTGTAAATGAGAATATATGTGTTTGGATGATGTGTTAAAAACATATAAAAAAAAATTAAAAGGTTTTTGGGTTTATGCTTATTTTATTTTCTCTATTTCGGTGTATTTTTCCTCTTCCTTTGTCTTCACATGGTATCAAAGCTTAAGGTTATTGGGTGAAGCTTATTTTGAGAATTTTTTAAAAATAATTAAAGGGTTTTTTCACATTCTATCATTGTTGCTCCAAGCCCAAGTCTAACAAACCAACAATTTCCACAGTTCAATGGCAAAAATTATGATTACTGGGCAGTCACAATGAAGACATTATTTTTTTCACAAAATTTATGGGATTTAGTTGAAAAAGGATACCCAAAAATAGCAAATACAACTGCATATAATAAATTATCTCAACTAGATAAAGATTTATTGAAAGACAATAGAAATAAAGATTCAAAAGCTCTCCTTTTTATATTTCAAGGGGTGGATGACAGCATATTTCCGGTAGTAGTAGTAGCAACAAAATCCAAATAGACATGGGATATTCTTCAGACAACCTACCAAGGAATGGAAAAGGTGAAGACAGCCAAACTACAAATACTAAGGAGGGATTTTGAGACTATTTACATGAAAGAATAAAAAACAATAGATTCATTCTTCTCTCAACTCATTGGATTAGTAAACCAAATTGGATCTCATGGTGAGATACTTGAAGGAGAGAGAGTGTTTGAAATGATTTTAAGATGTTTACCTTCAAGATTTGACACTATTGTTACGGCTATAGAAGACAAAAAAAAAATCTGACAACTCTCAGTTGATGAGCAACATGCATCCCTCATTTCTCATGGCATAGGCTAAATAGGTCAACAAATACAAATTTGGAGCATGCCTTCAAGACACAAGTTTTAATCAGCCATGGTAGAGGCAGGGGAAGAACAAATTTTAAAGGTAGAGGAAGAAACTCATATAGAGGTGGAAGAAGAAACCCATCAAACTCAAGTGGAAAATCAAGTCGAAGAGGTGACCATCAAACCCCAACTCAAAATCACCCTCAAGACCTAAGCTATGACAAATCTTCAACCCAATGTCATTTTTGCAAGAAATTTGGTCATTATCTAAATGAATGTAGAAAGAAGCATTATGATTCTAGACAATAAAGTGTAAATTTTACCAAAGAAAATCAAAATTAGGACATCATGTTCTTAGCTTGCAATATTGCACAAGAAAGTCAAAAATATATATGGTTTCTAGAGGGTGTGTGCACCAAGTTGTGGACCAAAAAGGGGGGTATAAGTGGACACATTTTTTCTGAAATCAGGTAAACCTGATCTTGGAACATGTGTTTAAGGGTCATGCACTCAAAATAAGAATATGTGTAAAATTTAAAAATTGTATTACTATGAATCTAGTTTCTAAAACACTAATGTTTTTTAAAAATTGATAGTATTAAGAGGGTCAAATCTTACGCGCATGAAAACATGTTCCTGATTTTTTTTGGAAAAACATAACATAGCTATTTCCATGCGTGGTACAAAAGATATATTTATATTTAGTATTTTTTAAATACCTTTGTTAGGATGATAGGTAAGAGTGAGGTCTAGAAGTTGAGCATTTTTTTGTAATTTTCTGATAAGTATTTTTTTTTCTGTGATTTTTTGAAGTGATCGCATCCTTAACATTTGGTACATGTTCGTACGCTAGGCATAACTTGCATCAAAATAATAAAAAATGAAATTTTTTTTTATAAGTGTATAGAATCAAGTGTAGAACCATAATATGTCATTTATTTTTAATTTGATTAAGTATATCAAAAGTTATTTAAAAAATGGTAGACATATGTCTGTGAGGACAATCAAGACACTAGTAAAGAAAATTAAAGTTTACTATGCTAATATTGTCCAAAAATAGAAAAATTTATATGGTTAGAAAGCTAAGAAGACGTATGAGATTATGGTGAAAAATATAAAGATACCCAGTTGACAAATTGCATTCCTGATGAAGATAAAGTCAAGAATTCATCTTACAAGATGAAAAAATGTCTAAAAGAACAAAAATGGAGGGAGAATGAGCCTCCAAGTCTTTGGGTCATTTTACAAAGCTCTTCTCAAGCCATAACCTGATCGAGATTCTAAATTTTAAATAACTTGATTGGGTTATGAAAAGCAAAAAGTACTTCAAAACCCGATCGGGTTTTGAAGAAGTAAAACTTTCTCCATAACCCGAGCGGGTTTTGAAGAAACTAAAATAGGCTTTACTCTGGAAGCCATAACTTCCACATACGGAGTCTGATTGACTCCATTCAAAAAGCATTGGAAAGATATTGAGATGATCTAACACATTATTAACCTATGATTATCTTTAGGCATCAAAATTTTATTTGGCATCCATTTGAATCAAGTAAGGTATAAAATAGGCACTCATTATTGCCTATACATGCAATGAATAAGAAAATCAATATGCTTTCTCTCTCTCTCATATTATCTCCCACTCCTAATATGAGAGAGAGAGTACTGATTTTCCTATACATTGCATGTATGGACAATAATGAGTATCTATTTTATACCTTACTTGATTCAAATGGATGGTAGAAAATTTTTTGATACCTAAAGATGATCATTGGTTAATAATGTGTTAGATCATCTCAAGATCTTTCCTACACTTTTTGAACGGAGTCAATCAGACTCCGTATGTGGAAGTTATGGCTTCCAAAGCAAAGCCTGTTTTAGTTTCTTCAAAACCTGATCGGGTTATGGAGAATGCAATGCATAAGTTTTACTTCTTTGTCTCTCACTCACTCACTCACTCTCTCTCTCTCTCTCATATTATCTCCCACCCCCAATATGAGAGAGAGAGAGAGAAAGAGATAGAGAGAGAGAGAGAGATTTTCCTATACGTTGCATGTATGGACAATAATGAGTACCTATTTTATACCTTACTTGATTCAAATGGATGGTAGAAAAAATGGTGATGCCTAAAGATGATCATAGGTTAATAAAAAGTTAGATCATCTCAAGACCTTCCCTATGCATTTTGAACAGAGTCAATCAGACTCCATATGTGGAAGTTATGGCTTCAATAACAAAGCCTATTTTATTTTCTTCAAAACCTGATCGGGTTATGGAGAATAAAATGCATAAGGTTTACCTCTCTCTCTCTCTCATATTCAAAGAGAGAGAGAGAGAGAGAGATCATACTGATTTTCCTATACGTTGCATGTATGGGCAATAATGAGTGCCTATTTTATACCTTACTTGATTCAAATGGATGGAAAAAAATGTTGATGCCTAAAGATGATCATAGGTTAATAATGTGTTAGATCATCTCAATATCTTTCCAACACTTTTTGAACAGAGTCAATCGGACTCCGTATGTGGAAGTTATGGCTTCCAGAGTAAAGCCTATTTTAGTTTCTTGAAACCTGCTCGGGTTATGGAGAAAGTTTTACTTCTTCAAAACCCGATTAGGTTTTGAAGTAATTTTTTCTTTTCAAAACCCGATTGGGTTATGGCTAAGTTACCAAGCCTAGAAAAATTTCAAATTTTCAATAACCCAATCGGGTTATATGAAATTTGAATTTTTTTTAAAGATGTGTCCACTTTCTTGGTCCACAACTTGGTGCACACACCCTAGATTCGGGTTGCAACAATCATATGACAGGAAACTTAGAAATATTCTCTAGCTTGGATGAAAGTATAAAATTAGATCTCACATTGGGGAATGATAACAAAGTGTTAGTAATAATAAAAGGAAGTGGCAACATTCTAACCAAAAAGGGGGAGAAATTTTTTATTTCATATGTTTCTTTTATTCCCGAGTTGAAGCACAACTTAATGAGTATAGGGTATCTTGTTCGAAAGGGGTATATAGTATATTTCAAGAACAAAGAATGTATAATTTTAGACAAATTTCCAAGTAATCATCTTATTGAAAAAGTTCAAATGACAAAAAATAGAATGTTTCCCCTAAGGATAAAACCAGATTTGCAAGTAAAGTTTTCTCAAGAACACTCCTCAATGAACCCACAAATGGATGAAGAAAAACTTGCAATAGTTACACAAATAATTTTTCAAGCTGAAATCAAGGATGAAAATTGGCTATATCACTTTTTAATGTTATAGCTTCGGTCAAATTTATAATGAACATACTAAGTTGATATAATAATAGAAATAATAATAATATTGCAATAGAGTATCAACTAATAAGAGAAAAATATAACGAGTAACCAGCAACAATTAGAGTTTTATTGCTACCATCACCTATCTAAACCATATACATCATAACTAAAAAATAGCCCTTATACAGTAGATGTGTATCTAATGTACAAAAAAGAGATCATAACAATATTACTAAGATTCTTCCTATCCATCTACATTATTATTGAAATTTGTAGTATCCCAACCATTATTGCTATTTCTTTGTCCTTGGTTGATCCAAGAGTCATTTCCAGCCTTATTTTCCCATTTGTTGTTGTATGTATCTTCTAGGTTATCCACCCTATTTCCATCAACTTCATTTTAAATATGGATGTTTAGCTGGGTGAGGCCTTGAGATTGACCAATGTTCTCTTCTTGAGGTACTTCAATATATGTGGAGGATTGTATGCCTTTCTTGTATACAATCATTTCTCCTTCTTTTACTAGTGATAGAAACCTCTCTTGTGGCACATCTATCCTTGCAGATACATGTGAGACAATATGAAGATGTGTGAGTTTAATATAAACCTCAGTAACACCACATTTCCTGGATTGTAAGATCTCCTTGTTTCTTTGTTTCCAAATAACCCAAAGGATTTCAACAGTTAAGGTAAACCACAATTTATTCATTTTACAATCAAAAGTTTCCACAAAACCAATAACAACTTCATGCCAAGAGAAAAAATTGTGTCAGTTCCACAAAATGGGATAACCAAAAAAGCTGGAACATAATCTTTTAGCAAATTCACACTCAAAAAAAGGTGTTCAAAGGTTTCAGGACAACTAAAAATGGAACAAAAAATACTCTGTTGACCACACTGGGAAAGTATGGAACCAACATCAATTTTCTTTAAGAGAAGTAGGCAATGAAAATAGATAAATTTTTTTTCAACCTATGAATGCCAAAAAAATTCAAAAATAAAGTGTCATCTAGAGTTAGTCCAGTTAAGATTCCAGTTTTGATTCATTCTGTTAATAATAACAACATCCTCCTTGAGCATATCATATATTTTCTTACATGAAAAATCTGTGAACCTATTGCCATCAGCCCATTTCATAAGTTCAATCATCTGCACAGAGTTCAAAATTTTACCAGGGAAGTGCTTTCCCACACCTTTAGATATCAGAGTATAAGTATTTTTCTGGGAATTTGGGATATTAAACTTGTCCCTGATATCTTCCCAAGATCTAATTTTCTTGTCTAGCAATACATCCTGTATGAGAGAAATTCCTTTTTGATGCCAAATTTTAGTAGAATAACACTGAGTCAATGCAATAGGTTTACCATTTAAGTACAATCCCCACCAAATAGACCTATCCAAGATTGTAAAATAAGGGTTTTTACCAATATAACTTCTTGAATAGATTTGAGGCCTAACCTGACACCATGTCTTCGAAATGGTATGGAAAACCTTAGACCCAAATACTTGAATCTCAAAGTCTCCAAAAACTATGTCATGTAAAGGAGTACCTTCCCATTTCTTACCTTTCTTTATGGTTGATCTCTCAATGTTATTTATCACAAAAACTTTCCATGGCTCATTCCCTTATAGGGCTTTGAGAATCAATTTGGCTGGCAAAGCAAATCCTTGGATCATTAGGTCCCTCAAACCAAGCCCTCCCAATTTTTTTGAGTGCAGCACCATTCCCACTTGACACAATGCCTCTTTCTATTACCAATTGTATAGTCGAAAAATGGAAGCACTTCCATTTTAGAATGGTTTAGCCTTTTGAGTAAGTGGTTTGGGGTCATGTCAAGCGCCTTGAATGGGTCCTTGACTTGGATTTGGCCTTTTTACCCTGTTCTGCCCCATTTCCACTTTTTCCAGCCTATTTCTAACACTCCAGACTGAAAAATTGGGAAATCATCTATGTTTAGGGTTTTGGTGGCCTTCAGTTTGTCAAGCATGGGAAATCTAGTGATACAGTGTATCATATGCTTTTTAATCTCTACTAGTTTATCCAACCATATCTGCATGTTATGAACATGACTGAGAGCATAACCCATTTCACCTGGAAGTTCTTTGGCATATGCATGATGTGCGTTAAACCTTTGGTCTCAATGTGTTTGTGCTCGGGCTTCAAGTTCCCATCCTCACATAATGCTTCAAATGCTTGGTTCATTTTGTATCTGCAAGTTCCTATATCTTGTAGTGATAAAAACTATGAATGTCATTTACCAGTAGTACCCTCAGAGGAATCAAAAAGTGAGCTCCCATTAGCTCTACTTATTCAGCAATTACAGGATACAATTTGAACACGGGAGGATCACAAACTGTATTCCTCGCCAACATCTCCGAACCCTGTTTCACCTTGCTGCTAGAAGTGGATGCCATATATTTTTGGATGAATTGCTTAGACTTTGCTCCAGAGTTGAAACTTTCTCTGTGTCGCCAAGTGCTCCGAATGCTTTATGAATTGAATGCTTTGTGCATAATGACTTTCTTAACTCTTCATTTATAATAATTTTAACCATTAGGGTAAAACATTAAATGTTCCATACATAGTATTTATCGTAGCTCGGGCGTAACCAATATTTACTCAGAAGCTCAGGTGTAGCTATTCTTCACAATTACCAATATGGCCTGACTCAGCTTGGGTAAGCCAGAGTGGCTCGTGTGTAACTTATAATCTGACTTGGGTAGTACTTATGATATGTCCTATATGCATCAATATGTGGATTTGGATTGTTATCTCATCTGGAACTGGTGTATTACATCTTCAATATCATAGTTCCAGTCATCTCCTTGAATTTATTCTGTAATGGTAGATCCACCCAATTCGTTGTTCTGGGTGTCAGTAGATCCTTCATTGTTTTGGTCTAAATTTTCAGGAGACTTTCTTACCGATTTCTTTCTCATCTGTGTTCTGATTTCAGAGACTTTAGCTTTCCCATTCTCAAATCTAGTATCAATCTTTTCTTTGTTCATACAGTTTTTGCTTAGATGTCCAAGTTGCTTGCCTACATAGAATCTCTTGGTAGGATCTCTTTTTCTAAAATGAGTCTTTACATAGTTTGCACCAATGTACCCATATTTACCATAATGACAACATCTATACGGTGTGTTGTAATCCCAACCAAAAATTGCTTTAGCTGATTGTTCAGCAGGATTCTAGTTCTTTGTTCTACACTCAAAGGATTTGTGACCTTGGTTGTTACACTTGTAGCATTTTCCTTCAAACTTGGTTTTCTCTTTGCATTCACTTGATCTATGTCCATGTTTTTTGCAACTATAACATTTTCCATTGAATCTTGACTTTCCATTGCTCCAACATTTGTTTGAGGTGTGTCCTAACTTTCCACAATGATTGCATGAAGGCTTCTTGTTTCTCTTTTCTCCTTGTTGAGAAGTTTCACCTTGTTTAGTATAACCTAATCCAGTCTGTCCATTATGTCTAAATTTTGCTGTCTGGTCTATGCTTGTTTGTGAAATAGTTACATTCTCATTTTCTTTCTTTTCAATATTGAGTTTAGTCTGCAGTCTGTCATTATCTGTCCTCAAATTGATAACTTCTTGTTTTGCATTATTGAGTTGATTTACAAAATCAGTTTGTTGAATAGACAAGCGATGGATTTCATTGTCTTTTTCTTCTAGCCTTATACTCACCAATTTTTTGTCCTCTTGTGCTATTTTCTTTTCATCTTCTGCTTTGTTCTTCTGTTTTATGACTTTACATATCCTGATTGAATTGATTTCTTGTTCTCTTTTCATTTTCTTTATTTATTCATGTAAGTTGATATTCTTTGCAAGTAGGTCTTCAATGGCTGCATCAACTTCTTTTGAACTTCTGTCTTTGCATATTTCTTTAATACTTTCTCCTATATAATTATTTTCATTCAACTATACTGCTAGTTCTATCTTTGTTTGAGAGAGAGAGAGAGAGAGAGAGAGAGAGAGAGAGAGAGTTGCTCCTTTAGTTTCTTAACCTGATCCATGGCTACATTAAGATCTAACTTCTCATTCTCAATGGCTTTCTCTAGTCTATAGGTTTCCATCCTTTCTGATCTTTTCCCAAGCTGTAAAACTTCTGATAAGATAACCACTGCTCTGATACCAATTGTTGGAAATATATAGTGTGCCTAGTGACTAAGAGGGGGGGTGAATCAGGAACCAATAAAACTTAATCCACAATTAACTTGAATGATAACATGCATAGAACTGAAAGTAAAGAACACATAACTCATAACACAATGTTTGGTTATCCAGAAACCTTCCAAAGAAATTAAAGCTGGGGTGGGGATGATACCCACAAGATTTAGTACTATAGTAATAAATTTAGCTGGTTAAAGCTTACAACGACCACTTCTGATGGTTTTCCCTATTAGGAGCATATAAAGGACTTGTTAGGTCCACCTTGTTAAAGGATTTGTTACAATATAAAATGTAGTGCAACTCTATTTAGAGATTTAGAGAAAGGACTGTTAGGTCCACCTTGCTAAAGGATTTTGTTGATCCACCTATGAAAATGAATTAGTTGTTGATCTTCTCCATGCAACTATAATTGCTGATAATGATCCTTTGAATATAACTGATCACCTGATAGTGATAGATAACTCTCTGCTATCCAAAATACTTATGTACTTAGTTAATCTACTTTCGCATGTCTTCTGCTTGTATATTCATCTTAAAAAACTTTTCACTTTCTACTTACAACATTCACACTTGATTAAAATAAGTTGTCTTACATATATATCATATGCAAATATACAACACTGAAAGTCAGCTTCCAATTACAAAATAATATATAAAAATATATACTATGTTAGCCTCATAACTGTCACTCGGGTGACTCAGAATATCTTAAGTGTTTTGACACTAATTGACAATATGTCTTGCGATAGGGTCTACAACCAGTAGTATCTCTAGGTACTCTCTTGGTAAACAATGCTTCCAACCTTTCAAGCTCTCTTTCTTCTTCTTCAATTTCCTTCATCTCCTTCTCATTTCTTTTTGTCTATTTGTTTTGGCATATTATACTTGGTTTTTATCTCTGTATGTCCTTCCTTGGTAAAATATCTTTGAATGCAATCTCAACCGTAGGTAGTGCATCACCAAATGTACTAAGTTCAAAGGCAGTAAGCTTACCAACTATCTTTTCTCTTGTCACATTTGTCACTGTTCTAATACCCTCAATGGCTGCAACTTTGTGACTGTAGGTAGGGGGTAGTGAGCTCAACACTTTTTTAACAATTTCATCTTCTTCTAAGGTACCTCTAACACATTTTATAGTAGTCACAAGCTCATTTACCATAAGTATATATGAAGAAATATTTTCATCTTCACTCATGTTCAAACTTCCATACTCTCCCTTCAAACTCTGCAACTTACAAACCTTCACTTCATTTCTCCTTCATGAAAGGTCTTCAACATCATCCATATCTCATTAGCAATCTTGAATTATATGGTATTGGTCATTTCAGCATCAGTACATGCACTCAGTAAAGCTTCCTTTACTATTATATTTTCTTTGGCATCTATGATCTCTTATAGAGTAGTAGGGTTTGCAGGAGGAATGTAATACTTCTTAGTGACCTTCCAACCATCTTCATAAATTCATCTAAGATGAATTATAGTCTGACTCTTTCAAAAAGTTTAGTTAGTTCCATCAAATCTAGAACTATCCTTTTTGTACACTTCCATCTTTAGATCTCCCTCAAGTTGTTAGGCATCCTTCTAGGGATCAAGATATGATACCGTTTGTAGGAAATAAGGCAACAAGCAACTAAGAGGAGGGGGGGGGGTAAATTAGTTCCTCCAAAAACTCAAACTCTTTAAAACCCCTAAACCCTTACACTTTAAAACCCTCATACATAAAAATATTATCTCTTTTTTAGAATGAAACAAGCATGAATGCTAAAATAAAAAAAACATCCACAACACATAACACAAGTTTTGTTTTTTTTAATCTTAGAAACCCTAATTAGGGTGAAAACCATGGTGTGGCTTGAACCCATAATAATACTAATACCTTGTAAGAAGCATAAGCTTATTAAAAATGAGGAATACACACACATTCATGCACACTGCCTAAATCTCACTACTCAAACTCCCTTGGTCTCCAACTCTAGGGAAGACTCATTGTCTTACAAACACAAATCTTACAACAATCTGATGAATTTTTTAACTATATAGTAGCATCTAATTATGCCTTGGTCGGTTCCATTAAAGTATGATCAGACCTTTGTTACAATTCTCTCTAATTCCTTCAATTTAGAAATTCAACCTTCACTAGATCTATACAAGTACTTCACAAGCAATCCCTAGCATCTACGATCAATTATTCTCTTACACAACCACGTTCTTTTCCCTAATTCTTCAATCCTTTTATGAAGACGCGGTTAAAAAAACCCTAACTTCCAACTTTTATCTTACCTGACAAAATTTAACAATCTTGATTAAAGCATGTTAGTCAAACATATCTTATATCCTTCATAGCCACCTCAAGATCATAAACCTTCCACAAAATATCTTACCAATCACCCATAAAATATTTTACTGATCAAGTCGGCCAAGAAGATAAGAAAAACTATCACCAACTCAAAATTCCCTTCAAATCTCACCACCTTGACTGATGTATACTAACAAATAATCAGGCACACAATCCAAGAATATCCTTCAGCATCATGAAGCTCAAACAAACAATCAAATCCATCCCAACAAACAGATTTTTTAGCATTTTATGCTATAGCCCCAAGAACATTGTCACATTCCTCTATAACACTTTAAAATGCCTTGCAGACCTTCACAATTATGAACCCTTTGAATGGAATGCACATCACCATATCTTAAACATATTCCAAGTTGTGTCACCAAAGATCTCATCCTGTGTACATGTGTGAAGGTAATCTCTATAACTCCCTTACATTAGTAGGTAGTAAAGTAGCCAGTCACCATCTGTGATCTCTCAACTTACTCAAATCATCATGTCAACAACTTAAAGTTGTCATGGACCTACTAATCAACCCCTACAACATCCCATGAGGTGTGGGAATCCTCATCCTTAGTAACCTTTTCTCACCATGTCTCTAAACATATTGTTCCTATAGAAAAACTATGTTCCTATGGAAAAATTGCTTAATAGAGATGTTCAGATCAATGGAAACACATCCAAACTTGTTAGCACTTTTTGGATGCTTTCATGTCATTAACTAAAAGAAAAGTATCAAAAGAATTTGAAATACCCCTAAATACATCCCCAGTCTAAAATTCTAAGGGAAACCCTTTTAAACAAAGCCATACTTGAATAATATTAAAAGAGGGATCATTAAAGTCAAGAGTTGGTTCGAATTTATTAAGTGTTGTAGAGTCTTTCACAATAATCCAGAGGCCACCACAAATGATGGTGGTCAAATATTCTAAGAAAGAGAATGAAAAGGCAAAAAAACCTTCAGACATGGTTGATACATTCACCTACCCTCTAACCTTCCATTTCCTCCTAAAAAGGGAGTGAACTACCTCTCTATTCAGCTTGGGCACCATAAATTTACTCACCAAAGTATTTTCCATAGATGAAATATTGCGATTAGTCATGAAATCATAGATCAAAATAGGAAACTTACCAAAAGTAGGGTGGTACTGACCACATGTACAAGGGAAGGGATAGAAGATGGTTTGACTCCTAAAAAGGAAGACATTTATATCAAAGAGCCTATTGTGTCCTTCAAACTTCAACTTGATTTCCCTTATCCACTTGGCTCAACCCACAACACTAGCCTTCCCCTAAGCCCACCAGATGTAAATTTGATTTCATAGACTCCAAAAATCTTGTAGAAGCTCCCATGATTCTTTTGTATTCACCTAAAACACCTGTCATGTTGATTCTCACCTCTCCCATTTTAATTGCATATTATTGATTTTTCAATGTTTGAATCAAACATGACCTATGTGCATGACAAGATAAATAATTTGAATGGTTTCCCTATATGTGATGACAAATTATTAAAGAAATAGAAGATGCTTGATCCTCTACTGCCTTGGGGTTCAATAAAATATTCTCCTAAATTTAATAATAGAGATATAACTATTTGGAACATATAAATATTAAGTTATAAGGTTCAATCAAATCTTTTACTAAAGTTAGTTTATTGGCCCAATCCTACATAAGCTACAAAAGTATAATTCCTTTGAAATACCTTACTATTAATGAGATACTAACTCCCTAGTAGATTGTTTGGAAAATAAGACTTTGGAAGTGAATTATAGTGTTAAATAATTCAAGAAATCTAAAATTCCTCTTGATTATTTTGCTTAAGATGAAATTCTTTTCTAGTTTTTTATTGCTTCTCTTGTTGGGTCCATTTTAGAGCTTAGTTGTATGTATTTTTCCTTTTCAATTTTAGGGTTTATTTGGAATCTAAGTTGGGTGGTTCTTTGACCTGCTCCTTGTTTTATAGTTTATTTCTTGGGAACCCTCATCCATTGTATTGCCTTGTTTTCCCTCTCTAGGTTATCCCTGCACTATGCACATCTACCTTGTTTAAGTTTTTAATTTTTAATTTGGTTATGTTTGAAGTATCCAATAGGATTATACATGGTTTCCTCTTTTTTTAGTTTTTTTTTTGTCTTCCCCATAGCCCTGTTGGAAGTGTGTGATTTAATTTTTGTGAGTTTTCATTTGTAGGATCTACTTTGGTAATTTGGTTAGAGGTCATCTTGCTATTTCTATTATCTTCCTTTTTGGTGGTTAGGAATTTTTTTAGGTTCATAATAATTATGTTTTGATGATCTTTTGTTCAATTTTCTTGGTAGAGAAGTTATTGTTGAAGTCTTGACCTTCACTTTATGAAAATTTTAATTGTTTCTTGATTTTTTAGAGGACTTTTCTTTCCATGATTCCTTTTAATGGTACACTAATTAAAATAGGAAATTTAAGAATTTTGATCATATCATCTATCTCATTTGGCATTAAATTTTGCAAAATGTGATCAATAATGATATTGTGGAGGATTATCTTCAAGTTTCATTTAGTGCGTACATCATTTGGTTGGAAATTTATTGTTAACTCTCAATATGAATACTCATTCATGGATTATGGAGTTAACATTTGTATAAATCACTAAAAATGTAGGGATATGTGAGTTCTAAATAATGAATTTTCCATGGTATGGATTGGTCAATGATCACTATGAAGTTTATATCTAGAAAATTAAATAATTATTGAGCATGGAGTCTTTTGTGTCATGTCCACAACTAGGGAGTGCTTTATAGGAATAAATTGACATGCAATCCTATAGAAGAAAGTGGAGGAACCACCCTTTTTTATTACTCCATTTATGGACGCCCCTCTAGAGATGAGATCTAGCACTTGGTAGTTGGAATATAACTTTTTTGAACCATCAAAAGATACTCTAGCTCTTGGGGGTAGTGGTACCCAATCGTAGATATTTCTTAGTTATTGTCTCTCTTCATATCTATGCTTGATTTGAACAATTGTAATATTCTAGTCTCTAGTCTCTTCTATGGATGTTACTGCATTTTTGGCATAGATTACAATTGTTTAATCTATACACTACTAGTTGTCCATTTTTGCCTGAAGATTAAACATGGGACCTCCTATAATTTTTGATATATTGTTTTCAAAAAAAAAATCATGAAAGGCTAAATCACCCTCATCTCATGAAAGTAAAATCCCAACAAAATTAATCTATCATTTTGTTATTGTTATGCAATAATAGTGTTATCTGTGCATATTTATGATTTTCCGTAGCCATTTTAAATATGACATAGCAACAATCCATTGATCCAAGCTGTTATTTAAGTGTTGTTGCGATATAATTGAAATTACTCATATTATTTTGTTGTATATATATATATATATATATCAAATAGGTGTAGAAAGGAGAGTTTGATATATCTGTGTTCCCTCATAAAAGTGTTTGAGAAGGTGTGCTAGAAAGGTTCCAATGGGCATGCCGGATAGAAATCAACTTAAACTGAAAGCTTCCTACAAAATGGACAAGTTAATCCAAATTAAACACAACAATTTTTTTTATAATTAATTAAAATTTGAGCTAATTGTCATAATATCAAAGAAAAAAACTATATGCTTGATTAAGGATGCCACTATAAATCCAAGCAGGAACTAAAAAAATTTACCTTCAAGAGATGCTGGTTAGTAAATGTAAATGAGATTTTAGAATAGTAAATTTAATACATAAGATATTCTCCAAAATTTGACTCGATGAACAAGACAAAAATGATAAGGTGAAAACGAATCATGAAAGGGCTCAAACATCAGAAACAACAAAAGAGACAAAAGGCAACAGTCAAACACGGAAATTGCGGGTTTTTGTTCCAGCTTATGGTGATACAAACAATATTATATATTTTCTATATATGCCCTCCATTTCTCTTGGAAAGTGGCAATCAATCATTTCTTATTGCTTAATAGCAACCGTAATTTAATAATACCCATCAACAAATTTTGTATATGAAGAACAATAAATTTATCTTCTGCGAATTATTTTATACATTAAAAAATATTTTTGAGTTTAGAACTTCACAATGTATTTTCTGAATCATTGATTGTTTAAATGTGCTTGTCAGATTATAGATATGTAATTATGCTTGGATTTTTATGGTTTTTGTGGTTGCCTTTGGTATCATGTTACGTTCTTAATATTCCATGACTACGAATGTCTTTTCCATTTTATCTTCCATTTGTTTTTTTCAATCATAGAGGATTGAAATATGATAATAAAGGGCGGAGTGAACAGAGTACTAACAAAGGCCTCAATAAATGAGAAAACATTTCGCTATAGTGTTGTAGGATGGTTTTTACTGATACTAAAATCAGTGTTCCAATGGCAGATTCTCGAACGAACTATTTTCTTCTCTTGATGTTTTTGTTTTTAATAATATTGCATGATCAAATGCTTTGGACAGCTGCATCTCAAGGCTTAGATACAAAGGTATGTTTTTACTATAATCTTTCCTAAGCGTTAACTTTAACCAACTCTAGAGCATGTTAATAATGCACCGTTTTTTTGGGTGTCAAATCAGCTTTATGTAGTTTACATGGGCGCTACTCAGTCAAAAGATGATGTAAATTTCCACAAAACAGCCGCTTCTGGGTACATTGGAATGCTTGAATCCGTATATGGAAGGTTATTATATTTTAACTATAATCTACTTTCATGATTTGGCTTAGTTTTATAAATTTGGCTATCAGTCAAAATAGTCTCCAATTCTAATTGTAAACATGACACACTAACTGACTCTTAGGTTAAAAGTTATAAATAGTCAAAGTTGACTTATTTTTTCCAAGCTTAATTTTTTTCCTTAGCATGTAGTGTTTAAAACTGACCGAACATTACATAGCTACAAATAAAATGGTTCCTGGAATTAAGAGTTGTTGTAATTGTAATATTGGTGACAGCAAGGTGGGAGCTACGGAGTCTTTGAAGCATAGTTATGGAAAGAGCTTTCGTGGGTTCGCAGCTATGCTCTCTCCATCACATGCCCAACAACTTTCAAGTAAGTTAATTTCAAATGATATGAAATGTTAATTCAAAAATCTGTACACAATCAAGATCTAGAAGCATAAAGAATCCTTTAAAATTGTGAAAATCTGCTAGCACTTATATATATTCCTTACAGACAGTTTATGTAGATTTATTTTCTGTTGAATATAGATATGGATGGTGTGGTCTCTGTGTTTGAGAGCAAGAAGCTGAAACCCTTAACCACCAGATCATGGGATTTCATCGGCTTTCCAACATCTGCTCAAACCAATAATTTGGAGTATCAGGGCGACATCATTATTGGCCTTTTGGACACAGGTAAATTTGTGAGAGGACCAAAGTTTACGCTTGTAATGTTTTTCTGGAGTCTACTTCATAGTTTTATTTGGCTGAGACGTTTTAGTCTTAAGTACTGGGCGATTAAAGATGGATTTTGTTGTGAGCTCTTAGGTATAGGAAGACAATAAAACAATCCAATTTGTTTCAAAGGGTTGATACCGTGTAAGAAAAATATAAGAATTTATTCTCTCCCTGTGGTTTTTAATTCAATTTTTTCACCATTCTATTATGTAGGGAACTTGACTTGTAATTAGATGAAAAATAACATTGTTAGATTTCGACAGAGAAGTAGCCTTTTTAGAAGGCTGAAAATTTTAATATTTTCTTTCTATTAATTACAAACACGCTGAAAGATAGAGAGTAATCTCATAATGATTCAGTCATTAGTTTTCACATCTCTGTTCTGTTAATGCAGGAATATGGCCAGAATCAGAGAGTTTTACCGACGTGGGATTTGGTCCTGTTCCCTCCAAATGGAGAGGCGGCTGCCACACAACATCAGATTTTCCTGCCTGCAACAAGTTAGACTCATTCCCGTTCATTTAATTGCTAATATATTGCATAATTATTATTGTAGGCTTGTGAAATGGATTCTACGACCAAGTTATAGATTGATGCAATGCACTTGAACCATTTTAAGTTTTAAAGTGATTTACGTATTCTTAGCCAAATTTGTGAATATATCATTTTTAGCCATTGTGGCTGCAATGACTTTGTACACAAGGACACAAGCTCAGCAAATTACTTTCTGATTTTAATATATCGCTTTAAGAGAATATGAGAGAAATATAGTTTATATGATTCTGATTATATAGCAGACTGATCATCAACTCTTTTACACCCACCACTTATCTAGCTCGTGTTGAAAGATGTGCAGACAAACACTTGCAGTCTTCACCTTCACCGTCCATTTGCAATACGCAACAATATCCGACATATTTTAAAATTTGCATTCTAATTGTCCGGGAGACTACCAATCATATGATCCATCTTTTTCCTGTCCTCCGCCAAGCAAATAACATGTTCGATATTCTCCACCCCTTGCTCCGAAATAATCCATTATCAAACTTCTTTGCCAATTCCTTCATGGAATCGCAAATCTCCTCATTAATCAATTAATTAGGCCATTCATGGAATCCCAAATCTCCTCATTAATCAACTAATTAGGTCATTCTGAAACCTGTGAAATTTGCAGCTATAGCTGCACAAATCTAGGAATAGAAACAAAGCTTGCAGAAATAAAAATATAGAGAGAAAGCAGAGCTTTCAAAGAAAATGAAATAATCTCTCATTAATCACATCTAACCATGCATGAAGGATTGAATTTTTCTGAAATCTGTGAAAATAAAAGACTTTCTCCTCTCTGAATCTGCTGTTTCGTCCGAGATTGGGCAGGAATTTTTCTGAAATCTGTGAAAATAAATCAGAGGTCGGTATTCATCTCAGCTGAAGAAGATCGACGGGCACAATATGTTGTGAATAACTGGCCAAGAACCGTCAAATACCGAAATCGCGGGAGGAGCTTGTTTTGATTTAATTTGAATGTGCGGAATTTTTCCTGGCCCTAGTTCGTATGGCTGCGGGCGGGGTTTCCAGGAGTCTCATTATTGCTGGAGCTTCCAGTTGTGACCGATCTGTTCCAGGGGTGAGTCCTCAAGAGAAGGAGTCCTTTTATGTAAGCTATCGCTCTAAGGTAAACAAAGTTAATGGCTGCCTTCCGCGTTGTCAGGACCGGCCTGTGTTGGTTATCCCTCCAGAGGTAGTAAAGGAAGATGCTGAATATCTGGCCTCGCATGCATTGATTTGCAAGTTTCTTGGAATCCGAATTTCCCTGTCGGCTTTGGAAGCATGGATTCGTCGTTCATGGCAGGTGGAAGGAGATTTCGATATTATGCTGGCTGGTAAT